>OU911047.1:11612500-12192500 GCA_918358695.1 Melinaea menophilus ssp. n. AW-2005 | reverse complement strand
GTGTGGATGTTTTTGACATCAATTATGTATTTAGTGCAGATGAAGATAATGTTACTTACGCAAGGGAATGGTTGTAAGATTAAATAAATATATGAAAGAACGAAATTTGTTATTACTATTTATATTGAAAACTAAATTTGATAATTCTTCATTTATGTTTGTTTTAGTTTTTAAATTTCTTGATAACAAATTTCATATTATTCTTCATTTAAGTTGGTTTTTGTTTTTAAATTTGCTAATAACAAATTTCATATTATTCTTCATTTAAGTTGGTTTTTGTTTTTAAATTTCCTAATAAGAAATTTCATAATATTCTTCATTTAAGTTGGTTTTTGTTTTTAAATTTCCTAATAACAAATTTCATAATATTCTTCATTTAAGTTGGTTTTTGTTTTTAAATTTCCTAATAACAAATTTCATATTATTCTTCATTTAAGTTGGTTTTTGTTTTTAAATTTCCTAATAACAAATTTCATATTATTCTTCATTTAAGTTGGTTTTTGTTTTTAAATTTCCTAATAACAAATTTCATATTATTCTTCATTTAAGTTGGTTTTTGTTTTTAAATTTCCTAATAACAAATTTCATATTATTCTTCATTGAAGTTGGTTTTTGTTTTTAAATTTCCTATTAACAAATTTCATATTATTCTTCATTTAAGTTGATTTTTGTTTTTAAATTTCCTAATAACAAATTTCATATTATTCTTCATTTAAGTTGGTTTTTGTTTTTAAATTTCCTAATAACAAATTTCATATTATTCTTCATTTAAGTTGGTTTTTGTTTTTAAATTTCCTAATAACAAATTTCATATTATTCTTCATTGAAGTTGGTTTTTGTTTTTAAATTTCCTAATAAGAAATTTCATAATATTCTTCATTTAAGTTCGTTTTAAATTTAGAATTTACCAATAACAAATTTGATAATATTTTTCACATAAGTTTGTTTGTTTGGTTTTAAAATATATAAAGTTTTTCTAATATAAACTATGCTTTTGGCAATAGCAATAAAATATTATTCATACTTTAAATATACTAACTCGTGCCAAATACAATAATAAAATATCTATACATATAAATATTATTGAAGTGTCCGTTTGTAATTCCAAATTAACAGCTTTTCGCGAAATTAATTCACGAAAGCCTTTAAAAGTATGGGTATACGGTACTTACATAAAAAAATTAATTATAAATTTTTCCTCTGTCTGTTTGTTTCCGCTAATCTCTGAAACTCCTTAACCGATGTTAACAGAACTGTCATTGGCGGTTAACCGATATTACAAGAAGTAACTTTGGCTAGTTTTATGTTAAAAAACATTTTCCGTGTGAACAAACACATGGGCCCAGCTAGTATTAAATAATTCTCAAGTCGAGAGTATGAATCACATTATATCTATTATACAACATTGAATAGTAACAAAATTTCCACGACTTTGAATTTACGACAATAGTCCTACAAATATAAATGCGTAGTTTGTTAGGATGTATGTTTGTTACTCTTTCACGCGAAAACTACTAAACAGATATTGATAAAACTTTTCAATATCACAGCTGATATGTAATAATTAGATATAGGCTATAATTTGGATCTTTCCCGTGTAGAATTTAGGGGCGAAGCCGCGTGTCAAAGCTAGCTAGTCAAAGTGTAGAAGCGACAACTGTTCTCATGTTATTGTTCAAGAATGTGTTTTTGTAGTTAATTGGGGCTAATTTTAAAACAGCTAAGTAAATAATGGTTGAGCTCGAATACATTTTTCATTTTAATAGTCAAAGTATTTTATTTTATTCAGACAATTTAGGAAACATAACTCTAGTTGACAATAAAAACCATCAACCTCTTCATATATGCCCCCGGAAGACATGTATGAAGAGGTTGATGTCTGTGGCTGAGGCGAAAGAGGTATACAGGGACCGTAGCGTTTGGCGCTCCGTCGTCTCTGTCTACCACGCAAGGGATATGGCGTGAAGATAAATAAATAACAAAAAAAAATTACGAATTATTTTTATAGTATGAATTTTGAATATAAATATAATTTGTACTTATTATAAAGTTTTGTACCACGTATTAAAAAGATCTGTACCACTTGTACCCTGTACCATATGTATGTATGTATGTATGTATGTGAGTCATTCGTAATATACAAAGTGGAAAACTCCTCGTTTATCGCTCGGTATTGACGCAAATTCGCAGGCGTCTGTTGACTGGAATTTTATTATGCAAATTATTTTATACTTGGCGCTCCATTGCGATGTATGGTGACTCATTATGTTATTCTTGCGCTGACCTTTGAGTGGTTTTTTTTAATACGTTCTATTTTGATCTCAAGGATCCATCCGTCTGCGAATTTTTTATTCCTCCGGGAATCGGTTGTAATGATATTTTTTATTTATAACTGTACCCGCGATTTCGTTTGTGAATATGTTTTTTAAAATAAAAATAGTATATGTTACTCATAAAATAAGCTATCTGCTAGTGAAAATTATGTTAAAATCGCTCCAGCCGTTTCAGAGATTAGCCTGAAGAAAAAGACAGAAAAAAAAAATTATTTTATGTATATATTTTCATATTAATTTAGTGAAAAACTGTTAAATTGGAATACAAACAGACATTTCAATTTTATTTATATCTATAGATAAATAGTTATTAATTCTAATCGTATGCGTCAATAGATAAATGAGATTCTTAACCTTTAAACACTTAACGTCATTACATAAACATTTATATAGAAGTACGTCAAATATATACACACACACACACACACACAATACTTTTGCACATATGTAATTAAAGAAAACATTCAACACATTTTAAAGGAATTTCGTTACATGATGTATTATATAAGTATTATCTTCCAGTTTATTTAGCGTTATCCTTATTTGAGGGATATTATCCTGTTCCATAAATTCTAAAAAGATTAAGTACCATTACAAGGCTTCCATCCTTTTATTTAGGATCTTAATGATTTATTAACGTAATATATTGTGATTAACTTGCAATTCGGATGACCTATGACCGGGATGGGAACTGTGATCTGTCACGCGATGGTACGTTAACGGTGGATTAAGTATTGAGTAACACGTCTTTTTTTTTGTTATATACTACCCGTGTCCGTGGCTTTGTTTGTTTTAAAATTAAGTAGTAAGTTACGGCTTATAACATCAGCTATCTGCCAGTGGAAGTCTTGTTAAAATCGGTTCAGTCGTTTCGGAGATTAGGAGGACCAAATAGACAGATTTTCATATGCATTCAGTGAAAAGCTCTTAATTCAGATTTACAAACAGACACTTCAGTTTTATTTATATGTATTATATAGTTAGTTTTATTTATATATATGTATTACTTTAATATTCTATATATTTGTTTTGAGGTCAAATTTATTTTACTCAAATATTATTTGTTGTTTTTATATACTTTAATAATATTATTATGTAAGAGATATATACAAACACACACACACACACACTGGTTTTTAGTAAGTGTTAAATAATTATTTGTTAGGAATATTCCCCATCTTTCCTTGTAAATTGTTCTATTAATTTCCATATTATTGTCTAAATATGTAATGGATATAATTCTTGGATTCGGAATGGATTGGATTTTCCTCTCGCTTATTTCTCAGAATGCGATTGTGATTAAGATTTAATGATAAATCAAGTGACTGTAAAGGATAAAGCGATCATAACATTCACGATGAAATGAAATAATTTAAATTATTAAACTTATTCTGGATTAAAATGGATTGGTTTAGATTAGATTCGTTCGTGTAAAAGAATGTAAATTATTATGTTACACTATTGAGTTGTTTATTTTAGTGGGTAGTTGTATATAAAGGTAGCGTGATCCATCTGTGAATGTTGAAGGGATCCCTCGGGATAGAAATATCTTAGAGAGGAGCACGCAACATCTCGTGCTACTTCCGAGTTTGGGCAATTTGATTTGATTTGAAGTGCTCCTAATAGAGTGACTTCCAGCTTCATTATATTATAATATCGTGTTAATAATGATCGTTTAATCGGCCATTTTATGTATGAAAACTTGTTGATGCCTTTGACTCTGTCTGTGCCCTTAAAGAAGTTTAAGTCCATAAAAAGAATAATACACATTCTGTAGCGTGGTTTTGTCCGAAATATACTGGTTTCATTTTCATAGCTCTAATCTATATTAATCGCTGATAACTTAACTTTCAGTATTAAAAGATTTTTTTTCAAAGATGCAATAGTTTTTGAGATTACCCAATATATACAAACATACAATCAAAGCATTCAGTTTTCATAGATCAAAATCTATATTAAGAGCCGATGCTAATAAAAGAACCTTTGAGCATTAAAAGAATTTTTAATGAAATATACAATAGTTTTTGAGATTACCAAATAATGTAAACGTACAAACATACAATCAAACCATTTCTCTTTATAATATTAGTATAGGTAGTTAAGTTTGAAACATTTTAATAAAGCTAAGATATTTTGATGTCTCTGACGGAGTCATGGTCGTAAAACAATTGTATGGAAGAGAGAACTCTTCACTTTAACTGCCTACACTTTATAGCGGGGAATGGGTTTTTATATTACATTATTACTACATTTAACACTAAACCTACCAAGTACCGGTCAAATTGACCGTTCTTAAACTTTTGTAAAACTTACACATTTTTAAACGTTATAATATTGTTATCAAACTACATGACAATTCTGAGAATATGCATATAATATTTTCTACACTCTTTACTTTTAGTTATTTCCATTATTAAATGCGTTATATAATAAAATAACTTTTAATTACCGGTCAGTTTGAGGCGTGCGGTAGGAACAGGTATACAAGAATTGTCGGTAGGTTTAGTGTTAATTACATATTTATGTTTAAACTAAAGCTCCAACGTTTTAATATATTTATTGTTAAAACAAAGACAGAACTAACTAATACTAGCTGTGCACGCGAATTTGTGCGTGGGGAATGTTTCTTTTTTAATAAACGTAGCCTTACTTCTTATAACATCAGCTATCAGTGAAAGTCTTTTTAAATTTCTACCCGTTTCAGAGATTAGCTGGAACAAACAGACAGATTGATTAATTTTTTATGTAAGTTTCGTTTATACTTTCATAAGTGAAAAGTTAATATGGACTTACAAACAGACACTACAATTATATATATATATATATATATAATTATATGTATGGTATGTTTTAGTCATGAGATTTTTTTATGTAAGTTCTATTTATACTTTCATATGCATTTATTGAAAAGTTAATATGGAAGTACAAACAGACACTTCAATTATATATATATATATATATATATATATATATATATATGTAATTATATGTATGTTTTAGTGATTCCTTTAAATATATTTTATGTGCTATCAAAAACGTCATGGTGTGGTATAAATCTCGCAAATCCAGGAGGATCATACCTCGCGTATGATGAATGGTGTTTTTTGTTATTTATACCACGAGATCACGATATGAGGTGCCTTTTAGAATAGGGATATATTAATTTTATTTTTTAAGTTTGAAAGATATGGCGTTATGCCCCTTGTAGGGTTGTGTAAGTATTTTTCGTTTATATTTTTGTGCAAAAATATGTAATGTGTGACCCTATAATCTTGCTTAATTTTTTTATTGTTAACAACAAAATACCGTACCAAATTTTATATAGATATATATATTGTATGTTTGTTTGTAACATTTTGATAACGGTTCCTTTTATCGAACTTTGAATATATTTTCTATTATGAATATATATTTTTGGTTATGACGTTAAAAATATTTGTACAATTTATAATGATTCATGTGGAAATTATATTATATTATATTATAATATTATAAATAAATATTAAATATAAATAGTGTTAAATAATATTTGTATTTCGATTTTGTAAACAGATGTCTCATGAATACGTGTTCTGAGTTGTGTTTAGTTTTTTTGAACAGATATTATTTTGTATACACTAGCTCTTACGCGCGGTTTCGCTCGCGTTTTATATACAATGTAAACGTTATATTTACGTAACAACGTAATGTATTACTTATACTCCCTAAAGGATTGTATTTTGAGTTAAATTCGTAGAAGAATCCGTTTAGTAATTTTTGAGAAAATCAATTTCATACAGATAGATTTTTACAGGCTTTTGGGGACTTAGTTGTAAAATGTAACATAAAACTGATAGGTTAGTGTGAACTTAATTTTTGCTTTTAAATTTTATCTATAAAGTTCACAAATATGCAATAGATCATCTACTAAACTATATAACTATAAATAAATAATAGTTAAAGATAAATAACCGACATTTTTAAAAACAAACTCATTATGACGAAATGAAATCACATTTAGTTTGAAGTAACATTTGGTCAATATTACTCAGAACATCCCTAATTCGATTTTTAGAAGTTATGAATCAAAAAATTTACATATAACGATAGTCATAGTCATTGCAGAAAAATCTCAGTCCATCCGTCAAAGTGTGTCATAGTTCTCGGTAAGTGACGTAGATGTGTACTTTTGTAACTTCACAACACAATAAGCTCAAGTAATATTAAAGGGTTATGCAGAAATGAAGCATTCATTTCAAACGTGACTCAAGGGTTGGAATAATATTAACATTTTTAACTTAACGTTGAATCACGATCCGTTTACGT
The DNA here is from genome assembly GCA_918358695.1 of Melinaea menophilus ssp. n. AW-2005. NCBI lineage: Eukaryota > Metazoa > Arthropoda > Insecta > Lepidoptera > Nymphalidae > Melinaea > Melinaea menophilus. Next base: position 12,185,862 of record OU911047.1, on the reverse strand, counting down.
CAATGTGACAGAAACCAAGTTATATTATACTTGAAACTAACTTAACTTTACTTTGATCTTAACACTAAACCTACCGACAATTCTTGTATACCTGTTCCTACTGCACGCCGTCTAATTGACCGGTAATTAAAAGTTATTTTATTATATAAAGCAGGTAATAATGGAAATAACTAAAAGTAAAGAGTGTAGAAAATATTATATGCATATTCTAAGAATTGTCATGTAGTTTGATAACGATATTATAACGTTTAAAAATGTGTAAGTTTTACAAAAGTTTAAGAACGGTAAGTGTATTATTATTTAGTCTAAAACTAGACTAAAAATGAGATTCCAATCTATAACAGTACAATATTTTTGTAGCTTTATATATATATATATATATATACGTCCTTCAATAAAATACAGGTTCTATTAATATATGTGAGTAATACTTTCGTAGGATCGATATCAGAGGTATCGTTTAACAACCTCCGAAGGTCGGAGGGATGACTCATGCTTGGGAATTGGAACACTGTGTTTGTGGTTTGTGTATTTTATGTTCAAGTTATTCTGGGTTAAGTTTTGTTATTATTATATTTTAATTTTACCCAACTTCTAATAAAGGAAATTTGTATTATGTTTATTTTTTATTTTGAATCAATATCAGATAATACTTGTGTATCAAATGGGAGTGTCAGGACTATAGATACAATATTTCTAGAAATAGGTCTTTAAAACTAAGACTAAAGGCTCCAAGGGCACCTTACTCTGAGAAACATACATCGAACTCACCCCTACATATATACATATATATATATATATATAGATATATATATATTAGTATCAATTAAACTATTCTTCTCTCAAAATTTTTCAGTATCTCAAACAGAACAAAGGCCTATATTCGAATAACAAAAGTATTTTTTCGTTACTTCTCAAAAACCTTTGTTGAGTGTATTTCTTTTGAGCACACAAAGGTTTTTATTATCAAGCCATTTGCATATACTAGTATAAATGCCACAAACACGCGAACAGAACACGAACCTCTAATACCTTTACTGTATAAGGAAATTATCTAGACATTTACACTAAGGAAATCGATTTAGTCTAAATGGGGCTTAATTACGGGCGATTTCTGTGAGCTATTTTAAAATTACATGCAATATATATTGTATAATTGAAATTAAGTTTAATTGAACTGAGCGTAAGCGAAGCTCTTAACCGTTTGGGAGACCTTTTTTAGTGTTTAGTTGTCTCCGGAATGCGACGAGATAGTTAGCTAAAAATTTTCTCATGTATGTTTGAGCAGTACGCGGATGTTATAGAAAAAACAGATTGAAAAAATGTTTAACCATTCAAAAGTTATCAAGAAAATAAGAAAGGAGAGGGGCTCAGCTCAACACCCGCACAGCACGGTTGGCGGATCCTAGTATTAAATAGGTTTAACACTATTAATTAATAAAAAAAGATTTTATACACTGTATTTAATATAAAAATCAAATTAAAGTCAGTTTAAATTTATTTTTACGTATGTAACTGTAGAAGTAGTTCTAAAAACAATTTCAAAATTTGCTAATTATTTTTATTATAGAAGTAATATTATATAATGATAAATTAATTTGTTACATAAATAATTTTATGTAAAATGACTTTGTATTTCATTTGCATAATAATTTATATGACGTAAAACATTATTTATAGTTGGCACTTACTCGTAAGTAACTACACTTATAAGTGCCTGCGGACTTTTTGCTGTGGTGGGTTTTTGTATAATTATCACAACCCTTAGACAATGGGGATGTAATTATCGTTTGAGTAAAGTAAGATGGTAAATTGTCTAGAAGGGAAACATAACAGGTCTCTCCAGTGTCTATTATGATGGTGGATTTTAAAATAGCAGTTTTAAGGTAATGGATTTGAGGTACCTATAGATATATATACAGTAATCCCCCCCTATAACGCGGTAGGATGGTTACGCGTTAGGAAAACGCGTTGTAGGAAAACTCTTGTATAACGCGTTATGTACAAATAATTCACGTTTAACTTTTCTCTTTAAAGGTAGTTTAAATGGAATCTCAATATATAAAACACAAAGACACTCACTGACTCATTCATCGCTCTACAGCCCAAACCGTAATACCTAGAAAGCTGAAATTTGGACACAAGACTCCTGACATATTGAATAGGTGCAAAAAGAAAGGATTTCGCAAAGGTCCAAACCGTTTCAAAGTTACAGCTAAAAACTGCAAAAAATATAACGCGCCTGTTTGATACCTCCTAGGTGGTGTAGAAATTCAAACAAAATGTTTGATCACTTTCGCCCGTCGGTCGCGAAGCATGGGTAACCTGCTAATATTAAATAAGAAAGTAAATTAAATTTTTGCTTATTTTTTAAAATTTTCTAACAACACAATGTGCAAAGATAAACAAAATTAATTATGAACTGTAAAAAATAATTATAAATTTCATAGTATAGAAATATAACGTGATAAATCCCCGCGTTATATGGAGGAAAACACATGTTATACGAGGGACTGTAATTGCGTTATAAGAGTAGGTACCGTGTTGTAGGGGTGGGAGGGGATTACTGTATATGTATATACATAATCTATGTTAAAAGACCATTTTTTTTTGCAGTTATTAAGATTTTATCACGTACATATATACTGTTTGTGAAGCTGAAAAAACTAAATTTATTTACCACTATCCAGTAATGGAAAACATCTCGGTCTCACCTCGGACGGGGGACACGAAGATAAATACCACTATCTCGACTTAATGGCTTCCTGTCTCCTGTCTCGGGGTGTCCATCTTTGATTTGTCTTCGTTACTCGGACGTTTCTCGCCATGCGTACACAATTTCGATCTTTAAGATAATCAATTATGTTAAACATATTAATTGTTTTGCGGTTATCAGATTGATTGTTATTTATATCATTGGTTTATTTGAATTTATTTCAGTATATAAAGAGCGCCATTTTGAAATGTAATTTGATTAATGGTCTCATGGCGGGAGTTTACATAAATATTTAATAGTAAGGAAAGAATGTCGCTAGAATATTTCACACTACTTGTATTCTAGCGAATATTTATACTTAAGACTGTTGTAGGGTACATTTTTCTGGCTTCAGTAAATGCAACCTAATCTGGCCCTTAAAGTATGTGTGTTAAACGTGGTTTTAGGGTGCATCTATTAAAACAAATAAGTTACCTTCACCTGTGCAAACGGAGCACGCCCCCACAGTAGGTTTGTATCAATTTTCCGGAGAATGAGTCTGGATTCTGGAAAACACTTAGTCTTACATATGTTCTAAGAACAATAATATCTTTTATAGATCCAAATTGCAATATGTATGTAATATTTTATATAATTTTTTATTAATTAATTAAATATCATTGTTATTTTTATAACACTAATTATATTCTAAATAGCCTCGAGCAAAAATACGTTTAAAAACAGATTGGCCAAAATAATCTGCGAAGTCAACATCGTATCCAAAATATTTGCTTAAAAAATTCCATCTCATATAAACTATATTTTGTTTACATCGGACATCGGTAAACACTTTCAGAATAGTTATAGCTTCGCGTAGAAAATATAGGAATTTGCGTGTTGTTTCTAAAGATTTAACACTGAACCTACCAAGTACCGGTCAAAATGACCGTTCTTAAACTAATGTAAAACTTACACATTTTCAAACGTTATAATTTAACGTTATCAAACTACATGACAATTCTTAGAATATGCATATAATATTTTCTACACTCTTTACTTTCAGTTATTTCCATTATTACCTGCGTTATATAATAAAATAACTTTTAATTACCGGTCAATTTGACCTCGTGCGGTAGGAACAGGTATACAAGAATTATCGGTAGGTTTAGTGTTAATAATCTTATACGATTGTTTATTAATCCAAAAGGAAATTTAAAATAGTTTCATTGTTAAAATAAGTAGGCAATTTTGTATTTTATCCAAGAAGCAGGAAAACACTTAAAGCCAATTGTACACATGTCGTTTCCCTAGCTAAGGCTTTTATTCCTTTTACCTAACTAAGGATAATGCTTTTTTGTTGTTCCCGTTTTAAAGTTTCTGTATCCTTACAAGTATCGTTATATGTAGTAGGATTTAAGATATATTTTAGATTGTAAAATATATTCTAAAAAAGATATTTAAAGATAAACATATTTTATAAATTATTGTATAATGCTTAAATCTTAAACTTATTTTAAAATACCAGATTGCTTAAAAATATTTTGATCTACATCGAAAAATTTTATTAAAAGATAAACGTAGTTTTACAATAATTAAAAATGCGTTATAAATGAAATTCATTTACACGCACTTTTGAATCAATTATTACATTAAGGTCAGTGTAGTCAGTCCGTATAAGCTATCAGCGCTGAATGCTCTGAGAAGATTCAGCCAGAAACTCAACAGTTGCTTTTTTCAAATGAAATCTAACAATATTAGATGTATACATTATAATATCAACTCTGCAAATGAGTCAACAACCTAGGTACCACACATTTCAAACCACCACAAATTATAAGATTTATTTAATAATAAAGTCCACAGAAATCTCCAAACAAAATTATATATATATATATATATATACATACATATAAGCTAGCGCAACAGTTGCTCAGTCATCAGCATTTAGCGAGAGGATAAAAACAATTCAGCAATTAAGAATTCCCGTTGCCGCGTGTGTTTTCAAAAAAGCCTCGTCGGCGGTAGCTAACAGCGTTGTCTGGAAAATAAAATATATTACTCCACCAGTATCCAGCAATTTAGTCCCCGTGTAACATTCTAGCCAATTCGGTCCTGTTGGATGTAACAAGCTAACGTTAATTGAAAACGAAAATTTTCCTCTAATACCAAACTACATGGGACGGACATTCGCTCTATTAAAGTCTGTTAGCTCATTGATCTAAGACAATCTATACATATAAATAAAACTGAAGTGTCTGTTTGTAATTTCAAGTTAAAATTTGTCTCTATCTGTCTGTGTGCCTGTTTGTTTCGCCTAATTTCAGAGGTGCCTGGACCGATTTTAACAGGACTTTTACTGGCGGATAGCTGTTATTAAAAGTCATTTAAGCTACTTTCATCTTTAAGAAACATTCCGTGCAAGCGAAGTCGTGCTCACAACTAGTGTTACATAATTTGTGTACGTTTTTTTGTTAATTTTCATATCTAATTGTTTTAGTTCAAGTTTGTAATTGTTAAATTCAATGGGACCCAATATTTAACTTGTGGAAGCACAAATGAATTAGTATTGTTCTTCAATAACAATGAATACGTAATTAATTGTTTGTATTTATTCAAATTATATCAAAGCAACGAACACATTCACCTTTCTAAGAAAGCAATTATATTATAACAGTTCCATTAATAACTGGAGTTTGGAGGAAAGTGAGTTTGTAATAATTTAATATAACGACCAAAACAACCGCAATCCCGGCAACTACAAGTGGTAATGCGATTAAGTGAGCTCCCGTCAGCGTCGCGCTGAGCTCAGATTAATAACTAAAATTAAATGATGGTTGGGCTACGAAAAATTATCAAAAAGTTACAACATTTACATTATTTTATAACAAAATTGAGAGAGAGAGAGAGAGAATGAACGAAAACAAACGCCCATAACATCTTCAACTCGTCGAGGTAATTACTTTGGGCTTTGCATTGCACTTCGTTGAGAATTTTCTTGTAAAATTTACAATTTTCGCAGATGTCACATCTCTAAATGAAGCGACACACAAATCCATAGAACCTGACATCACTCCTTTGTCTGCGACGCCGTTGCAATGATCTCACTCTCGACCCATTACAGTGATGTCTTGGGATGACGTTGACTGGTATTGTCTTGTTTCCTTTTGTTATTTTTCTTCGAGAGCTTTCAAACTGTCACATCAAGTTTGTTTTGAGCGGCTTCAAAATTTTCTATACTGTTGTATCAGTTTGACGTTTGATTGAGGATACTTAGTGCTGATGGTACGTCAGTTTAATCTATATATAATAATTGTTGTCTGTTAGCGTGTTCAGTTCGTGTATCGTTCGTACAATTATATTGATTGAGTTCACATGTTAACAGTATTTTTTTTTACTTTTTTACGTAAAACGTAAGTTTGAAACCAATGTACAATGAAATATTGAAAATGATCCATCATTATATTTTTCGTGGGTAGATTTCTATTTATACGTTTACAAACGTGACTTTTCATTTTGCTTTACAAAAGTTTACTACAAAGCAGTGGTTGTTGTTTTCTGCTTTATAATGTTAACCCTCCAGGTTAATAAACTGGAGGACTTAACGACCCTAATAATATATTTTGTGTGTATTTTCAAACGCATGTACACGTACCCCGCCAACAAACGCTGAAGGGTTAACAGTCTGCTGCGTAACAGCGTGCAAAGAGATCCCGCACCCCGTGGGGTCCCGATTAAAAAGAAATAAAAAGAAAACGATATAGGTACGCCCAAGTGAGTGAATTTGACGGCGATTGTTTTCCATGCGTTTTGTGATCTCCCTTCAGATGTTTATTCGCCAAAGTTTCTACAAAGTTGTCAAAAGCACATGTATATATGAGTTGGATATTTCAAATCATTGATTCACGATGGGGTTATTTTTTTTTATATTAATTATATTTTGTAAAATATTTTCCATTAAATAATTTTGACCACACAATAGGGATGATCACTCACTGGCAGTTATAAATCAGTACCTCCGATATCGAGTAGTGCCCCATCAACTTGATAAATGCATGTAACGCGAGCCCCTTACAGCCCCACGGCTGCAGGCTATGAAAAATATAAAGCCAGCCGAAAAGTACTTTTAAGTCGTCGGATGATGCGGATAATTTTTCACAGTTTATCTTATACTTTCATCCAACCAGTAAAAGTGGATAAGTGGTTTGTGTAAACGTTAAAGGATCCATACAGGTCTTCCTAATGCATTTTATTTGTATGGTGTTATATATTTCTGCGTCGATTGTATGTATTTTTGTATAATGTTTATTTTGTAGGTATTCGTACTGTTTGGTTTAGAAATGGATGTATCGATTTTGATAAAGTTTGGGGTTTTTAACAATAAAATATGGACAATAACCGTAATAGTTACCGATGATGATATTTTTTGTCTTTCCTACATATAATATTGATTTGATTTATAGTAATTCACGAATTATTATTAATATCAAGTTTGTGTATATAACTGTTTATATAATAAAGTTAATTTTATTAATAATTTTAGATACCTATACTTAGTTTTATCTGTACTGGTAAATTAATTCTCATCAAGAGTCATTTTGGCTACATGCTTTGACAGTGAGTGGTATAAGATTTTTTTATTTAATAAATATTATAAATATACACAAAATTATTAACAAATCCAACAAAAATAGTTATTTCACGGGGCTATAAATTCAAATTTCAAAATACTTTTATGTATTTCCGAAGTGTAGTCTCAAAAATTTATCTCCATTTATGAAGCGCTCCAGAAATTCATTTCGTTCAAACAATTCCTTCTTTCATTCCAGTCGTATCGAGATTAAATAAATAATGTATTTCATCGTAATCGATGCTCCATTGAATACCAATTGCGATCACTCGCTCGGATGCATTGTGTATATAAGATTCACTTCTTCCCCTCCTCATAGCCTTCGGTCTCAACTGTTGCGAAATTAAAACCATTCGGATAGCCGGGATTCCCTGTAGGGCTCCGATGTCTGAGGTTAGGGTACAGGACACGATTGAATGTGGTCTGCGGTGAGGGTAGGAGGTAGGAGTTGAGAACACCCGATGCGGTGTGATTAAATGAGACAGACTGAGCTCGAAAGTTGCTAATGAGTTGGCAAATGCGTGCATCAGTTGGAGTAAATTTAAAATGAACTCAACGGGAATGTTTTGTGTTTTTTGGTTATAAATTATTCAGCTATATAGAAACAGAATGATTCGATGGGAACGCGGATACCATAAATTAAGGCAACTTTGGTAAAGGCATTCGCAAAGGATTGTATTAATGCAAAGGGCAGGGCGCTTCGTTTCCTGTCTTGACATTCGAAATGTTAATATAACGGAAATTAAAGTTGTTAACACTCGTTACCCTTCGGACGTAACTGATTTATACCTGCATGGAATAAAAGCCTGTTTTTTTTATTAATAATTGTCATAAACGTTTTATTTTGTTAAAATATAGGGTTATTAATATATATTAAAGAAATTGAGGTCAGTTTTTGTAATTTGTGACAGTTTAATAATTGTTAGTGTTTTATACGCGGGTTAAAAACAAGGTTCGTATTTGTTCACTGTAATTAAAAAAAAAATCTCACTCGGAAATATTGATAAAAAATGTGCTGGAAATCTTAACAATACTGACGTAACCAAATTGGTGTTTGGGTTTTCTTGTGCTATATACCCTGATCCTAGTATTTGGTATATTCAGATTTTCACCTGTATTTCTCGTGTCATTGTAGTAATATTCACTTGCTATATAGGAACAAACATATATATATATATATATATAATCTTTATTTGTAGAATTTATACTAATGAATTATTTGTTGTCATCGTATGACTAAACGGATCGCTGCGGACAATTAGTTTAACATGTTCTCATTGTGACTGCCATTCTATCATTGTAATACATTTAAAGCATTTCCTGATACAGGTGCAAAATATTTTGACTCCAATATAACCTTTATATAAATAGTAATAAGAAATATATTAGTATCAAAAGATAAATCAGATAATTCAATGCATATCATGCGGTCAGATTATGCGGAAATTGTGAACATTGTGGTCACGAGTCGATCGCTATCCAGCGGAAACTACAGTTTTATAATCCTAATATACATTTAATTATAAATATATACAATTAAATTATAAAATATGGGGCATTTATTTATAGAAATGTGGGGCACTTTAAATCAAATGTGGGGCAGTATTTTAGCAATAGGTAAAATGTAAACATTGCATACTTTGCAAGCTTAGTATAATTGTATAATTCGTATTAAGTATCATGCGAGTTGAGTAATAGTATTGCGATCTATTTAAATCATTCATTCATTCATTCAACTCCATTTGCATTTATTTGCAACTAGATCATTGACTTCATTTTATTTATATTTGTAATTACTTCTCCGTTTTGATGTTAATTGCGATGCGTTCTGGTTTCGCATTATGAATATGTTATTTATAACTAGCTTTTGGTTTCGGTTTCACTTGTGCTTAGTTGGACATTGGTTGGTGATTTTATTGTCGTATTTTTAATTTACTCATCTCATCTTCAAAGACACTGATAGCTCTGTGCAAGCTACAAAATTCTATAGCAATTATCTCTTATCAAACATTTGGGCCTAATTTTCTTATTACATACTTATTCTTATCAAGATCGGTCAAACTGTTCTTGAGTTATGGAATCACATAAAGACAGACAAAAACGAAAAATATATTGAAATATCATAACACAAGTAATCACTGGTAGATATTGAGTTTTAGTTGAAAAGATATAAATAAATTAATTAATTAAATAAATCAATTCTAGTTCGAATCATAAGAAAATTGTTTATAACAAATTAGAAAAAAAATACAAATATACAGACATAACAAACAGATTTATATATGATTCTCATATTTCCATATGTTTTAGGTATGCTTTGTCTATCAGACCATCTATTTTTAATCAAACTGAACGTTTTGTATTGAGTTTTTTATAACAATATCAACCGAATTATTATTTTTTTATTGACATCTGAACAATTACATATAACAGCCAAATCTTTCTCAAGTATATTTTATATTTACTATCCGATTCCTGTCCGAATCGCTGGGCACACTATTAATTTGAATGTAAACTTAGGTTGCTATGGTAGACGTTGTCATCGCAACCGTTGCTATGGTAACCGTTATAATAGTATCGTTGTGGGGGCGTCAAGTGTATAGCTCCTACAGGTTAAAAACTTGGCGTAATGCAAAGAGTTGATATCCGTTGTGATAGGAATTCCGTAAAATCCGTTCTTAGTGGACGTCTACGTCACAAAAGAAGTAACTATGTAAAATGTTAAGTTAATCGGACAGATAGTTTCGGAGATTTCGTGATGAGTCAGTGAGTGGTAAATCGCTTATATATCTATATATATACATATAATATATAATTATGTTAGTAGTTCAAATTACTAATATGATTTTGCAAGTTTTTACGATAATAAAACATAAAGATATATCTCGAGATAGCTTAATTTGTTTTTCGAATCTCGAGATATGTTTGTCATTATATTACAATGATAATTAAACGATTATCATACGTAATTACGTTTGTAATCAAATTAATATTTGATATGAACGTTGTAATTTATTAATTTATTGATGAAAATTTATCCTCATATGTAGTTTTTGTATGAATCGTAATATTAATAAATATTTTGTAATTAATATAATTTGATAAGACGTTAATAAGATAAGTATTAGACGTGGATATTAATAATCTATCCGGGATTGAAATTTATCTTACTAATTAATTTTTTTTAAAACTTAAATATTGAATCAGATATTTCACTTATAAATCAAAAATATTATAATTTTGATTCTTAGTTTGTATAAGTCGTGGATGTTAATAATCGATCTGTAATCCGAGATTGAAATTAATCTTACATGTTTACAGAAATCAGTTTTTTATTTAAATATTTTTTAAGTTAAAACGCTCAAAGCTCAAAAAAATATTGCAATTTCTATCTTAAGTAAATAGTACAAATAGAATCACTATTATTACTCCAACATACATACATACATACATACATATATACATACATACATATATACATACATACATACATACATACATACATACATACATACATACATACATACATACATACATACATACATACATACATATATACATACATACATACATACATACATACATACATACATACATACATATATACATACATACATATATACATACATACATATATACATACATACATACATACATACATACATACATACATACATACATACATACATACATACATACATACATACATACATATATACATACATACATACATACATACATACATACATACATACATACATATATACATACATACATACATACATACATACATACATACATACATACATACATACATACATACATACATACATACATATATACATACATACATACATACATACATACATACATATATACATACATACATATATACATACATACATACATACATACATACATACATACATACATACATACATATTAAAGTAAATATTGGTAATAAATAGATGCACTTAAATGCATACAGATACATATAGATTTTCAATTATTATTATCTAAACCTGACCCCCGTTAATGGGGTTACGGCACTGTATCTGTGGGGGTTGTTAATTAAATTTCAGACCGTCTAGTATTTCAGCTATGCGTCCGACATATACACATATATGTATATGTATATATATATACAAGATACACGTCCGTGTGTAATTCAAACCTGTAATTGAATTTAATTGTAATTTTATTGTATAGTTAACACTAAACCTACCAAGTATCGGTCAAATTGATCATTCTTAAACTTTTGTAAAACTTACACATTTTTAAACATTATAATATCGTTGTTAAACTACATGAAAATTCTTAGAATATGCATATAATATTTTCTACACTCTTTACTTTTAGTTATTCTCATTATTACCTGCGTTATATAATAAAATAATTTTTAATTACCGGTCAATTTGACGGCGTGCGGTAGGAACAGGTATACAAGAATTGTCGGTAGGTTTAGTGTTAAATTTAATTCGTTCTATAAGTAAGTTAACATTGATAGCAATATGTTTTGAGGTTTGCTATTTTTTTTTTTTCTAGAAGATTGTTTTGTAATTGTAGGAAGGGAAAAAGAAAAAATAATATTTTGGTTAATGTTATAATAGATGTGAATACGAAATTTGCTGGAATATAAAAAATATATGATATGTATGTAAGGTATGTATGTATAGAGTACCTGGTCTAAGTAAGGGTGTGTGTGTGGGTGCGTGTGTGTGTGTTTACACTTCCCGAATCCGGGATAGCTTTAGTATCTGTATTTAGTGCTTCATATTGCTAACTAATATTAGTTATTTATTAATGTTCAGAATCCATTAGCAATCCTTATCTTAAGCTAAGCTAAGCTAAGCTATCCTTTCAGCTTAAATTAATTCTTTGGGATCATTTATACAGCTTTTTTTTTAAGTTTTATGATATTTATTGATTCTTTAATGTTATTTTTATTATATATATTAAATACAATCAAAGAAAAATATTATTTAAAAGAGCTCTGAAATTATCTGAGTGTCATATTTATATATCTTTCAATTGAAAAAATATATATATATTTTTAGTTTGTTTTTTTAAATATCAATAATGTCAATTAAATTTCAATTATGTATGTATGTTTGTCTATAAAAAAAATATTTAAAAAATCATATTACAAATAAAAACTATTAATTGAACATTCTTGTAAATGGTTTCTCGAAAACAGTTGTAAAAATATATTTCGACTCAAAACCATTTATTTCCATGTAACGAGGAAATAATAAAATAATTAGATTTTTATAGTGATATTTACAATTAAGTAATTAAAGATATTATATGTTCTATATAGCCAAATATGACAAATGACATATGACATATAAATTGCGTGTCATAAACAGGTGACTATAAAACTGTATGTGTGTATGTATGTATGTACCGGTGATTCAGGTACAAGATTTATATAAAAGGACAGTGAAAGGACACTGACTCACAGACATCCAAAACTATATATAGATATATATATATATATTTCGTTTGCACGGATTTTTTTAAAATTAAAAGTATCCTAAGGTTCTTCTTATAACATCAGCTACCTGGTGAAAGTTCTGTTAAAATCGGTCCAGCAATTTCATAGATTAGTCGGAACAAACAGCAAGATAGACATTTTTTTATGAGTAACATTGTTTGTTCGTATGCTCGTTTTGATATATATATAATTTTAATTCTTTGTATCGTTTTCAATTTTCAGATTGAAAAGCAAATGAATTTACGGTTGAATAACTTTTATTGCATACATGCGAATTAGGTACAACATGAAACAGAAGATATTTCATTAAAACGTACTCTTTATATTGGTTTAACACTAAACCTACCGACAATTCTTGTATACCTGTTCCTACCGCACGCGGTCAAATTGACCGGTAATTAAAAATTATTTTATTATATAACGCAGGTAATAATGGAAATAACTAAAAGTTAACAGTGTAGAAAATATTATATGCATATTCTAAGAATTGTCATGTAGTTTGATAACGATATTATAACGTTTAAAAATGTGTAAGTTTTACAAAAGTTTAAAAACGGTCAATTTGACCGGTACTTGGTAGATTTAGTGTTAACATCGTGCACTGAACCGTATACAGTTGATAAAACAATTAACATTCCCTTTGTCATCGTTAATATTATCATCACGCTCTAGTGATCTGTGACTTTGATAACCTTATCATTTAGGGGAGGGTTGGGGAGGGGAGGGGTCGTGAATGGTTCGTGAATACGTGGCTTTTGTTGGACGAACTTGATTATTATGGACTGAATTGCTTTTGAGATTTCTTTGAATGTGATAAACATGGATGGATAAAGGGAATTTTTTTATTGTTGATGTCCTATTCTGCAGCTGCCATGATTTGATTCGTCCATTTTGATTTTATTTTCGTTGGTTGTATTTGAATGTATGTAAAAGAATAACATATTATAAGTATTTTATTCTAAACAAAATTAATGTAGAAATTAAAATATATATATATATATATATATATATATATATATATATATATATATATGTATACATGTATAACTATTCTAATACATGTATAACTTGATATCAGATATACGTAGCTATGACGTAATAATGATATACGTTGCAATAAATATAGTATAAAATTTTATTAACAGGATTCGAACCAGGGAACTTGGGAAACCTTGCCGTTGCTGTAATAATTGAGCCCTTGTGTTCATCTGTGAATCTAGCATTATATATATTAATTGTTGTTGATATATTTTGTATTTTCTTTTCCATCTTTTTTCACACAATTCATCCATCTTTTTTTAGTCCGTCTTCTACCTTTGAATCCTTTCACTTCATAATCTCAAAAACCCTTGATTACATGCCTTTCATCCCATATTATGCCCATATCTCAACTACTTCTAACTTTTCTGTTACTAGCTTCCAATATTCATATATTATCATTTATAATACTCCTTATCAGTATTAATATATACCTAAATATAATAATACTCAACCATCTATACTATATATATATATATAAAAGAAACAAGAAATCCTCAGACGTTTAATAACCGTCTGTCTGCATAACTCAATATCCAAAGAATGTGGTGCCATAACATCAAAATGATCGACTGAGCCATCGTTGAAAACTATCCAGCATCCCCCTTATCCCCCTTCAAAGGATTCTGAACATTTTCTGATGCATTTTTTGAATACTCTGATCAGACAAATTGTCCAGACGCTTCTGTTACTTCGATTTATTCGAACACTTACTTAAGACTTAATTGGATGGATTATAATTAACGTTAAAAGACCATCCATTTTGGATTGAACAAAAAGATAATGGACTCCAATTAATTTCTCCTGAATAGGGGTTATCCTGAACCCTTTACGGCTTTTGGACCATACTACTCTCAATTGGTACTTTTCTATGGCAACCCTTCTACTATGTTTTAGATGTTAAATTCATAGCTAAGTTATCACCTCTACGTATAAACTAATTATATTTATCTATTTACTAAATAGATATAAAAAATTGTGTAATCTATACATATATATATATATATATTAGTATTTGTCAGTCTGTCTATCTGTCTCTTTGATCACCTTTGAATCGGCTGGGCGGATTTTAACAGGACTTTCACTAGCCGATGTTGAAGGAGTAACTTAGCTTTTGTGGAACGAACTTCCTTCGGCGGTATTTCCAGATCGGTACGACATGGGTACCTTCAAAAAAGGCGTTTATTCCTACCTACAAGGCCGGCAACACTCTTGTAAATCCTCGGATGTTGCAAGAGTTCATGGGCGGCGGTGATCATGTCCATCCGTGACCCGCCAGCTCGTTTGCCTTCCTCTTACATAAAAAAAAAAAAAAAGCTACTTTAATTAAAAAAAATGTCACTCAAAGTCGTGGGCAGAGCTAGTTAAGAATAAAAATATTGAATGTATTTGAATTTATTTTCCTTATATATATATTTTTTTCCAGGCTGCTCTATGCGCTGACTACAGCGTCCCAGTGGACTGCGTGGCCGGTCCAGCGCCAAGGCCCAGCTCCTTCCACGAGATATCAGCTCCAAAGGTAACTTGATTATAATAAATTTACATTATTTAAGATATAAATATATCAATAAAAGATAAATATACTACTTATAAGCGATTATAAGTTATTATCCGAAATTATTGTGATTGTAGTGACGTCACGTGTGGTTTAATTATTTTTTTTATCGATTTTTTATTTATTTACGGGTTTAACACATTTTTTTTAATTTCTTTTTTTATCAATAATCGTTTAAAATATTAAAGTAAAATCTTACACCGTTTTTATACAATATTATTTGAAGTATACTAGGGGCGTCAACAGACCCTCAATTTCGACTCGCTGCGCTCGTGAAATCTCGGGTGCCGTTTGCATATTGAGCGAAGCGAGCCCAGTGTAATGACTCATCGTTTCCCATTGATTTCAATGGGGTATCAGTTTTTTGACATGACATTTTTCTAAATTATTTTTTTTACATTTTTCAAAAAAAATTTTTTAAACCATCACCTAATTTGTGTCTTTTTGATTGCAAAATTTAATAATTTTCCGTCAAGTAGTTTTCTAGCCTATTCGTGACAAGGAATGTGAAAATGTCTCGAGTAGAACGCTCCGCTCGGTGCGTTCGCTTCGCTCAATAAAATATCATCTAATATTTTATTAGATGATAAAAATGTGGTTTATTTATTCAGTAACAGCAATAAAATGATATGTATTATTATTTTATTACATAATAATTGTTATAGTTTCGTTCGGATATTATTGGATTGTGATTCATACTTATCTTAAACATATACTCGGTATATTATTAATTTTACTCTTAATAAAATCAATCAGTCAATCAATCAAACAATCAATAAAAATCAATAAAAAAGGCTTCATTAAAAACTATTTTAATATTATATAAAATCAAAGTATCATATGTTTATGAGTTTGGAGTAAAAAAGGCAAAATTAAAATAAATTGTATAATAGAATAAATTGTATAATAAAATACATTGTATAATGAAATGCAAGATGTACAATTTACTTAAGTTACATTTATTATTTGAACGAGGGAAGGGCGTGGCTTTGAAACTTTGAAAGTGGTGTTAAATGTACCAAGTATTATAATTTCTTGGTGTATTTATTTATTTATTGACTCAACTGAAACTCATTATCTGATAAGGATAGAGATATAGACTGCACACACACACACACACACACACACACACACACACACACACACACACACACACACACACACACACACACACACACACGTAACTTTCCTTTATGAACGTATATTGGGAGAAGTTCGCTGCATAAGAAACTTTTGTAACTTAATTTTACTGATTTAAAGTTAGTTATATAATATGTTGCCCGCGACTCCGCCCGCCTTGATATAAGTTTGTAAGGATAGTTCTTTTTTATTTGTCTTTCTATTTTATAGAATGACATACTTTTAATCCGACATACATCAATTTCATAGGTAATGTAGCTTTTTAATGATAAAATATTTCTTTAAATCGGGCCAGTAATTTTTGAGTTTACCTACTCATTAAACTACAAACATACATATCCTTCCTCTCAATAATATTAGTGTAGACAATACATTTAAAAATTACATTCAAATTTAAATGACGGTATAAATTAATACGTAATAATAATTCAGTATTGATACTAATAAAATAAAAAGTATCAAACTAGGCTATTATTTCACTAGTAACTCGATATTATATAAGGGGCCTTTCACCTATTAGAGGGTCTGGTACTTTGAGATAGCAGGGCCCTTATAACCATTATAGAGTACTTTGTTACAATCACAACACACTTTGTTGTCTTATGGCTATAAAAAACACAAAGGTCTTCCTTTCAACAGAATCATGTTATCATTCTGAATTATAATCATCATTTGTAATTGAGAGACTAGGGCCCCCAATCGAGGCCCTGCATAATATAAACTAGGGAGCTCACATCGGGGCCCTGGGGAGGTGTACAGTGGCAAAGAGTCAAGCTATCCAGTAAATAACTTTAAAAAATCATCATGTTCGTTTTGATATGAATAAACTTTTCTGATAATTCTTCAGTAAATTTCAAGAGCATAGCAACATATCAGCGGCCATTTTTAAAACTAATTAGTCTAATATTGCAAAATACATAAATAGATAAATATGTTAGATTTAAAGTCATGAAAATTAAGATAAAATATTTTTATTTTTTTTCTCTTATCTCTTTTTTTTTTAAAGAGTTTTTGTTATCAAATAAGCTTTGTACGAATCTTTATATTAATTATATATATATATATATATTATTTATAGCTCGGTATACCTTATTATGTCATTGTTTTTGGGTCTGACCTTTACAAGTTTAAAAAAGTGTCATGACTCAGAGAGTCATTCAACTGTTACAAGTGAAGTGGTTTATAACATATATACAACTAGCTTATTCCCTCTCGCTTCTCTGAGAACACTAATAATTTGGATGTGAACTTAGGTTGCTATGGTAACCGTTGTCATATTATCCGTTGTCATCGTAACCGTTGCTATAGTAACTCTTACCTCCGCGTTAAGTGTTACAGGTTTAAAAATTATAATTGTTCGATTTTTAAATTTATTCAAAATGAAATAAAGTTAAAAGTTATAGTTATAGCTTATCGTGTCAGCGTGACACATTCCTTATCTGTGCAACGAACTCTAACACGTCACTGCATAATATGGATCTTAAGTGTGGTGACTCATTTTAACTTGTTGTTTAATAATCTTTATTATTATTATTGAACAACAACAATTGTGTCCTCAAACATTGCCCGCGACTTTGTTTGTAAAAGTAGCTTAAGTTACTTATATAATAGTGAAAGCACCGTTAAAATCGGTCCAGTCATTTAAAAGATTAGGTGGAACAAACATACAGAGACAGGTAATTATTTTTTTAATTGTTTTTCTTATGTAAGTATACTTTCATATCCATTTAATGATAGATATTAATCTGGATTTACAAACAGACACTACAATTTTATTTATATGTAAAGATTACTATTAATATATCCATAATACAATAAAATACAGTAAGTAAGTAAGTAAGTCTCTAAAGCTATATACACACGGTTTACAATATTTTATATTATATTTTAACTCAATTTATTTTGCAGACACTGCACTATTAATTATATTAAACCAACCGGCGCTTTTCAGTCTTTTACATAATTAAATGCTTAAAAGCTTTTATAAGATTATTGGAAACTAAAAGATTTTAGGTTGACTTGAAAGTCATACAACAAGTGATAATAAACCAAAGTCAAAGTTATAGTTTTTACTTTATATATTCATTTATTTATATCTTTTGAATCATTAAAATAAAATAAATCAAATGGAAAAGGATTATTTTAATAAGAAATTAGCCCTGTAAAGACACTCTCCAACTTAAAATAAGGCTACGAGGGTTAAAAAGGCTCTGAGAAGACACAACAAACTCATATCTTAATATATAAAACACAAAGACACTCACTGACTCACTGACTCATTCATCGCTCTACAGCCTAAACCGTAATACCTAGAAAGATGAAATTTGGACACAAGACTCCTGATATATTGAATAGGTGCAATAAGAAAGGATTTTGCAAAAATCCAAACCGTTCCAAAGTTACAGCTGCAAACTGCAAAGTTTACCCCCCGCTCCCTCTCTTCTTCACTTTCGCCGTCCGTCACGGAGCACGGGTAACCTGCTAGTTATAAATAAATGATACATTTAATTAAATTATTTATTTATTTATTATATCCCATAAATTATTCATAACAAATAACCAATTAACATTTGTACGAATCGTAAACAATAAAAATTACAAGTCCTTAACAGAATTTTTATTACACATCAATTAATATTACACAATAAATATTACGCATTGATTAATCATCATTTATTACGAACCCCTGAGTCAAGGTATGAATAAGTTTATCCCACTGACATTACTGGAAACCTCACTACATATGGTATAGTAAAAATTACTAATACATTCTTAGGTAATAATTTAACTTTCGTTTATGTTCCAACAGTAAAAGAAATATTATTTGAGCGAAGCGAGCGTACCGAGCGGAGCGTTCTACTGGAGACTGTTTCACATTCTTAGTCACTAATAGGCTCGAAAACTCGACTGAAAATTAAGAAATTTTGCAATCAAAAAGACACACATTAGGTGATAATTTAACAAAAAGTTTTTGAAAAATGTGATATTGTTGAGGAATAATCGTCAAAAACCTGATATCCCTTTGAAGTCAATGGTTAACGATGAGTCATTACACTGGGCTCGCTTCGCTCAATATGCAAAAGGCACCCGAGATTTTACGAGCGCAGCGAGTCGAAATTGAGGGTCTATTGGCGCCCCTAGTATATTCTAGAAAGACTTAATAATTAATTATGTAATAAGTAATCCCTAATATGGAATAATTATTTTTTAATTTTATCAGGAAGGGCGCGTCACAAGAGCGTCCAGCTATGACGTTAAAATGACGTGGCACAATATTTTTAAGACAAAGTTAAGAGACGAACGAAACTTTTGTTCTAAACCTTTGTTTGTAGATAGAATTTTAACACTGATACCGAGTTATCGGTACTTGATTATAACAATGAAAGATAAGTTTGACAGCTCTTTCTTTATCTTTTAAGATATTCAAGAACAATATAGGCTTAAAAATATATGTATTTTATTATTTAATTCCCGTGTGTAAACTAAGCTTTACTGATGTTAACGCGAGTGACACTGACGAATGTCGAAATGGAACACCTGTGTCAAAAATGAGTCATAATTCCACGTGCGGTCAGACATGACCCCACGGGTAATACGGGAGCGTGAGTCACTTTTTTTAGTGAAACAATGTTTATGGACTTTATAATTGCTTCGAGAATACTTCGTACTTTAATTATATATATATATATAATATTAGTTAGTTTGAGATCTAATTTAGACAATTAGTTTACTTTATTACCAGTCTTTTTATAGTGAAATTACAATCGAGTAAATACAGATAATAGCACTAGTATTCACTTAGTTTACTTAACACTAAACCTACCAAGTGCCGGTCAAATTGACCGTTCTTAAACTTTTGTAAAACTTACACATTTTTTTCCATTATTACCTATGTTATATAATAAAATAACTTTTAATTACCCGTCAATTTGACCGCGTGCGGTAGGAACAGGTATACAAGAATTGTCGGTAGGTTTAGTGTTAAAGAGTTAATTAATTATTACATTATAGCAATTAAAATGAAATGACATGTTACAATTACATGATTACTTAGTGAGTCATTATAAGGTCATGACTAATTGTTATTAAAAGTGTAAAAAAATAGGTCATTAATTTAGTGCACTAAATATATTAACGATTTGTGTTAGTGTGTGTTTTTAAATCGGTATTTGTATGAGAATTCAGTAAACAAGGGTAGATTGGATTGTATGTATGTGTGTATGAATGTATGTATGTGTGTATGTATGTATATATGTATGTATGTACGTATGTACAAATATTTTACTCATTAAAATAATCGCTTAATTTATCAAACATTACTGAAATATGTTAAACGTTTCTCAATCTATACCTACTACTGTATAATTACATTATTTCTGTCTTTACATGTTGTTTTTTTTAATATTATGATAAAAAATAGTATGATTCGAATTAAACTAATTTTTATTTGTCTAATTGTATATCTTTTGTATGTATGTCTGCCTAACTCTAGAACCATTTGATCGATTTTATTAAAATATATGCTTAGGTTATGTGATCGAACATATATTAGAATATATATTTTATAAAAAAAATGATATCGGTTATTCTGTATATAGGATTTCTTATTGTAGGCGTGGTGAGAAAAATGAACAAGCAAAGTCGTGGGTAAAGTCATAACTAGCCAAACAATGAACGCGAGTGAAACCGCCGACAAAAGCTAGTTGTGTTATAAAATTGTTTTATAATGAACACTTTTATCGCTGAATATTTTGTCAAAGTATGAGTCATCTCGTCCTTGTGTTTAATTCAAACACGATTTCAATCACATGTAAATAGTTTTTTTATGAATCATTGTGTGTATATTTGGGGGTTGATTTATTAATAGTTTAGCTATTTTATTCCAGTTTTCAGGGGGAAAAGAATTGACGGTTTAGATTAGCTTAAAAATTTAGTTGCTTTCTTTTGTTTAAAAAACAAAATTCATAAAATTGAACGAGAAAAGAATGCCAGTTAGACTTATACTGGAGTAAAGTACAAAGAAAATACTTTCACTTCAATTACACACACACACACACACACACACACACCTATTAGGCATATATATTGTATACTATGTCTTGGTTCTTGGATTGCCCCATACCTTGTATGGTAGGTCTTGCTCTAATACTGTAAGTGGAAGTCATACCTGTGAGTCAGACAAAAAAAGCTCCACTTCGACAATCTACATATATTAATAAATGGAAGTGTCTGTCTGTAATTTCACATTAACTTATTAAAGTAGGTACGTACATTATGTATGTCTGTCTGTTTCTTCCGGCTAATCTCTGAAACGGCTGGACCGATTTTGACAGGACTTTAACTGATATATATAAGTTAGAAGGAGTAACTTAGGTTACTTTTATTTTTAAAAAAATCATAAGGAAGTCGCTGGCACAGCTTGTATATGTATTTATAATAGAATAAGCGGTAACCTGCTAACAATAAAACCCACGTCATTGACATATATCATTCTCGCTAACCAAGATGGCGGCGGGGTACAAAACTTAATAAGTGCATTCACCCCACTTAGATCATCTCTTGTTTATACATACTACTGATGTAACGAATGACATACAAACATTTATCTATATATGTATTGAGCTGAGCGTAAGCGAAGCTCTTAACCGTTTGGGAGAACTTTTTTGTGTTTAGTTGTCTCCAGATAATTAGTTAAAAATTATCTCATGTATGTTTGAGCCAAACGCGGATGTTATAGCGAAAACAGATTGAAAAAATGTTTAGCCATTCAAAAGTTATCAAGTAAAGAAGAAAGGAGAGGGGCTCAGCTCAACACCCGCACCGCACGGTTGGCGGATCCTAGTTTATATATATAGATATTTTTCACTTTAAATCAATACTGATAATAGTGATCACTTGTGTATCAAATGGGAGTTTCAGGACCATTTTGATACCATACAGAGATTAGTCAGATCAAACAGACACACAGACAGATAGAAAAAAAAAAGATTTTTTTATTTAAGTATCGTATATACTTTCATATGCATTAGTGATACGCTGTTAATTTGGAATTACAAACGGACATAAATTATATATATATATATATATATATATAGATATTTCGTTTGTAGTTTTTTAATCGTTTTAAATAAAATTTAAGATTTTTTTTACATTGTCCCAAAACAGGATAACATTGTCTATGTAATTTTTTTATTCATAAATTTTAAGTTAAATATATACTATACAATATTCATTAATTATTAATTCAATTAATACTTATGTTAACATTAAATGAACTAACTGAAAATTAAATTTATTTATATATTAAAATAAATTAAGAGATAATGTCATATATTGAAATACCCGTATTAGAGATTTAAGTTAAATAGTTTAATAAAAAAAATCTAAATTAAAAATATCTTTATTCAATATTCATTTATTCGATTTTGAATCAATTATTACATTAATGTCAGTGTAGTCAGTCCGTCTAAGCTACCACCGGAATGCTGTGCTGATGCTGAATAATGAATACTCAACAGTAGCTCTTTTTAAATAAAATTCAACAATATTAGATGTATATATTATAATATCAACCCTACAAATGAGTCAACTTAAGTTACACATAAAACGACTAAGATTAGGTCAACTACTTTAAAAAGTTGAAAATATATTTGTAACAATAGAATTACCAACTCGGTCACCTCTAATACTTATTTATATCTATGGGTTTTTGAAATATTTCTAGCAGTCTATACCTTATATATATATATGATGTGTGTGTGTCTGTAAGACACAATGTGTATACAGAACTACTCCAATTCAAATGATTCATAATATGTTATTTAATTAAAGTCAGTGTAAATACTTTAATTATATATTCAAAGACTGGTTAGGCATTTCTGTTTGAACAGAAATCACGTTTCTATTTATCATTGGTGCAGATATTTCTAAACGTAAACGACCTCAAAACGGCATTCGACTATCTACCAACAATCAACATAACAAGTCAAAATTCATAATGCAAAAGTTAGTGTTACCGAGCTAAATTTATAATAATATATTTTAAGTTTTATCACATTGTAATAGAGTTTATAATAGCGTCACAGAATTAAGGACACGTGCGGGATCGAGGTATTAATGGAGTCCATTTAAACAATAAAGCGCTACATCGCTTTAAATGTTCTAGATATATCCACGCGGTATTTTAAAAGGATGCCAAGCGAGCGCTGTACCGCTGATTGGTGTAACGCGCGCGATGACTCAAGCCTCGGTAAACAGTATGCGGGGCGATGAGTCACCGTTTTACACATTCGCGTATAGTGTTTGAGTTGTTCAGTCTACATTGAACCCGTGGAGTGGGCAATCCATTTTTGGTGTTTATATAACTTTTTACTATACATAGCTTAGACCTTAACAAGATTTATACAGGTTGAGCAGCTACATAAACATTAAACTAGTTTTAAACAAGAATTCAGTGTGAAAGTGTAATAATAATTTGTAGTTAGTTGTGTGCGTGTCACTAGTGAAACGGTCGATAGAATTGATGATCGCAGTGTATATAAGTACATATAAGTATATATAAGTGATAATAACTATGCCTTCGAATAAGAAGTTGATGTCAAAAATGCGTCAAATGGCCCAGTGGATTTTGGTTGTACATGTGGTGAGTTCCTTGATTTTTATTTCCCGGAAGCATACATAATCTTCTGGTGCAGATTTATTATAAAAAATATTATCTGTAGTCAAATTCTATAATACGTTTGTTATGTAACAACTCACAATATTATTAATTAAAGCAATCTTATTAAAAATTTTACATTATTTATACATGAGGAATGAATCATTTTGCTGTTGCCAATATTACCTAACACGGTGGACGGAAATAACGAAAAAATACCAGAATTTGCTATTTGCTAGATTCCACTATTATTGTTAATAATAAATGTCTAAAGAAAGAGTTTCTTTACGGGTCACTGGACATTTTTAACAAAGTTAAACATTGTGTATCAAGTTGAGTATCTTGATTGGATGCTGTGATCTCGGGGGCAGAGATAACTCGGTTAGAACTTATAACTTGTTCAAAGAGCAAAGTTTTGTTTGTCGATAGAAGATACGAGTTACAGATAAAAAATATATATTAATGAAGGAACAGCATTTATTTTAAATGTAAAGTCCTAAAGACAATTTCATCAGTAATTGTGTCCTCCATTTTAACAGGATCCACTTAAGTCCCGCTCCTCAGGCTGTGTGGACTCGTAACTTTGTAATTAAGCTTATTTCCCGTCTCCGCCTGTTTTGTTGCTTAGATGTACTTTTGTTTAAGATGTATCGTAATTTAGATTATTATTATTTAACATGTAAAGTCTGTCAAAAGGATTGATTGAAAAGCACGTTTCACGATCGCGAAAGTGAAAAGAATAAAATGAAATGTGTAACCTGTTTCCCGTCTCGTTTGTGGAACGTGCCCAGACGTGGTTAACTAGGAATTGACCGAACCAAACGTTGGTATTTGTCTCTAGCTAATATTGTGGAATTTTCCATGGTTTTGATGCATTATAAATATTTTTATTTGTACACGCATTGTTGTATTGATGCAAGCGTTTATTTGTAAACAGAACGGATTCTTAAATTGAGATGATTCATACCCAAGTCTGTTGCGGCGCAGTTGATACATATATATTATATATATAATTAGTTGTTGTCTGTGATTCTGTATTGACGTAAGCCATGAGTAGGCCTTTTTATTCAGTATATTATAATCATAGTATTATTTTTCGGTATTATTCTGGTTTCTCTGACAGCTTCTAATATGGAAATATGGAGCAAATAATATCATGAGAATATGGGGTAAAAAACTAGATTATATTATTAGGTCATAATGGTAAAAGAAATGTTATAATCGATTCAGTAGTTATCCAGTATTTTCGTTACAAACAAACAAACTAATAATATTAGTATACATTTATATTAATCACTAGCTGTTCCTACGACTTCGTTCGCTCGGATTATGTTTTTTTTTTTAATAAAAGTAGCCTAAGTTACACCTTATAACATAAGCTATCCGCTAGTGAAAGTTTAGTTAAAAACGATCCAGCCCTTTCAGAGATAGATAGATAGACAGAAAGAAGAAGAAGAAAATATAAAAATAGTTTTTTTTGGTATTACAGACAGACACTTGAATTTTATCTATATATACATAACTAAAGACGAATTGTCTGCTGGGTCGTCTGAACGTACCATCCGATGACTGATCAAAGTAACATTTCTGTTTATGTTATACGACACGGTGTGGTACTATTTTGGTCCGGGCGGTCTGGGGTTATTTTTAAACCCGGTCTGAGTCACCGGTCTGGTCTTGTCCCACATCCTTCGCTGCATTAGTCATCGGACGAACCCGGAATTATACTTTCTATATTACACTAATTATTCTTATTATATTATTATGTATGTATGTTTGTGTGTGGGTGGGCTATCTCAGAAACTACTATCATATTCTTAGAGTAAATATAAATTGCATTTATTCCGGATATTTCAATTGGATAAA
The DNA here is from genome assembly GCA_918358695.1 of Melinaea menophilus ssp. n. AW-2005. Taxonomy (NCBI): domain Eukaryota; kingdom Metazoa; phylum Arthropoda; class Insecta; order Lepidoptera; family Nymphalidae; genus Melinaea; species Melinaea menophilus. Next base: position 12,159,787 of record OU911047.1, on the reverse strand, counting down.
TCTACTCGACTAAAACAGGAGGAAACAGAAAGAAATAAGAAATAAAATTTAAATAAAAAATGTTTGTTTACAAATTAAGTTACATATAATATTTTAATATATGTATATGTATATATATATATATCTTGTATTGATAAAAGTCTTATCCTTGTACTTATCATCTTTATCATGATATATCAAATATTACTATGGATTATATACAAGCTTTGTCCGCGACTGCGTTTGATTATGTTTTTTAAAATAAAAGTTATTCCTTAAAATCATATCAATCTTCAGGAGTTTCAGAGGTTACCCGGAACGAACAGACAGACAGAAAAATTATATAAATGTAAATTTGTAATTACAAACATACACTTCAATTTTATTTATATCTATAGATAAAGTATTAAATCTTACAACATTTATCTAATTATAGATATAGTTAATTTTTTTTGAGGTTTCGTATGTAGTTATAGTTTAATTTTATATACCTTTAAATACTAGTTGTTGTTAGCGACTTCTGCTGCTTCATAAACTTATAGAATATTTTTTATTACTAACAGCGCCATCTGTTGGAAACATACAGAAATAAATACTATGAAGTGATTTTAATAATAGATATCTACAGTTTCATTGTTATCGGTTTGAAAGATTAGCGCAAAACGTACGTCATGACAAGCGATTTATATATATATATATAAACAAAATCTTTATCTATACATATAAATAAAATTGATGTGTCTGTTTGTAACTACAAATTAACAGCATTTAACTAAATGCGTATCCAATTATATATGATACTTATAAAATAAAAAAAATCTCTGTCTGTCCGTCTGTCTGTTTGGTCTGGCAAATCTCTTGACTGATTTTAACAAAACTTATACATGCGAATACTTGATATTATAAGGAGTAAGTTAAATTACTTTAGAAATATCCACGCGAAGTCGTGAGCACAGCTTGTATGCATGTATTCACGGAACTCTGACATTTACCAGTTGTGAAGAGGACGTGAGCTATTAGTATAGCTGTAATTGGACAGGAAGTGAGCTGTACCCTAGTCGCTATTATGACTTACAATCAATGAATGGTCCGTGAACATGTTTGAACAAATCCTATCCCTTTTACCTAACCCCTTCCGTTTCAATGGGAACATTGATTTGAATGGATAAACCTACGGAATGTTCTTTTATATATATATATATATATATATACACATAATTGTAAGTTGTTGAGCTGAGCGTAAGCGAAGCTCTTAACCGTTTGGGAGACCAATTTTTTGTGTTTAGTTGTCTCCAGAATGCGACGAGATAATTAGCTAAAAATTTTCTCATGTATGTTTGAGCCGAACGCGGATGTTATAGCGAAAACAGATTGAAAAAATGTTTAGCCATTCAAAAGTTATCATGAAAAGTAGAAAGGAGTGGGGCTCAGCTCAACACCCGCCGCGCACCGTTGGCGGATCCTAGTATACATTTTCTCCTCAAAACAGTTGAATAAGTCAATATTTCTGTACACTTACTACCAGTTAAAAAAAATCGCAAATATTATTCATATAATTATCACAATTTAGAGCTTTTACACAGTTTAATTAAGCATAACAAAATATGCAAAATGGAGTACATCACAAATCAAAAGGAGGGTGGAACGGGATATATTTATTTATGTAAATAAATTATGCGTACCAAGTAATTAAACAATGCGCCAGATGAATCTCCCCAGCATCCAGGGAAACTTTGCATAAAGAAGGCCTCGGGCCGGTTTCAACCGGTTTGCAAAAACAAACTGACTGTTATATATATATATATATAGAACATTCAATATATATATATATATTATGTAGAACATTCATGTCAGTGTCATTCAACTTGGTGACATAATTAATCACGATCCTGGATCCTAAAGTCACTGGTAATGAGAGCTTAGGACCCCCGTGATTTGATCTCACAGACCTCATCAGCGGGTCTAATATCTTGAACCTCAGTATTAAGTAAGTCCGATAATTCTTGATTATTCTCACATCACCAGCATATGTAGTGAAAGAATCGTTATACAATTAATATGACATTATTAATCGTTATACAAATTTAATATGACGTTGTTAATCGTTATACAAACTTTATATGACTTTATTATTCTATTAAATAATATTGAAATATTTGATTTTCACTAAGTGCATGTGAAAGTGTATATATATATATATATATATATATATATATATATATATATGTACTTACATAAAGATTTTTTATTTTTTTTTTCTGTTCCGGCTAATCTCTGAAACTGCTGGATCGATTTTAACAGAACTTTCACTGGCGGATAGATGATATTATTGAGATAGAGTAACTTTTATTTTAAAGGACATATTCACAAAGAAAAATATGTAGGTGTTGAACATATATATATATATATATATATATAATAAAAAATGACACTTCAAAGTAAATTTGGCGGTTACTTTGAATGTTATCACTCAATCGTGTCTCGTAATATACCTTATGACCTACCTCATAAACAGAAGCGGCAATGACACCCCTCGGGGGGGTGGGGGGTGAGGAGGTAACAGACCCTTACGTCCCCCGGATATGTGACCGCTGCATTTTATTACCACTTTACTCTCCCACATAATCGTTCTCATGATGAAGGGTTTTTCCACTAAATGTCCTCACTCTTTCAACACTTGTACTATCTCTCGGCTTTTACTGAACTTTTAATATGATTAAATATTATTAACTAATCATTAGGAGGGCTTATCGAATTGATTGCGATGGTTCTAGTTGTTCTTACATTGCACGATTGTGTCACAGTCATCACAATAAAGCCTTATAATACCCTAGTAGCCTTATTTTAAGTTGGAGTATCTTTACAGGGTTTATTTTGATAAATATGGTATCAATAGTCCTGACACTCCCATTTGATATACAAGTAAATAAATTATTAATTTCTTGTATCTGTTTCAGGTTGAATTTATAGAAGCATACTGCACTCCACGCGATACAGCCAGAAGATCCCCACAGCGCAGCCGACGCTCGAGGGAACCCCGACGATCCCCGGATACCTCCAAATGGAGATACGAGTCGCGTCGTCACAATTACGACTTTGATTCACGACCGTACCAGTACGAGTCGAGGAAGTACTTCGGGCGCGAATACGACGCGGATTCGGCCAGAAAACCCGCCTTCGACGCGGAGTCGGCTCGTCGTCGTGCCGATTACGAGTCGGCGAGACGGATCGACTTCGATCTCTCCGCTCCTGAAGTCTCCAGGCGAAGTCCTGAGAGTGCTCCGGAGGGGTCAGCTGATTCCCCTCCAGAACCAGCCCCATCGGCACCACCGCATCAAGAGAGACATCCAAGACACAGATCGCAACCCTATTACGAATCGGGTAAGTTAATTATTTATTTTTAATTTATTACTAGGATCCGCCAACCGTGCGTGGCGGGTGTTGAGCCGAGCCCCTCTTCTTTCTTCTTTTCTTGATAACTTTTGAACGGCTAAACATTTTTTCAATCTGTTTTCGCTATAACAACCGCATTCGGCTCAAACGTACATGAGAAAATTTTTAGCTAATTATCTCGTCGCATTCTGGAGACAACTAAACACAAAAAAAGGTCTCCCAAACGGTTAAGATTTATACAATTATTACAATTTTTACAATTATTATTTTATTATTACCAAAATTTATATTTTTGGAAATAGTTTTGAGTTTTTTTATTTTGCTTCTTCATCAGTATATGCTATGTTTACGAGTATACTCGTATCAGAACTCACAAAGGCTTCTCTCATAACAATCGCGCTAGAGCCTCGTTAAGCCATTGTTCCCGTCTCTAGACATTGTGTGTGTCCGTTTGCCACAAAAAAAGAAAATCTCTCAGGCCATTTCTCGTTACATTGTATGGTTACTTTAATTAAGGTGGTTATTTTTAAAAAGTAAACCGTGTCAGTGGATTGGATTGGGTTGGATTGGATATACTAGGTGTGCCCGCGAGTTCGTACGTTCAAATATGTTTTTTAAATAGCTAATTACTCAGCTATCTACAGTGAAAATCCTGTTAAAATCCAGTCATTTCAGAGATTAAGCAGATCAAACATACAGACATACAAAAAAATAAATAAAAGTACCATATATGCTTTCTTATGCATTAATAATTACATACAGACACAAATTTTATATATATATTATTTCTTAATATTAATTGCTTTCAAACCATGATTGTCATACTATAATCATAAAGATGAAAATTAAATTAAATTATTAAAATTGGACATTCCATTCAAAAGTCCACTACCACAAAATCGGTATCTACACGTGTGAAACCGCGGGACATTGCTAGTTATAATAAGTGTCTCTGAATATTACTTGTAGTAGGCATCAACAATGCCAACTTTTAATCAGTCTCTTCCTCTGTTAGTTCTTCGGTCTAGACTGGAAAAAATATATCTACGTAACTACATAACAGACGGACAGACGCCTTTGATTGCGATGTCGTTTGTTTATGATGAGATTTTTCTCATTTATCACTATTATATATATATATAATATTGAAGTGTACGTTTGTAATTCTAATATAATATATATATTTATTTTTGTCGGTCTTTTTGTTTCGGCTAATATCTGTAACGGCTGGATCGATTTTCACAGGACTTACTGATGTATATAGCTCATGTTATAAAGAGTAACTTAGGCTTAATTATTTTAAAAATCATATTCAAAGCAGACAGAGTCGTTTAAACAACTAGTATGTATACAATTTTGTCTTTTTGTCTCTGTCATTAAATACTTTACAACTAACATTTATCTAAATTGAGATTAAGGTTTCAAAGGTTTCGGAAAGACATTTAACATGTTAATGGCGGCATTTGAAATTCCCACTCGCAGGGGTTATGTCCGTCCACGTGGAAAAGCAATTACGTCACCTAATGACGTCACTTTGCAGCCCCCCCACCTGGAATGGACAATTTACACTTATGTTATAGAGATTGATTTATCTTATATATATATGTATATATAATTTCGTTTGTTTGTATGGTAAGAATATCTAGAGCATCATGTGTGAAGTGTTCGCTGCAAGAATAATTCGAGATTAATATAAGTTAGCTTTGCCCATGACTTTGTCCGTGCGGAAATTGTTTTTTTTTTTTAATGAAAAAAGACAAAATTACTCCATGTGTAAGCCAGTGAAAAGTTCTGTTAAAATCGGTCCAGCCGTTTCAAATATTAGCCGGAACAAACAGGCCGACATCGGAAAAAAATTTAAATAAAATATTTTTTAATGTAAATACCGTATTTACACTCATATGCATTGATGAAAGCTGTTAATTTGAATACAAACAGACACTTAAATTTTATTTATATGTATATATGTTATTTAACCTTAAAAAAAAGTTTCAATCGTCAGCTCTTCTCAGTTCAATGTCAAATAACTTGGAGCTGGTAGCCTTCTTCTTTCTTCAAACTTTCAATAAAGATGTTAGGTTTTGATTTGATTTTTAAAACCGTAGTTCGTATTCGAGCTGCGAGTAGTATTTTTATGTTTTACATGCATTCATAAGGAGGGCTTTTGTTGTGTAAGTAGAGAATTCTCATTAGGGTATTTTAACTTGCCTTTCATATAACATTAGCATCGTATGTACGAAATAATATATACTAGATAAAAACCCAGCTTCGGTTACATGTTTATTTTATCAAATATAGGGAGGTATTTTTCTAGTTTTCTAGGAATATTAGTATTTGAGCAGTGACTTAACTGATACGTGTGAATCTTAACGAACCCAAGATGGCGGAGTGTCAGTGACGTTTCGCGAGTGTCCAATATGGCGACTGCTATCTGGCAGCAACATTAGAATCTAACAAAATCCTCGACAATAAAAATTTTGCGGATATATGCTGTCGACTCAATGTCATTATTTTTTTATGTTTTATTATATAGGTAAGGTTTCAATCGAGTCTTACAGACATCTTGACGAAATTATTCATATAGATAAATGTGTAATTTTTTACCTTTCTTTAAGTATGTATACAAAAATAATGTTAAGAAATATTTTGTTATTATTTAAGATCGACTGTGTACCTAAGAATGTGAAAGTTGAATTTGAATGTTCATTTAAAAGTCACTTGAGACTAACAACGGACTCGACTTATGGAACGGTAGGAACCGCTCCTTGCTCGTTTCATTTTATTTTAGAAAACCCCTCAAATTCTATTTTAGAATTTGTATGCGACATAGAATTCAGCTTGATAATAAAAATGTATTTAGCTACTAAGTATTTAGGTATTAAGACCTTTGCTTTCTTTATTTAAATATTAAATTTAATGCTTTGTTCCAGAAACATCTTCAGAAGATCGTTCATCATCAACAGAGGGAGAAGAGGACGAGTTTGGTGAACTAGATCCGTTTGCAACAGCACCGTCCTTACACTCCCCGGACAGTGGTCGTTCTGACCCTCGATACGCGAACGCACCCCGAAGAAACCCAAGTCCGTATTATTACGGCGACTTATTCAAATCGGCCCCAGCACCTCCATCAGGCCCCGTCTCAACATCCTCATCACGCGGTCCAAGATACAGAAAGTCCGCCAGTCTCGACGCTCCCCACGTAGCTCAAAGACCGAATCTGCCCAAAAGATTTTCAGTCGCAGAAGATGGCTTCCGTGAGTTAGAGCGCTCATCGTCATCGTCGGGGGAGAGCGCGTGGATGCCTCCGAGGCGCCGTGCTCGGGACGCGGCCGGCTGCGCATGCGCCGCGCCCGATCATGTAGACGAGCATCGATCATCCAGGAGTGTATTTTACGTGCCGGCGCCTCTGCCACGCTGGCCACAAGAGATGACGACGAGACAGATATACGAGACAGCATTTGACTGTAAAATAGCGCGGTCCGATGACGATTTGGATGATTTCGACAGAGTTAGCAACCACCCGGCGTTATTGCAAGCGGAAGAACGTAAGGTCATATCGTCCGCGTCTTCGGCCTTTGAAGCTGTTGAACGCAGTGAACCCGATTATAAGGGTCGTCGTAAAGTGACTATGAAAACAGATAGCGTCCGTCGCTCAAAAATTCCCACAATACGACAGAAGAGAGAAACTGAAAGCAATGCCTCAGCGTTATCCGAAGAGTTGGAGAAAGTGCACATTGAAGATGAAAATCGCACATCCACATCTCAATTGCCATTGCGTGGGTACACACCATCGCCCCCATCCACCGCACCCTTGCCGACGAAATTCCAACAAAAAGATGGATCAGCAATGAATAGTATTAAAAGTGCTCCAAATTTACCCCAGACTCAACCATCGCACCCCCGCCTTAAAGATTTGCGCTTACCAGTTAAATCTCTAAGAGCGAGGGAAACGCCAACAAGTAGTGATGCAAGCTTAACCGATGTTAAGGCTTCAGTGTCAACCGAACTCGACGTTGCGCAGAGGTTAAGGGATTCGAGCCGCGAATCCCGTGACGGTGATGATGAGAGAGTACAATCTAAAGACGGTATTTTTTTAGAGATTAAGGGTCGACCCACTTCCGATTCTGATACACCCGAGCTGAATCGATACAAGGGCCCTAAAGGGGTCGGCCCTATAATGGAGTTTAAAGGCAGGCCCGGTGTTGGACGCCCGAGACGAAAATATTCTAGCACTGAGAGCATGGCAACAAGTAGCAGTGGTGGCAGTATGGAATCGTTGAGGAGTAGCAATAGTGAGGGAGACAGGAGTAGTAGTAGCTCAGAGAGTAGACATTCATCGTCACTAAGCTCACACAGCTCGGATTCTGGAAACGTACCATTCGTTAAATCACATCACATGCAGCTCTCGGGGTTTGGGCATCACCCTAATAAACTACACATTTTGAGTCCGATATCAGATAAATCGTCTCAAGAACCGGCATCCGAAACATCCGATAACAATAAAAACAATAATTCACAGAAAGTATCACCAGAAGATGGTGAAACAGGTAATATAATGCAGACCACTGTTGAAATATTACCAAAACCAAAAAGAAGGGCGTTGCAGAATAGAAATTTGTTGAACATTGCATTCAGACATTCAACTCCAGGGGATACAGAAATCCAAGGATCAGATAGCGGTATATCGATACATTCTAGAGAGGGCGTGGATTCGAGAAACGCGTTTATTAATTTCAAGAATAGCAACACGGAAGAGGAACGCAAAGATGACGTGGATTTATCCGATCTTCCCTTCGATATGCCGAAATTGAGAAGGCGTCGAGCTGAAGCTGAAGTGGATCTCAGGACTCTGCCCTTCGATATGCCGAAATTGAGACGTAAATTGAGAGGGCAATCTTTGCAATTAAATAGTGATTTCGGCGAAGCTATCTCCAACGCCTCGTCCAGCCAAAGTGTTCAAGATTTGAACCAAGGTCAGTAAATCTATTTTGTATCAAAACCAATAAATTTTCTATTTAATCACGTCCAAATGATTTACCACTTGTACAAAATCAAATCTAAGAAGGGACTGTCGCATTTCATTTCGTTCTATCTTAAGTATACGAGTAACTCGAAGTGACTACCACATTGAGATTAAGATGTACGAACCTCCCTTCCTGAAAACCCCCTGATATTTAATTTATTTGAGTGCCTTTATTTATAAGTTTTTTCCTCTGTCCACATCAATTTGTAAACTTACATTTGCTATGTTTATGTAATATTTGATAGTTTTATTTCGTTATAGGAAAGAAACATCGTGATAAATTGACTTTGAACTTTGAAAGCGGTAGTACTGGTAGCGGTAAGGGGTTACATTTGAACCTTGGACCGATCGCGCCGCCGAGGGATTTGATTGACGCGTCCCTACCACTCGACAGGCAGGGGTGAGGAGATTAACTATTTCAATAAAAAAGTATTTTTTTGACAACCCTAACTAATATTTAATGAAATGATATTAATTTCAGGTGGTACCATGGAACGTTGTCGCGTTTAGAAGCAGAGAGTCTGTTGAGAGATGCGGAAGAAGGAGCTTTCCTAGTAAGAAACAGCGAATCCGCAAAACACGACTACTCTCTTAGCTTAAAGTGAGTTACATACTTTAAAAATTATTACAGCTTTAATATAAATGTAATTACAGTAATCCCATAACACGGTACTCTTATAAGACGATTCATATTACGCGGTTTCCCTCCTATAACGCGGAGATTTATATTTCTGTATTCCAAATTTATGATTTGTATAGTTCGTAAATATATTCCCTTAGCTTTGAAAATTGTGTCAATTGTGTTATAAAATAAAATTAAATAAAGATATTTCAGAAAAGTTAAACGTGAATCATTCGTTATACGGTCATATGAGCGCGTTATACGAGAATATTCCTACAACGCGTTTTCCTATAACGTACAACTAATGTACTGTTTTGTAGGAATACTATAATTGATTAAAAACATGTCTTGATTAAGGTATAATATTTGTATATTTCTTTCTAGATCGACACGTGGGTTTATGCATATGCGTATATGCCGTGGGGGGGATGGCTATACTTTGGGGGGGGCGGCCACAGCCTTCCAAACAGTTCCAACCCTGATGAGACATTACGTAACAGCACAGAGACTCCCAGTGAGGGGGGCCGAGCACATGGCTCTGTCCACACCCCTCCCGGCTGTTATGCTCTGAAGGATTGGAGATCCAGGACGTTCTGATGGATTAAGGGGATCCAAGCTTATGCAAGTGGTTTAAACCGCCCGCCAATTGTATATACTAACAACTATGTGTGGTTATTATTTATTTTGATACTTAATCTTAATAGCAGCAATTATTTATAGTTTTATGTAACCAGTGAATAATACCAAAGATATTTAGAATTTTTAATCTAATTTTAGCAATTTTCCCTTATTGGCTTGTACGTAATAGGCTCAAAAAATGTTAGCATTCAAAAACATTCATGATACTTGATGAAATAAACTAGTCCCAAAACCACAAGCCGTTATTGTGATTAAATTAAGTTTTACTATAATATAATATAATAATTTGTGTATCAAGTAGTTTTGTTTGCAGTACGTAAGTATTGAAGGCCAAAATGGTCTATAACATAAAAATAATATAATATTCATTTAGCAGTTATATATTAAAAGGCCTAAATTGAATTTATTTATTTATATATATATACATATAAAATTTAAGTGTCCGTTTATACCAAATTAACTAAACGCCTTTGATGGTATACAGTACTTACATCAAAAAATAATTTTGTTTGTTTATTTGTTCCGGCTAATCTGTAACGGCTGGACCCATTAAAATAGAACTTTCGCTGTCAGATAGATGATGAAACGAAGTCGCGGGCACAGCTTGTATTACATGTAATGCTTTGTAAATATTAAACAAGGTCAAATGTACTTTACATTTATAGATTTCAATCACAAGCGATTATAGACTTCACTGCACTGCTATAAGGTTGATTTTAATTTGAACAACCCCACTGATTGACTGACTGACTGACAGTGACCAGTGATAGAATTTGATAATAGCATTAATCGCACCTTAGATTATATAATAAAATTTCAGCTTAATGTTTTTTACCGCTTTCATATAAATGTAGCTAATCTATAGATTAGATGGGGTAGTCTTAATATACAGATATATTATGTAATAATTTATATATATATAATATTAGTCTGTTTGTCATCATACAGAGAGTGTTTTTTTTAAAGTTATTTCTGTGATTTAGTTTGTTAAAATGAAAACGCCAAAAAAAATTATATATTTATATATATATATAAGATTTGTTTGTGTGTTTAAGTAATGATCTCAATATCTTCCCGCTTCGTTACCTTAGATTTAATTTAAATTAATTTTGTACCTGATTTTTGATTAACAGATATTTTTTTTTATTGATAATATTATCTCGTTGTAATTAATGTGTATGGAACGAGCGAATTTTATATGTGAGATAATTAGTGTAGTCAGACAGCTTCAGCAAGCAGCAACAGCAAGCAAGCAACTAATATTAATACATAATTATAAGTGGATAATATGTGAACAAGATTAAAATATATAAAACACACATTGTTTGTCAGTTTGTTCTGAATTTTTTTTCTTGTTCATGTGCTCCTTTGTATGTGTAGTGAAGATGATATTGGAAGTGTCAAAAAATTTTTTTCAAAATAAACGACGTAGTCTGTCGCGTTTAGGTAAAATTATAGCTTAGTAGTTATAATCGATAATTTTTGAAGGTAGTTTGAAATGAATGAACAATAAAAAATATTAAAATATATGTATCTTTTATTTATTATATTTAAGGTCGTTTTACATTTACGTAAACAAGATTTGGTGAAAAGATTAAAGAAAAAGTAATAGTAATAATAGTATTTCAAATCTGTGAGCTGTCGTAAGAAACATTATTAAATACAGCGCCATCTGTTATAATTTATAATAACGTCATAGCTTCGTTATACTCAAATTAGAATGTAATAAGATATATTATGTAAGTGGAGCAAAAGCTTGTTAAATATTTTTATAGATGGCGCTTTTCATAATTTAAGTTTACTTAATTACTTCGCTCTATTTAATTTGATTTTGATACAATTCAATTATAAATGTGTTTTGTAAAAAGCCTTCTTCTCAATCAGATAATAAGATCTTCAAACCTTCGAATTGTTTTAATTAGCCCGGGGAAATATATTACATCCTGGACGTGGACTTCGAATCAAAAATCTAGGTTTAAAAAAAGGTATTTTTAAAACATTATTGCAAAACTTATTCTTGAACAAACTTTATATTATTCTAATATTTCACAAAATACACTTTATCACGGTTTTATTCAAATCATAATATATTACTACAATAAAAACATTTATTATTTGACTATTTCTCTTCCACGAGTATCGTTGAGAAAATATGTATTGTTAGTAATAATTTTATATCTGATGTCCTAAGAACTTGAACGAAGACAATCTATGAAGTTTGAGTTGCCACTACAATTGAGGAGAAATTGCGAAAGTTTCTTGCGCTAAAAGAGCAATGGTTTTCTCTGAGTTTTGAAGGTCGCAATTTCTTTTCAGTACCTTAGAGCATTGTTGATTTTCATTGTGAATTATGAGTTTATTACTCTCAGAGGTTATTTTATGAGACCTTCAAGTTAACATTTAACCACTTGATATTATACAAGTAATGTCAAATATTAAAGGTTTTGTTGTAAGTGTATGCGTTACATTTATTATATTATTAAATAAATAATATGCTACTTTATCCTAGCTAATCGATAATATCCATATTTATAAACTGACATATTTTATTGAAAAGTAACTCTGTCTATCTGTTACGCTGTTACAGCTAAACACAAAATCATTTATTAACAAATTAGTAATATAAATGGCAATGTGTTTGTTTTGATGCTTTACATCTTGAAACATGTTTCCACTTTTCATTCACCCTTTAAAATAATTACAATATTACAATGATTATTGAATAAAAAGTTTTTGTTTAAATAATATTATTATAACCTCTCAGATTCTTATCAATATTAGTATTATAGAGTTCGAATATTTAAGAATTTTTGTTATACAGAAAATTTGATTTTATTTACCTGCAAACTAATTATTCATCATCTCATCAGAAATCTATCTACCGTTTATATTATCATATAATACATATTTAATATTAATTGTCATCACTAAAGATTAATACATTAACTGATACAATGTAGATTTAAATATAACCTTTTAATACGAGTGGTGATTGTTCAATTTAATATTTTCTTGAAATTTAGTTTTTTAATAGAAATAAAAGCTCAGGAAAGATCAGCAAAACAAAGTAACCATGTAAAATCAAAATATTCTATGTTAGAAATAATAATAAATGAAGACACCTTGAAGTTTTCAGCGCAGTCTTAAAATTAGATTTTAATTTAAACTCAGCTTTTTTAAAGGACTTTTTGAAGTAAAATAAGAGTATTTTTATTAAATAATATAACAAATAATATATTTTATTCATAACATTTAAACCCCTCCTAATATGGTATAGATATTTTCTATATTTAAATATATTTACAGGAAAGATCTCGATTGTGATTTCGCTCTTTAATAAAACATAATAGTTTATTTTATCTTTATTAAGCTAGGGGCGCCAACAAACCCTCAATTTCGACTCGCTGCGCTCGCGAAATCTCGAGTGCCGTTTGCATATTGCGCGAAGCGAGCCCAGTGTACTGACCCATCGTTTCCCATTGACTTCAATGTGATCTCAGTTTTTTGACATGATATAATTTTTTTTTTATTTATTTATTTATTTATTTTTTTTAAACTAACAACTTTTATTTTAATAGATATCATTTAAATAACTATAACATTTTTCCCACAACGAATTGAGACTAACCCCCGTAATAACAAATGATAGTCATGAAAAGAGCTTTCTAACGACATACGTCTGATCGTTATTGGTAGTGGGTCGGTCGGTCGGTATTGTCGTGAGAAGCGATTAAAAGTGTCAACACACTTTTTCCCAAATTGGACTCCGTCCCTTTTAGACATTATGATCGTTTCTTCAATGGAACTTATAAGTACTCATAACCAATTCTAAAATTAAACCAACTGTAATTCAGCCATGCCGCTTTTTGTTCTACTCGTTGAGATCTACAAAATATGTGAAAACCATTTCACCAAAACCTTATTTTCGGGTTTCGAAACTTCAACGCCTTCTAGCTGGCGTCAGGTGCAAAATCAGCTTTGAAAGATTTTTTTCTTTTATTATTTTTATTTAACTTCTGAATTGTTATTGCTAAAATTGACCAACCTCTTTCATCAAGGTATATCGCTTTTATAATGAAGTGAATCTGAAGTGAATACGCATTGAAAGGAAGAAAACAGCACGCATTGGCTAAAGCAAAGAGCACCTTTAAGTGTATGACTTAAACATTTACTAAATTTTTACTACTAAGATACAATTATTTTAGCGTCTTGGTGTTAGTGGCTTGGAACCTTATTGCTAAACCTAAGCTAGTACTTTCGACTCTCAAGTCTCATATGAGACAATACTTTATGTGATTATCACATTGTTGTTTAGTCGGTTTTCTGCTTCTATTATATGTTTGCAAAATCTACGACACGAGAATTTTATGATCGCTGATGCAGGTCGCGCGCTATAATTAGAACCGCTGTGCGCTGCGGGAGTTGAGGTGAGCCACTTCCCCTTTTAAATAAAATATAATATTATATATATATTTTATTTTTTTATTTAGTAGTTTTTGCTATGTTGCTTATAAGCGTATTTCTAGGTTGACAATCTGCAAGCGTACGGAGATTCTGATAACGTTAAGTCTATGGGATAAACAGTTTTTTTACCATAATTTTTGAACGGAACCAGATATTTTAATTCTATTTTTAAAAAACATGCCCATTCACAAGCTCTACCTACACCTGTCAATTTCTATTCAAATTGGTTCAGTAGTTTTTATGTGATGTTGCTTCAAAAAGAAGTTTCCCAAACGGTTAAGAGCTTTGCTTACGCTCAGCTCAATTATATTTAACAGGTACCTAATAGAGAAGCATATCTCAATTCATGAAGACGAGCACATGATAAGTTCTGTTATAAGTTTAGCAGACCAGTGTATAGAAATATTCTTATTGAATAATTTTGTTTAAAATTTACACATTTATATATAAAATGTATGCTATCCAAAATATTAGTATTGAGATTTAAGGAAAGCAGACAATGGCGAACGACGGTCTTGCGATTTATTGAATCACTATTACATGGTCTGAAAAGGTTATAAATATAGATTGCGAGCGCGGGGAATCTATTAGTTTTAGTCCTTTTGGTGCTAGATATATCCTTTTTACTTTTGTCCTTTTGGTGCTAGATCTAGCACTTTTTACTTCAGTCCTTTTGGGGCTAGATGTAACACTTTTACTGTAGGTGTAATCGTTTAAAGATTTACCCCGGAAAGAGCTTTCTGTACTGCCATCGTTAAACTTGCTGGTTTTCGATGTGCAGTCTGTTAAATAACAAAATAAATTTTGTTTTTCAAAAGAAATTAAATACATAATGGTAGAGATTTGTTGAATATTTTGTCTAGAATTTAATTAAAACGCTTGTATTGTAATAAATTATCGTGAGAAGTGTTTTTATTTTCACAGCTACAGGTTTATTGGTGGGTGAACAGCTCAATGTTCAGATGACTCCGCTTGAAATGGCGGGTGATGCTCTTATTCTAATATTTAACAGATATTCGATATGCTTGCTTGTCGATGTTTTAAATGCCCTGTTTATAGTTGGGGGACAAAAACAATTAGCAAAAGATAGTGTTTTATAAATTATTATCGTCATTTATTTGGTTTTTCAGCTAAAAGATGTTTATTCAAAGATTATTGTTTATTTTAATTTTGTCACATCACTGGCTGTTAATAATGTCATTTCTAAAAAAAATGATATATAACTATTCAGAGACAGTATTGTGGTGTAAAATGATTATTACTCTACGTCTTTTTAGTATTTAAGGCTTTTTTAGTATGATGAATGTACAGTATGTGTGACAATATCAGAGCAGCAGGCGCAGCTGTTGTTGCAGACGTGGGGAGGGGGAGCCTCGGAGTGCGGAGACTGTTAACAGCGACTGCATCGAGTACCCCTCCACCCAGTGTTGCCACCTTAGCTTTAGTAATCGGTTGTAGTAGTTGAAGAAGCTAAAATGATTTCATTCATGTATTTATTATTTAGTTTCAATCACAGTAACAATTTACAAAATAAACTGAATTAGAAGAAAAATTTAACCAAATTAATAGGATCACAACACTTCAGCAAGTTTAACAATGGTAGTGCAGATTTAGGTTAAATAATTAAAAAACAAGTTTAACTACGATAAGAAATGCTAGATCTAGTACCAAAAGGGCTAAGGTGGCAACACTAAACCCACCAAAGGACAATTCAGTAAGTTTCCTGTAGGTGGAGAGGGGAGAGCTTCCAGCTTGGTTTATTGATTGATCGATTCAAACTCTTGCTACTTTTCCAACTACGAGTGACTTTGCCAGTCACTCTCATCAGCTTACTGTGTCTTTTAAAATATATAAAATAAATAATATTACTATTTTAATATATTTAACTAGGATCCGCCAACCGTGCGCGGCGGGTGTTGAGCTGACCTCCTCTCCTTTCTTCTTTTCTTGATAACTTTTGAATGGCTAAACATTTTTTCAATCTGTTTTCGCTATAACATCTGCGTTCGGTTCAAACGTACATAAGAAAATTTTTAGCTAATCATCTCGTCGCATTCTGGAGACAATTAAACACAAAAACAGGTCTCCCAAACGGTTAAGAGCTTCACTTACGCTCAGCTCAATGAGACTACATATTTCTGGAAAGTGGACTGGGATAAATAATAAGACATTGTAAAAAGCTTAATCTATTTTTATTTGTCGGTTTAACGTACAGACTTAAGGCATCCTCTCACCTCCATTGGCACGGAACCATCGACCACGCTCGACAATAGACAATATCAAATCAACTGAGCATAATATCACCACAGACAATGGAATGTACAGTTAAAACATGGAATGCCGATATATACACCCCGAGTCACATGACGGATAAAATTAAATAAAAATAATCAAGACTAGACTTTTTAAGTATTCGCGAATGAACTTTCACATCTATATAGCTTCACAGAATACAGAAATATCACGACTAATTATTAAAACTTTAAAATTATAATAAAATAATAAAAAAAAATGGACGCAAAAAAAAATTACAACTTATTGCACGAGTAAACAAACTCACTGGCCCACCGCTGCGTCGAGATCCCACCATCCGACCACCGAAATCCAACACATCTATTACAAAATCTCTTAAAAACCATCCCCGAACATTAGGCACTGGTTTCATTTGCTAATAATATCAAAGCTAATTATTAATATTATTATTATTTTTTTTTTTAATATTAATTTGATAAACACCTTACATATAATATCATACGATTCCAGAAGCTCCAATTCTAATGATCGAATCGAATTTTGTATAAATAATTTCATTCATTAATAAAAAGCGTAATATCAAATACGTCATCGGATATGCAAACGCCGCTGCGATATAATCTCGACTAGTCACGTCCCCCGACTCACCATACGAAAGCTGCCTCCCTACACTACCTACATACATACCTCTATATGTAAAAAATATCCCTAATTTGATCCTCCTCTGTACAAAATGCATACAACTTTATACACATTATACGTCACTACAAATATACGACTGTCTTAAAATATATTTGTACTATTTATAAATTAACAAAAAAAAAAATTAAAAAAAAAACACGCTCTGTAACAAAAATAAATGCCAGTTAAATAAAAAGCTCGCAAGGGGCTCGCGTATTTACATTTTTACAGGTATTTACTTTGTGCCTACGTCACCCTGAACGACCACTCGCTCACGACTCGCGCCCACCGACGGTAACTATTTGTATATAAGGTGGTTAAGTCCGTCGGTGAGTCACTACTTTGCTCCAACGTCACCCGCCCACGAGTGACACCCTGAACGACCACTCCACGACCACGACCTCCTCCCTCGCTCACGACTCACGCCCACCGACGGTAACAACACTAGTACAATAGTAATATAAAGCGTCGGTGCGTCACACGAGGTAGTGCGTGAAGGCGGCGCGTCGCTAGGAGCGCCGTGCGTCCGGACTGAAGCGGACGCGGGCGGAGCCGCCGGCGGAGTCGCGAGCCGACGCGTAAGAGCTATCCGTCTCGCTCAGGCTGTCGGGCGGCGTCGGGTTGGGCGAGCCGCCGCCCGAGCTGCACGACCCCTTCTTGTGCTTCTTTAGGCTGGAGCGCAGCTTGGTCGGCTCGAGGCCCCCTTCCCGCTCGGAGCGGTAGTAGTCTCTAGGGAGGGAGTACTCGTCCGACTTCCTCGGGTACTCTTTCTGTCTGTCCTTGTACTTCTGGTACTGCCGGGAGGGAGAGAACTCGTCCGGGTGGGAGTTGGTCGCGGAGGAGTTGGAGGGGGTCCGTCTATGCGCTAGGTAGGGTGGTCGAAACTCCGTCGAATCCCGATACTCGAACGAGCACTCGTCGTAGCCAAAGTAGGGGTGCTTGACAACGTAGTCGGCCGTCCGGTCGTAGGGGTAGGGCTCGGCGCGGTAGTAGTAGTCCTGCATCCGCTCCTGAGGGGGGGAGGGCTGGAAGTTCTCCCTGTAGTTGTGGTAGAGGTCGGCGAGGTGGTCCGAGGTTGAGGGGGTCCTCCGGGGGGAGGGGGTGGGCTGGGTGGAGGTGCCGGACAGCGGCTGCGCGGAGTGCCCGTACCCGGAGGAGGAGGACGCATGCCCGTAGTGCGTCGGCGAGTCCGTGAAGCGTATCGGCTTCTGCTCCTCCGCCTGGAGACTCGATATCTGTAACGTTACATCACTGTCTTTATTTAATTCATATTTAATTTTATATATTTATATTAATATTTTTAATGATAAGTTAGAGTAGTTGTCCTTTTATATTTCGGTTAAACATAACGACCGCAAAACTTGTATATCGCAAGCCGTAATGTGTGTGTGTGTGTGTGTGTGTGTGTGTGTGTGTGTGTGTGTGTGTGTGTGTGTGTGTGTGTGTGTGTGTGTGTGTGTGCGTGCGTGCGTGTGCGTGTGTGCGTATATATGTACCGCAGTGAGTGCAGCTCGCGGGTGTCTCGCCGGTCCGTGGTAGGTGTTGTGAGCGAAGCCGAATCCCTCGTACAGTGTAGCCCCGGGCACCTCCGTCTCTAGCTCCGGTCTGGAAATTAAATAGTTGTTATTATTAATACTTTACATTTTGTCTTGACAATCTCACTTAACATAATTCAAATATATTAATACAAAAATATTCAAGACATTTACAGGCAATTTCTTGAATCGTCAATTATTATAATAAAAAGGTCTGTGTAGTCTAGTCTGTGAGTTGATCTTGTAAATAAAATTTAACAATAATAGATGTATACATTATAATATCAACCCTGCAAATGATTCAACTTAAGTTCCACACATTTCAATCAACTAAAAACTCTTGAATGCTATAATAAGATTTATTTAATAATACACTTTTGATTTTAGATTTAAAACTATGAAAAGGAAGGTCTGAGATATCTTGTGGAACTTTATTATATATGCGTACACTTAAGCCAATGAAAGACTCTCAGTAGTGATACTAACTTGTGAGGCTGTAGGGTGGGGTGCAGGGGGCTGATGTTTGACACTCTGACGTCATACCCGGCGGCCACGCCCCCCAGGAGCGCCGCCATGTTGTACAACACTAGTTCTATTATACTCGGCTTCTTGTATTTGTAACCTGAAATATTATTTGATGATTAAAAAAAACTTATTACAATAAAAAAAATACACAAACCAAAAAAAAAATGACAAAAAAAACCTATCCAAGGAAAAAAATTCGAATACTGATTGTGTTAATTTTTCTATTAACTTTCTTTATATATATAAAAAAATATAAAATTTCTATTACCTTCCGTGCTGTAGAGCGTTGGCATGGGTACAGTGTATCTCGAGGGACCTCCCAGAGGGTACTCCGGGCCCCAGTCCTCGGGACTGAAGTCTGTGTAAGGAAGAAAACAACCTACGTAAATGAAAAACATTGATTAGTCTACCAAGCAATATTTAATTTAAGCTCCATTATAACTAAATCGATTTTGATAACGTTTTTGTCATTTTAAATCCTTTATACGAAAAAAAAACCTATATATATACTACAAGATTAGGGAACATCGAGTACTTAATAGAAAAATACATTTTAAATACAAATTACATAGGACAATTGACAAAATTGTACATTTTACAATCAATCAGTCAATCAATCAAGCAATCAATCAATGGTATATAACAATAATACACAACAATATATAAGTGTACAACCAACCATGCACACAATATGTCTACGCATGCATACAGTTCATACTATATATATGAAGCAACATAAAAAGCCAAAAAAAATAATAATAATACAATCTAAATATACTTACTTTTCCTTTCATATTTTTTAATTGTTATTATTTTATTATCTTGAGACGTCCTTCCGGTTAGAGGATTAAAGCAAAAAGCCGGCATTTTATCCGTTTTCATGTTCCCCTTCACCACTTTACATTATGATCACGTTTTTAACATTTTTAAAAAAGAAAAAAAATATTTTTTTTAGGGTAATATTAGTAGCTAAAGATTAGTTAGACCCATGTTAAAAAAAATACACCAGCTTCGATTTTATGGAAAAGGTTTTTATTTGATATATATATATATAAATATATATATAATATTATCTAGAGAACCGGATAACCGATTTTTCGGTACTTCCGACTCCTGTGGAGCCTCTTATCCATCACCATGAACATTGTTACAGCATTTTATTTTAAAATTTTAATTTTTTTTTCTTATTTTGTACTATATCACCTAACGCTATATAATTAAAATTTTTGAAAGTCTACACGAAATATTCAAACAAACTGACATATGTATATATATATATATATATATGTGTGTATATATATATATCGTATAGACTTTCAAGTGTCAATATAAAATTATTGTAAACATTTGAAAGCGTGCCGCCGACTCGATTACGGATTAAAAAAAATATAAAAAAAAACTAAGTACGAAAAAAAAAATACATACATACATAAATAATAATCTTAGCGGTACTATTATGAACTGAAGTGCATGCATAGCCATATAAAACTAATAATAGAAAAAACGGGCTGGGGGGGAGGGGGGAAGCAAACAAATGCTTACAACTTACATACGAGAAAAAAAAATATTCAAAAAACATACATACAAAACTAACTATACTACTACGGTTGAAACACAAGTACATACACATCGGATTCATCACAAAAAAAAACACTTAAAAATATATATATATAATTAAAGGCTAAAAAAATACATTTTTATAAATTTTATTAATTTCCTTTGTGACGTGCGATTTGAAAAAAAAAATTGTTACAAAAAATAGTCCTACGACAATTAAAAAAAAAAAAAAAAAGAAAACTATTTATACAAAAAAAAAAGATAAAAGATAAGACAAGATACTCACAAGGATATGGAAGATTATCCTGAGACGTTCCTTTGGGGCGGCAAAGAAACAAAAGGAAAGAGAAAAAAATCTCCCATTAGCTAGCCAGCTGCGTCTTCGTAAAAGGGTAACGACCGAAAGTGTTTTTTTTTACATTTTTATTGCATTTTCTGTGAGGTCATTAACCTTTTACGAGATGGCAAGATTTCATATAGTTCAAATTTAAAAAAAAAATTAATTTTTTCACAAATACCAGGAGTACTTCAAAAAAAAAATTAAACACAGCATACTCTAATACTAAACACACCTTCGAATACAAAATTATATTACTAAGATTATTTAATTACATCTAGTGAGATAAATGCGTCAAAAAAATTCATAACAGTTGAGAAAAAAAAATAAAAATTACCGATTTGACATTTGTAAAATAAAAAAAAAATCCTCGGCGACGCAAAACTGACAAAAACCGATCTTACAAAATATACGTTAACTAGTTTACCTATCTATAGAAATATAAGTCTTTTTTTTATTTATTTTTTCTCATGTCCTACTTATCCACTATTATATCCTTATAAACTATATTCAAATCCTTGGAACTTTATTATATATGTACATACATATACTTGGTAGAGACGAGGTTTTTAAGATTTGTCTTATGTAAGAGAACATTAAAAAAATATGGACACTGTTCATATGTTTATTTTTAAAATGCAATAACACGGAATGGTTAATATCGCTACGACTCTAATATGGCAACAGATTTGTACGTTAAATCAAAATAAATATTAAAATGGAACGTTTTGAAATTAGAAAAAAAAATTATCCCTCAACTGAATAACAATTTAAAAGAATAAAACGTTCCTAATTTAAATACTATGATATTACGCCAGTAATAAAAACGTAGCGTTCCATATTCAAAATCAGACAAATCACACATTCCTCGACACACCAACAATTAAAGTAATAAAACGTTCCTAATTCAAAAACTATAGCTTCTAAACAGTATCATGCCAGTAATAATAACGGAGCGTTCCAAATTCAAAAATCAAACAAATCACTCGTCCCTAAGCAGCTGAGCGGTGTCCGGGCTGAGGTTGCCCGCCACCGCTAGCAGCCCCGCCAGGCTATTTGAGCGTATACTTTTAAGGAAGTTCTTTTTTTCCTTCCTATTCTGCGGGGCATCGAAAACCGTATCGTAGTGGTGGGGCATGTCGGTCGTGAACATGGGGCAGAGGGGGAACTTGTTCCGCCGCGGCTCGGTGTCTAGGAGGTCGTCGTGGCTGCCGGACCTCTTTTTCGCCATTTCAGACTTCGGTGCGCGCACTTGTGATTTCGACTTGCGAGGTTTGCGTTTCGGTTCCTCGATCGCGTTTATCGTTATTAACCCTGTCGCGGTTGCGATTATATTTTGTTATTTTTTTTTTAATGTTATTGTTACCTACTCGTATGTGTCTGGTATGTTAAGACATGTAAATACTTAAATTAATTTTGTATTTAAAAAGTATCTTGCTAATAATACATACACTTCGGGTCTTATTTAAAGACTAGTGTTAATATTTTTTTAATTATAAAACGGGAGCAACGTCTACATTATCTCCTAATAAAACTAAATTTGTTTGAAAGACGAAGTAATTTAGTAAGTAGTACACATAGTTACACGTTCCTTTAAATTCTGCCAAAATGTACTAAATCTATATTTTAATAATAGAAATCTGTCTAATTGAGTGTAAAAAGGACGGTGGTATGTATATGTTAATGTGTATCATGATGCAGAGAACGCGACGCGTGTGGTTTGCACTTACGGCGACAGGGCGATGAGTGTGTTTATGTTCTAGTGTGTACCTAAGTGCAGAACATGTGCGGCGCGGTAGAGGAGCGGTGCGTGTGTGTTAGTGTGTACCTGGGTGAGACGCACGCGGCGCGTGTGGCTACAGGTGCGGCGCGGTAGAGGAGCGGTGCGTGTGTGTTAGTGTGTACCTGGGTGGGGCGCACGCGGCGCGTGTGGCTACAGGTGCGGCGCGGTAGAGGAGCGGTGCGTGTGTGTTAGTGTGTACCTGGGTGGGGCGCACGCGGAGCGTGTGGCTACAGGTGCGGCGCGGTGGAGGAGCTGTGTGCATGTGTGCTTGTGTGTACCTGGTTGAGGCACACGCGGCTCGTGTGGCGGCAGGTTCGGCGTGTTAAAGGAGCGGTGCGTGTGTACTAGTGTGTACCTGGGTGAGACGCACGCGTCGCGTGTGGCGGCAGGTGTGGCGCGGTAGAGGAGCGGTGCGTGTGTGTTAGTGTGTACCTGGGTGAGACGCACGCGGCGCGTGTGGCTACAGGTGCGGCGCGGTAGAGGAGCGGTGCGTGTGTGTTAGTGTGTACCTGGGTGAGACGCACGCGGCGCGTGTGGCTACAGGTGCGGCGCGGTAGAGGAGCGGTGCGTGTGTGTTAGTGTGTACCTGGGTGAGACGCACGCGGCGCGTGTGGCTACAGGTGCGGCGCGGTAGAGGAGCGGTGCGTTTGTGTTAGTGTGTACCTGGGTGAGACGCACGCGGCGCGTGTGGCTACAGGTGCGGCGCGGTAGAGGAGCGGTGCGTGTGTGTTAGTGTGTACCTGGGTGGGGCGCACGCGGAGCGTGTGGCGGCAAGTGCGTCGCGTTAAAGGAGCGGTGCGTATGTACTAGTGTGTACCTGGGTGGGGCGCACGCGGAGCGTGTGGCGGCAGGTGCGGCGCGGAGGTGGAAGGTCTGTGCGCTCTGGGCCGCAGTGCGGGTAGAGGGAGGTGTGCTCGTGCTCGCTGGTGGCCGGTGGATGGCCCCCACGTCTTTCCCTTGACGCCGTCAGCGGGTACTGAGGATGATAAAATATACAAATGTTAATCTTTTGCCCCTCCAAGACGGTTGTAGACCATTTTCTTTGTATATGGCTCTCATGTTCTATCTAATATCATCAGGTACAAATCTAAATCCAACGTACAGACGATAGGCCTCATAATGGCCGGTGAGCCTGGCGGGGTGTCCTTGGCGACGGCCACTAGCTGCTTGACGCTGGACTCGTCGTCCGACTGCCGCACTGTGAGAGTGTGCCTGAAGTCTAGCGGAGAAGAGATGGTGTCCTTCTTGAGTAACTTCATCTTGTGAAATTTGCCTGTAATATAAAAGTGGGGTTGTTTTAATTTATAGTTTTCTTACTAAACGAAAATGTTACTACAAAAATGTATATTATAAATTAACAATAAATTTAAATAGTACCCTTTCTCTTATTGGGCTGAGGCGGCTGTGTATGTGACATGTTACTCGCAACTATCAGTATGTGCAGCTCTCTGGCCGCTAAGTCTATCTCTCTCATCTCCAGCTCTCTCTCCTTCTGCGCCAAGTTCTGCTCCACCAGTCGCTGTTGGAGTTGAGCTCTAGTCAACTCTTCCTCACGACATCGGAGTTCCTGAAAGAGATATAAATATTGCTTTACCGACATTATATCAGACATTAAGGAATTTTAACTTTGAAATTAAACTATAAAAACAAATATAAAGGCTAGTGATAGTTAAAACTGTCTCAGTAACTATTATAAAACGAAACGACCTTCAAAAAATATTTTTACATATAGGAAACAAGCTCAAACTCAAAGCTATACATATAACAAAGCACATACAAAAATTGCTAAAATAACCCAACTTTACATAAACACTGACCTCCTCTATAGTTTTGCATTCCTGGAGGCGTATGGAAAACAACACCCGTATTATTAACAGGAAACCACAATATTACAATTATTTGAATGTTATATGTATAAATAATGTAAACCAGAATAAGTACGTCAATTAAAACTACAATAACATTTTTATAACCTATGAGAGCATGCTCATTCTAATCTAATCGCAAGCATCATTTAATGACCCTAAATTAAACTCCCTCTAAATCCTCAATTCCCTCTGAATCATCAACATCCGCAAACCCCTCACCTTCTCTTTCCTCCTGAGGTCCCGCAGCACCTCTTCGATCTCCAGCCTCCAGCCGTCCTGCATTGTGTGGAAGGACTCGTGAGGAGCTCGCGTGAACTCCGACTGCCCGATACGCTCCAGCTGCTCCAGGATCTCGGGGAACAGCGGCCTCTCGCGGGGATTTGAGCGCCAGCAGGCTGCAATTGTGATATTTTTTATCTATACTAATGCTATACAATACATGTCCTATAGCCAAAGGTTGTCTGGAAGAAATTACTTTTTGGCAATAAGACCGCCTTTTGTATTTTTTTTTGTATCATATCCTATCATATCATATCATATATAATCACCTTCCATCAGTACCCTCCACGGCTCCGGGCAGGTGCTGGGTATGGGTAGCGTTAGTTTGTTGACCGCTACCCCGTACGCCACAGCCAGTGCGTCTATCCCCTTGTACGGGGTCTCTCCAGTGAGCAACTCCCATAGTAGGACCCCGTACGACCACACATCCGACGCGTGGGAGAACGTCGAGTTCTTTATGACCTTTCAACGAGATATAATATATATATATATATATATATATATATATATATATATATATATATATATATATATATATGTATGTATGTAGGTTTGTACATCATTCAAACACTAACAAATCGGTGAGACAAGTTGTTACAAACTCCAGGTAAGTTAAGTAAGGTAGTGAAGTGTTTTATGAACATATACCTAATAATTATGTTATGGACTTATATAAGTAAGCTTGTTAAAGAGGGTTTGCTATTAATAACACTATGTTTACGCAATGTCATATTCTCATACATCGCATAAGTGTCATATAATCAGACATCATCAAATAATCCAGCGATATTGTTCTATAAATTAATTGAAAATTTAAAAAATGTATGTATGTATAAATATACATACACAAACACACGCACGCACGCACGCACACACATAAAAAATAATCCGAGATCATCCATCAGTTCCCACATCCACCAATTTCATTCTATACATTCATTGAAGATTTTAAAAATATATATACATACATTCATACACAGACACACGCACGCACACACACACACACACACACACACACACACAATATACCTGTGATAGGAAGGGTTACCTCGGGCGGCATCCAGGCGTAGGTCCCGGCCGCTGACATCCGCGTGGTCTTGTATACCTCACGGGCCAATCCGAAGTCCGTGATCTTGAGGGTCTTCTCCTCCAACGTGTCATCGGATAGAATTGCCTCGCTGAGCAGCACTAGAGGAATAGAATTACTCATTAGGTTGGCGTTTGAAACAGTGATCAAAATGGCTCTACAGAGCAGGGCGCGTTTGGAACCCTAGTAGACTTATTTTAAGTTGGAAAGTGTTTTTAGGAAAGGGTTTATTTCGATAAATACGGTATCAAAATAGTCCTGACACTCCCATTTGACACACGTGATCACTGGTATTGGTCCAAAGTGGAAAATATATAAAAAAAATAATTTAATAAAAATTACATATTAATTAATAGGAATTGATAGCGATGACTGTAGTGGTTCGTACATTGCTCACTAAATATATTGACGTTTGTGAAACAGTGATCACAATAAAAAAAAACCTAGCTGAGTTTGTTGTGTGGTTCCTCAGAGTAGGGCGCGATTGGAACACTCGTAGACTTATTTTAAGATGGCGAGTGTCTTTACAGAAGGGCTTATTCTGATAAGCATAAAAATAGCCCTGACATTCCCACTTGACACGCAAGTGTTCACTGTTATTGATTCAAAGACACAAATAAATAAATAATAGTTCATATTAATAATATAAAACTTTTAGTTATGCACTTGCTTACAATTTTCAAAGAGTTTTTAAAAAAATATTTGATAATAAATATTTAATATTAACGATTGGAGTGGGGGGGGGGGGGTTATTCACAAATTACGTAAGACTTTTAACTTTTAACGAGGGGTGGGGAGGAATAGTCAATATTATAAATACACCCAGGGGAGAAAATCGGATCTTACGTAAATTTTTGAATTAAAAACTTTACTATTTATTGTCTACATTTTGAATACCTTACGATTGCCTAAGTGATTCTGGCAAAACTGTTACGAGTTAAAACGATTAATCACTGTAATATGAAATTTTATAATAAGGGGGAGAGGGTCAAATTAGCCTCCAAAATGGCCTGTGTAATTTAACAAAGGCCCCCGGGCGAGTGACGAGACCCGTCCGAGACGAGGTCTGAAAGACTCGGACTCAGTAGAACTTCACCGTTTTTAAATTATTAAAGCGGTTACACACTTTCTTCGTTGAACATATTATTATTCACCCGATATCAAAACTTATTTTGAACTAGCTTCGCCCACGACTTCTTTCGCGTAAATATAAAAAGTAACCTAAGTTACTCCTTATTACATCCGCTATCCGGCCAGTTAAAGTACTATTAAAATCGATCCAATCGTTTCATAGATTACACGAACCAAACAGACAAACAGACACATAAAAAAAATAGTTTTTTATATAAGTACATACGTACATACTTTCACATGTATTTAGTTAATCAGCAATCAGTTTGGAATTACAAACGGACATATTACCTTAATTTATATGTATAGATATCACGTAGTTTAAAAACAAACAAAAAATTACATTTGTAGATAAAAAAAATGTTACGTAACAGCTAGATCCAATGTACCTACATAACAAATAACAAACAATACTCGTAGTTACTTGATAAGACATGTCTCGACATTGACGAAACGAAAGCTCACACGTGGGCATATTGCACACAGCGCCTCAATATATATGATATATCATGGGGTTATATGAATGTTTTTTATGTTCAAAATGTATTTTGTATGTATTTATTTATATCTTTTTCACTTTGAATCAATAAAAGTGATCGCTTGTGTATCAAATGGGAGTGTCAGGGCTATTTTGATACCATATTTATCGAAGTAAACCCTTCTGTAGACACTCAAACTTAAAATAAGACTAACGAGTGTTCCAAACGCGTTGCTCTGAGAAGAACCACACAACAAACTCAGCTGTTTTTTTTTCTTTGTTGCGATCACTGTTTCACAAACGTCATTATATTTATATCAGTGTAAGAACAACTGGAACCATCGCAATCAATTCGATAAGACGTCCTAATCATAATAGCGTAAGCGAAGCTCTCAACCGTTTGGGAGACCTTTTCTTGTGTTTAGTTGTCCCCAGAATGCGACGAGATAATTAACTAACAATTTTCTCATGTATGTTTGAGCCGAACGCGGATGTTATAGCGAAAACAGATTGAAAAAATGTTCAGCCATTAAAAAGTTATCAAGAAAAGAAGAAAGGAGAGGGGCTTACAGCTTAACACCCGCCGAACACGGTTGGCGGATCCTATTTAGTAATAAGAAAAAGGAAATCCGTTCCTAGCAATATCGGTCACGGCAAGAGCAAAACATAGATTTCTTATGAGTTATTTCTGGACCTTCAGTGGACTATTTCCTTTCTAAAATTAACATTGGTATAGGATCGATTTGTTATTTAGGTCAATCGTTACAACCCTAAACATAGATTCCCCAGCCATTAGCCTTTACAGCTTTCAAATGTTTGAATAGACTTTACCGATACTACACCTATGTACAAACGTATGGACAAACCAACAAACTGTTTATATAGATATACTAGTGGCGCCAACAGACCCTCAATGTCGCGAAATCTCGGGTGCCGTTTGCATATTGAGCGAAGCAAGCGTCAAAAAATTGATATCCCATTGACTTCTATGGGATATCAATTTTTTGACGATTATACCTCAACGACATGACATTATTCTTTTTTTTTTCTAAAACCATCACCTAATGTGTCTTTGAGATTGAAAAATTGTATAATTTTTCGTCAAGTAGTTTTCGCGCCTATTCGTGACAAAGAATGTGAAAAAGTCTCCAGTGGAACGCTCCGCTCGCTGCGCTCAATAAAAGTGTTTAAAATGAACACATTATAATTCATAGTAAAATTACATAGACATAATTTGTAATAAAAACGTGATCGATTAAAAAAAAATCAAATCAATAGAATAGTGACCTCGCGGCTTCAGTATATTTTACGGCGTATTTTCCGTACCTACGTGACGAGAGAATATAAGATATGTATGATTTGTTACTAATGCTATGGAATATTAAGATTGATACTAATACTATAGATAAATTCATCATAGGTGGTCCATATCATATTATATATATTATACTAGCGTATTTCCTCCCGCTTCGCTGGACACACTATTAATTTGGATGTGATATGTAACCTTTGTCATATTATCCGTTGTCATCGTAACCGTTGCTGTAGTAACTGTTACCCCAGCGTTAAGTTTATAGCTCCTACAGGTTTAAAACTTGGCGTAATGCAAAAAAGATAAAATCAGTTGGGATAGGAATTCCGTCAAATCCGTTCTTAGTGGACGTCTACGTCACAAAGAATTAACTATGTAAAAATTTAAGTTAATCGGACTGATAGTTTCGGAGATTTCGTGATGAGTTAGTGAGTGGTAAATCGCTTACATATATATATAGATAATATTATATAGACTACCGTTTTAATTCAAAACCATAACATATAATTAATAACAGTGACACTTCAAATCATTCATACATCACGCTGTCAATTCGTAAAGTAACAATGACAATATATATATATTATAATAATAATAATTCATAAAAATCCATTAATGTATCGCACGTCACATCCGAGTTGGATTCATACATTCATACGTCCATCAAAGTAACAAAGGGAGGCGCCTGAGCAACTCAACATGACAGCTGATACGCGAGAGAAGAGAGATCAACATATATATATATATGTATATATGTACATATAAATTAAAAATAGGGACGATATTTACGATAAGACAAAAAATTTAAGTTTTCATTTTAATATCAGTCTTTGAAAGCATTCATTATATATATATATATATATATGTTTTATATAAATGTCTGTCTGTAGCGCCTGAAATTAATGTTGCATATTAAATAAACCAGTTATAAAAGTTTCATTGACGACCGTTGATAGTTCGCTGTTCGTCAATTCATACATAAAATCAATTTAAGCACTCAGTACTTTTTACGGAACTGTAGTTAAACTATTTAATAATTTATAATTATATTTAATACGTACATAAATGGCGACATTGGTGAATTACGTGAAATTTTATTGGTAAATATATATATTGATTGAAACGCGTTGGTTGGAGACTTTTAGAATAGTTGTGCTAGAAATAAAATTAATAAATTATTTGTGGCGAGTAACGCCGCCGGCAAAAGCTTGTATTATATAAGAATCAACGCAATGAAATATTGTTAGATAAGTTGTATGTATCCAGTTCAGGATATGGGATAAGATTTCTATATACGTTACGGCGAAGGGTCCATAGACCTGCGGTAGTTCGTTTGTCGGACGATTATAATGAATAATTCAGATGTCGTAAGGGAAATGAAGACGAACAGACAGGATACAGATCCGGTACCCACTCGATAGACTTCCACTCGACTAGGAGACATGTTACATTATTTATTAAAGAAACCTATTGGTTATTGAGCGAAGCGAGCGGAGCGCTCTACTGGAGAATTTTTCACATTCTTTGTCAGGAATAGGCTCGAAAATTACTCGAAATTTTGCAATCATAAAGACACATATTAGGTGACAGTTTTAGAAAAAAAAATGTTGATAAATGTCATGTCGAGTAATAATCGTCAAAAAACTGATATCCCATTGAAGTCGATGGATCGCTTCGCTCAACATGCAAACGGCAACCGAGATCTCGCGAGCGCAGCGAGTCGAAATCGAGGGTCTCTTGGCGCCCTTAGAACTATTTTGATAGTAAAAACATTTAAATAGTATTAATAAAGGTATTAAAAACAGTAATCGAATGATATATACATATATTTTATACAAACATAAAGTTAAAAAATATTTATAATGAAATAAACACATTTTAAAGGAAAATACACGATATATTTATATAATATTTAAAAACATACAACATATGCTTTAAATAAATCTTGTTACTTCACTGCAAGTAAATTTGTCATTTTTAACAAGTATTAAACAAAAGTATTATCGATAGTATTATCTGTATCTGTAGTATTATCTGTAACAAAAGTATTATCTGGAGTATTATCTGTAAAACACTATACTTATAAAACTAATGACTGTTAGATTCTTGTTAGAATCTGTTACAATCGACGTGCACGAAAGCGGTCTCTGGACATGTGCTGAATTTAAATCTATTTTATAAGGGTATTTTTAAAAAAATATTTTTAGATTGGATACATTATGGGGACACGGTAAGTGTGAACAGCGTTCCGGTTACCCTTACTTAACCTTAGGGTTTTAGAGAGTCTTTATGATGGCGGGTCCTATATAAACGACCTTAAAGGTTTTACAAAAGATAAAGGAATGGAATAAGTACATAATGTTTAAGGTAAATGTTGAAGTGTTTTTTTTATACTAGCCCCAAAATTTATGTATAAGGTTTTATATATAGCTAACGTTTTTGAATTGCATAATAAGAAAAAACAATGAAGATGCAAATACCCAGGGTATTTCCGAACGAACTTTGACGAAATTATAAATGTTAATAAAAAAAATGGTTTTTTAACGAATATGATTATTATTTATTAAAGAAAAGAAAATATTAAATACATGTTTATTTATAATTACAAAAAAATTACAAAAAAGTGTGATTAATAATAATACAAAATAGTAATATAATTTAATATGAAAATAAACTAAATCAGTAAATTATAAACAGCGCCATCTCTCGACAGTAATGAAAATTTATCCTGTCCACAGACATCCATCCATCCATCCGAGAAAAGTGAAAACAATACAGAGCGAACAAAGTTCGTTCGTGAAAATCAATAAAAAAATTTAAAAGCATGAAAAAAATATAAAAATCTCATTCAAATGAACTCAAGTACAAATTGATATAGTATAAAAGAAAATTTATTTGTAAGGCAGACATTTTGTATTCGGTAAATTTTTGTCTGTCTGGGACAAAGTAATATTTGAATGTCTCCTATAAAATAAATTCCACTTTCATGTAATAGGATCACATCTCGGTTTTGAGATAGTAGTAGAGTAGATAGTAGTAGTGACTTTGAAATATATGACTTTAGTATACTACTAAAGTCATATATTTCAAAGTCAGGGTTGATCCACTACCAGATCAATAAAAACGAGTTTGAAACAGCAAAATGGTACTGTTCATAGCTGAATTTGTTACAAATTATTTTGCTAACTAAAATAATCCTATACATTGTTATTATGGTTAAATTATATATTATAATTATTACTAGCTTAATCCCTCCCGCTTCGCTGAGAACACTATTAATTTGGAATATGAACTTAGGTTGCTATGGTAACCTTTGTCATATTATCCGTTGTCATCGTAACCGTTGCTATGGTAACTCTTACCCCCGCGTTAAGGGTATAGCTCCTACAAGTTTAATACTTGACAAAATGCAAAAGTAACTATGTAAAATTTTAAGTTAATCGGACAAATAGTTTCGGAGATTTCGTGATGTGTCAGTAAGTTGTAAATTGCTTATATATATATAGATAAGTGCCGAAAATAGTACACCATGAGGGAGTTATGTAACTATTGCCTTGTGAAGTATTGAATACGGTACAAGAGGGTCTTTACTATGAAGATTAAATACGTACGAGTAATCCCATAGTACAATTACTAACAAACATGTAAGCGGTTTGTGCAGTCGCAATTCATGACAGGACTCCCATTAGTATAACATATTTATTCCGATCTATTCCTTATTCACTTATAATAGAGATTATATTACCGTATCCTGTTTATTTGAGGGTAGACGAGTGCAAGTATGTATGTAACGCATAAAGGGCGCCCGAGGGAGGGTTGTTACCTTTTTTTATTGGCAACGTCGAGTAAACTGCATGCGAAAGGGTAGATAATATGTAAAATAAGGTGTTTTACCGAGGGGTTGGATGTGTCTATGCAAACGGAGATATTAAAATTTTTGCTTGTGTTTTGCAAAATTTAAGCATATATTTACTGGGATCCGCCAACCGTGCACGGCGGGTGTTGAGCTGAACCCCTCTCCTTTCTTCTTTTCTTGATATCTTTTGAATGGCTAAACATTTTTTCAATCTGTTTTCGCTATAACATCCGCGTTCGGCTCAAACATACATGAGAAATTTTTTTAGCTAATTATCTCGTCGCATTCTGGAGACAACTAAACACAAAAAAAGGTCTCAAAAAACGGTTAAGAGCTTCGCTTACGCTCAATAAAATGTTCGTCCAAAGAACAAATATCATTAATTGGTTAGTATTGAGAAATATAGCGTAGGTTTGTAATCTCGTTTCTTAATAATAGTATTAGCTGTATCACTGATATCAATCGAGGTTTAAATACCTCTGACATTAGAAGTTTGAAGAGATTAAGAATTAAAAACTGATTTGAATGATTTTATCATAACAGACTGTGGGGGCGACACACTATATAATATTAAGTATATTATTTAAGTTCGGATTATGTAATAAATTATTTACCTAATACTTGAATTTTATATTTTTTACGTAATTTATGGAGAGATCTAATGAGAAGTTTATTTTATTCTAAGTTAAAAAACGGAGTCAATTTCGATCTGGTGGGATACGATATCTTCTGTATATTCTATATAGACGAACATTAAAGTATGGAAATTAACAGGACAATGTGGGTAAAGAAAATAAAGAGACATTAAAATCCGTTGTGTTAGACAACTTAAGTACATTACTTAAACTAAAGCTTAAATAAATTTAGCGGGCTAGTTATATAAACATAACATGTCTTGTACAGTAATCCCCCCATAACAAGGTAGATTCGTTCCGCGTTGTAGGAAAACGCGTTGTAGGAATATTATTAAATAATTCATGTTTAACTTTTCTCGTTAAAGGCGATTTAAATGGAATATTAAGAAAGAACTTAATTAAATAAATTTTTTACTTAATTTTATAACACAATGTGTAAAAGCAAGGGAAATTAATTATGAACTGCTAAAAATAATTATAAATTTCATAGTATAGAAATATAAAGTGAAATACTCGCGTGTTATGCGATGGACTGAAATCGCGTTATATGAAAATCGCGTTATAAGAGTACTGTATTTCGTACATAGCAGCACTCGTCGATATTTTATTTTCCGCTACAACGAACGCTGGTAGTATTACTCGGTATAAAGAATTCTTATTTCTTTCCATTTTATGGAGCATATACCTAGTGCTTCTGACGTTTACGATCTAGCCGTCACTGACTTTAACGTTACGGTCGCAACTAAATTTGTTAACATTACATATAATATTAGAAAAGCTATTTTATACAATAATAATAATACATTAAATTATATATTTAAACTAATATAGAAGGTTGAGTTTTAAGCGTTTTTAGTCTTAAAGATGTTTCGATTCGAATTCACTGCTTAGGAAACTTTCATAGTTTATACCGCTCTGCATCTAAACTTCATCTCCTAAACTACTAGTGTAACAAATTATTTTGGTATAATCTATAATACTTTTTAAGTGTATGTATGTGTGTGTTTATGTTTTATTATTACGTAACATAGTATCATTATTTTCTTATAAAATGTCATCAACTTTATCTATTTACGTCTCGGTGATGAACGCGAGTTACAAACAGGAAAATACAAGGATCTCTTTGTTAGTTACCATTATAATTCGATACAGAAAGCAGAAACTACACCTAATATGGTAGCTTGTCAGGATGGGTTCTATTTAGCTGAGCGAGTGAGGAGTCGTTTGTGGACAACCAATTAAACATGAATTAGACACATATATATATAAGCTCTTAAATTTAATTTACATTTTAATGTGGAATAATAGTAGCGTTAGAAAAAAGTTAGTGTTAATTTAGAGCCTAAAAGTAGTGTTCCACACACTTATTATGATAAGACATATATCTTTAAATAATTATCAAATATTCAGCTACATTTTACACACATAGAAAGTATTAAAAATGGAGATGGTAAAATTACATACATTTTTAAAAGCACTCGGGAAAAATATCCTGCACTTTGTATTGCACTTGTACGTGTCCTTGAAAACTAACAGAAATTTGATATTTCTAACGAACAATAAGAATAATAAGACTTTAATACTAAGAAGCTTCCAGGCTTTGTTCTGTTTAAGATTAGTATGATTACCGTAATTAAATAACATTAAATTTTACCATTTATTCCGGAAATTGTCGAAAAGATACGGTAGCATCCGGAAACTATGTTCCCTTAACAGTTTGGTGTGAAATGGTGTAAATAGATATATAATTAAGACAATAATGAGATACACACGCACACACGCACACTAGCACACACACACACAAACACACACACACACACACATAGATAAATAAACATTTTCTTAACCAAAGATACCGAAGTAGATATTCAAATGACCATTAAATTCTCGTAAGTAAATAATTTATTTTAATCAAAAACAATCAAGACATAGTATACATAATATATACATATAATAACACATATATATACATATATATGTATATATAAATTTTAATTCAACATTCCAAACTTTGCGGTCTCGCCGGCGCCTGTAAAGCCTTATCAAAGTCAATCCCACGCGCTGTATAAAGATTATACATTTATTATTTAATTTTAATACTCTACTTGGAACTCAAAAGACACTATATATCAGACGGCAGCTCCGCTCGCTTTCAATTATATTATAACAACACTTGCTGTTCTGTCCATCTATGT
This sequence comes from Melinaea menophilus ssp. n. AW-2005, assembly GCA_918358695.1. NCBI lineage: Eukaryota > Metazoa > Arthropoda > Insecta > Lepidoptera > Nymphalidae > Melinaea > Melinaea menophilus. The sequence goes on along the minus strand of OU911047.1, from coordinate 12,124,155 downwards.
ATAGACATTTTCTCTATAGATATAATTAAAAAAAAATCTTAGAACACTCTTCGTTATAACTGAACTTATTTGAACTTATAATAGTAATAGATAAAAAAAATTTTTTTTACTTATAAATATTTATTATCGTCCAGTTTTAGAGCACTTTTAAATATAAACAAACACACAAAGTGTTGAAACATTAAACGGTTTGTATTATTATATCTCATAACGTCGTATTAGGACGTAGTAATGGTCCTAAAATAGACAGACATACATATATGAATAAACGACAACGCCAACATTAAAACTGTATAATAATATAAGTTAAATGATAATTATGAAAGATTTGTAAATAGTTGAATAGTTTTATACGATACGTTGCGTTATTTACGATAGCATAGTTTATTAAGTTTTTGAGTTTGTTTTATATATATATATATATATATATATATATATATATATATATTATTGAGCTGAGCGTAAGCGAAGCTCTTAACCGTTTGGGAGACCTTTTTTGTGTTTAGTTATCTCCAGAATGCACGAGATAATTAGCTAAAAATTTTCTCGTGTATGTTTGAGCCGAACGCGGATGTTATAGCGAAAACAGATTGAAAAAATGTTTAGCCATTCAAAAGTTATCAAGAAAATAAGAAAGGAGAGGGGATCAGTTCAACACCCGCCGCGCACGGTTGGCGGATCCTAGTTAATTTAATGTCTAAAATAAACTTAATATCTTCATATGAATATATCTATATTAGGGTATATATATTTTTTTCTATAACAGAAGCTTTACAGATTGAAATAGTTATTTTTTCATAGTAATAGTTTAGTAAAATTCACCCACATGGGAAACTTTCCGTTATAAGAGGATGCAGATCTTGGTCATTTAGATTTTTGTTCAAAATTTAAAATAAGTACAATCAAACAAGCATGTATATATGTATGTATATTTTAAAAATATTCACTAAGTAATAACAGTAAAAATTCCGACATTCAAATAATAAACGCGCTTTGATAAAAGAGAGTAATATCTTATCTATAATAACTAACACAGTATCTATGATACTGGAGGAAGGTCACGTAAAAAGCACGAGGACCCTCCGGAGGGCATGTATGAAGAGGTTGATATCTGCGGCCGAAGCGAAAGAGGTATGCAGGGACCGTAGCGTTTGGCGCTCCGTCGTCTCCGGCTACCCCGCAAGGGATATGGCGTGAACATAAATAAATAAATTTATAAATAAATCACTATTGACATTTAGTTCCAGTTGATAAATTCTTAGAAGTCCCGTGTATGGATCAATGTCCGTTATATGAGGCCTAGGTGTTAAGTCGGTGCTTCGTCGTGCTTCGTCCTTGTATTGATGTGTCATTTAAAAAGAAGGTGTCAATGACCTCCCTAATTAACAAATGATAAATAATTAAAAATATCCAATCTTGATTATAATCAGGAGGCGGTGCGAAGTGTATTAGTAAACGGAACCGGGTTCAATGACCGACGTCACAGATATTGTAAGCTTCGTCACGTAAACGTATCGGAATCGGTGATCTATGTATCAACGCTATAATATATTAATTTTAATTTAATAATAAACATAAATTTTATATAAAAATGTTTAAAACCATGAATTAATTTATAATAAATCTTCACAGAATTAGAACAGGGTTAGACGTTTTTGACATAAATAACTAGGATCCGTCAACCGTGCGCGGCGGGTGTTGAGCTGAGCCCTTCTTCTTTCTTCTTTTCTTGATAACTTTTGAATGGCTAAACATTTTTTCAATCTGTTTTCGCTATAACATCCGCCTTGACTCAAACATACATGAGAAATTTTTTAGCTAATTATCGCGTCGCATTCTGGAGATAACTAAACACAAAAAAAGGTCTCAAAAAACGGTTAAGAGCTTCGCTTACGCTCAATAAAATGTTCGTCCAAAGAACAAATATCATTAATTGGTTAGTATTGAGAAATATAGCGTAGGTTTGTAATCTCGTTTCTTAATAATAGTATTAGCTGTATCACTGATATCAATCGAGGTTTAAATACCTCTGACATTAGAAGTTTGAAGAGATTAAGAATTAAAAACTGATTTGAATGATTTTATCATAACAGACTGTGGGGGCGACACACTATATAATATTAAGTATATTATTTAAGTTCGGATTATGTAATAAATTATTTACCTAATACTTGAATTTTATATTTTTTACGTAATTTATGGAGAGATCTAATGAGAAGTTTATTTTATTCTAAGTTAAAAAACGGAGTCAATTTCGATCTGGTGGGATACGATATCTTCTGTATATTCTATATAGACGAACATTAAAGTATGGAAATTAACAGGACAATGTGGGTAAAGAAAATAAAGAGACATTAAAATCCGTTGTGTTAGACAACTTAAGTACATTACTTAAACTAAAGCTTAAATAAATTTAGCGGGCTAGTTATATAAACATAACATGTCTTGTACAGTAATCCCCCCATAACAAGGTAGATTCGTTCCGCGTTGTAGGAAAACGCGTTGTAGGAATATTATTAAATAATTCATGTTTAACTTTTCTCGTTAAAGGCGATTTAAATGGAATATTAAGAAAGAACTTAATTAAATAAATTTTTTACTTAATTTTATAACACAATGTGTAAAAGCAAGGGAAATTAATTATGAACTGCTAAAAATAATTATAAATTTCATAGTATAGAAATATAAAGTGAAATACTCGCGTGTTATGCGATGGACTGAAATCGCGTTATATGAAAATCGCGTTATAAGAGTACTGTATTTCGTACATAGCAGCACTCGTCGATATTTTATTTTCCGCTACAACGAACGCTGGTAGTATTACTCGGTATAAAGAATTCTTATTTCTTTCCATTTTATGGAGCATATACCTAGTGCTTCTGACGTTTACGATCTAGCCGTCACTGACTTTAACGTTACGGTCGCAACTAAATTTGTTAACATTACATATAATATTAGAAAAGCTATTTTATACAATAATAATAATACATTAAATTATATATTTAAACTAATATAGAAGGTTGAGTTTTAAGCGTTTTTAGTCTTAAAGATGTTTCGATTCGAATTCACTGCTTAGGAAACTTTCATAGTTTATACCGCTCTGCATCTAAACTTCATCTCCTAAACTACTAGTGTAACAAATTATTTTGGTATAATCTATAATACTTTTTAAGTGTATGTATGTGTGTGTTTATGTTTTATTATTACGTAACATAGTATCATTATTTTCTTATAAAATGTCATCAACTTTATCTATTTACGTCTCGGTGATGAACGCGAGTTACAAACAGGAAAATACAAGGATCTCTTTGTTAGTTACCATTATAATTCGATACAGAAAGCAGAAACTACACCTAATATGGTAGCTTGTCAGGATGGGTTCTATTTAGCTGAGCGAGTGAGGAGTCGTTTGTGGACAACCAATTAAACATGAATTAGACACATATATATATAAGCTCTTAAATTTAATTTACATTTTAATGTGGAATAATAGTAGCGTTAGAAAAAAGTTAGTGTTAATTTAGAGCCTAAAAGTAGTGTTCCACACACTTATTATGATAAGACATATATCTTTAAATAATTATCAAATATTCAGCTACATTTTACACACATAGAAAGTATTAAAAATGGAGATGGTAAAATTACATACATTTTTAAAAGCACTCGGGAAAAATATCCTGCACTTTGTATTGCACTTGTACGTGTCCTTGAAAACTAACAGAAATTTGATATTTCTAACGAACAATAAGAATAATAAGACTTTAATACTAAGAACCTTCCAGGCTTTGTTCTGTTTAAGATTAGTATGATTACCGTAATTAAATTACATTAAATTTTACCATTTATTCCGGAAATTGTCGAAAAGATACGGTAGCATCCGGAAACTATGTTCCCTTAACAGTTTGGTGTGAAATGGTGTAAATAGATATATAATTAAGACAACAATGAGATACACACGCACACTAGCACACTAGCACAAACACACACACACACACACACACATAGATATGTATACATTTTCTTAACCAAAGATACCGAAGTAGATATTCAAATGACCATTAAATTCTCGTAAGTAAATAATTTATTTTAATCAAAAACAATCAAGACATAATATACATAATATATACATATAATAACATATATATATGTATATATAAATTTTAATTCAACATTCCAAACTTTGCGGTCTCGCCGGCGCCTGTAAAGCCTTATCAAAGTCAATCCCACGCGCTGTATAAAGATTATACATTTATTATTTAATTTTAATACTCTACTTGGATCTCAAAAGACACTATATATCAGACGGCAGCTCCGCTCGCTTTCAATTATATTATAACAACACTGGCTTTTTGTCCATCTATGTATAGACATTTTTTCTATAGATATAATTAAAAAAAAATTTTAGAACACTCTTCGTTATAACTGAACTTATTTGAACTTATAGTAGTAATAGATAAAAATTTTTTTTTTACTTATAAATATTTATTATCGTCCCGTTTTAGAGCACTTTTAAATATAAACAAACACACAAAGTGTTGAAACATTAAACGGTTTGTATTATTATATCTCATAACGTCGTATTAGGACGTAGTAATGGTCCTAAAATAGACAGACATACATATATGAATAAACGACAACGCCAACATTAAAACTGTATAATAATATAAGTTAAATGATAATTATGAAAGATTTGTAAATAGTTGAATAGTTTTATACGATACGTTGCGTTATTTACGATAGCATAGTTTATTAATATATATATATATATATATATATATATATATATATTAATATATATATATATATATATATATATATATATATATATATATATATATATATTAATATATATATATATATATATATATATTATTGAGCTGAGCGTAAGCGAAGCTCTTAACCGTTTGGGAGACCTTTTTTGTGTTTAGTTATCTCCAGAATGCACGAGATAATTAGCTAAAAATTTTCTCATGTATGTTTGAGCTGAACGCGGATGTTATAGCTAAAACAGATTGAAAAAATGTTTAGCCATTCAAAAGTTATCAAGAAAATAAGAAAGGAGAGGGGATCAGCTCAACACCCGCCGCGCACGGTTGGCGGATCCTAGTTAATTTAATGTCTAAAATAAACTTAATATTTTCATATGAATATATCTATATTAGGGTATATATATTTTTTTCTATAACATAAGCTTTACAGATTGAAATAGTTATTTTTTCATAGTAATAGTTTAGTAAAAATCACCCACATGGGAAACTCTCCGTTATAAGAGGATGCAGATCTTGGTCATTTAGATTTTAATTCAAAATTTAAAATAACCACAACCTAGCATGTATGTATGTATATATATATTTAAAAAATGATTCACTAAGTAATAACAGTAAAAATTCCGATATTCAAATAATAAACGCGCTTTGATAAAAGAGAGTAATATCTTATCTATAATAACTAACACAGTATCTATGATACTGGAGGAAGGTCACGTAAAAAGCACGAGAACCCCCCGGTGGGCATGTGTGAAGAGGTTCATGTCTGCGGATAAGGCGAAAGAAGTATGCAGGGACCATAGCGTTTGGCGCTCCGTCGTCTCTGGCTACGCCGCAAGGGATATGGCGTAAAGATAAATAAATAAATATATAGATAAATCAATATTGATATTTAGTTCCAGTTGATAGATTCTTAGAAGTCCCGCGTATGGATCAATGTCCGTTATATGAGGCCTAGGTGTTGAGTAGGTGCTCCGTTGTGCTTCGTCCTTGTATTGATGTGTCATTTAAAAAGAAGGTGTCAATGACCTCCCTAATTAACAAATGATAAATAATTAAAAATATCCAATCTTGATTATAATCAGGAGGCGGTGCGAAGTGTATTAGTAAACGGAACCGGGTTCAATGACCGACGTCACAGATATTGTAAGCTTCGTCACGTAAACGTATCGGAATCGGTTATCTTTGTATCAACGCTATAATATATTAATTTTAATTTAATAATAAACATAAATTTTATATAAAAATGTTTAAAACCATGAATTAATTTATAATAAATCTTCACAGAATTAGAACAGGGTTAGACGTTTTTGACATAAATAACTAGGATCCGTCAACCGTGCGCGGCGGGTGTTGAGCTGAGCCCTTCTTCTTTCTTCTTTTCTTGATAACTTTTGAATGGCTAAACATTTTTTCAATCTGTTTTCGCTATAACATCCGCCTTCGACTCAAACATACATGAGAAAATTTTTAACTAATTATCTCGTCGCATTCTGGAGACAACTAAACACAAAAAAAGGTCTCCCAAACGGTTAAGAGCTTCGCTTACGCTCAGCTCAATAATACAAGCAGCAAAACATCCACAAGGATAAAAGTTCATACCACACTAACTAACACGTCCGAGAATAGAACAGACGCTTGAGAATCGAGATAATAACAAGACTTAGAGCATTGACTAGGAAAATATTTAGTTTTTTTTTTCACCATACAGCATATGTTAAGCTATTGTGCCTGCATAATAAAAAAATGGTTTTTTTTTTAATAAAATCTGAATAAAATACAATGTTGAGTTTTGATTGAAGCGATTTTTTTTTTGTTCTAATGCAAAAAATATATATTTTTTTGGTTCACTCTCGTTCAGCCCTCGCCAGAGCAAGAGGCATGTACGCGGCAGTTAGAAAGGTGTTCAATAATTACCGAGTAGGGCAAGGTTTGTTGCCTTTGTACCTACTTTCATGTAAAATAAAATAAATTCAAGGCGTTCGAACTATCCTTAATGAGTGACTTTTAAAGGAAGCAACCGAGTGACTTGTATATGGATACAAGTGAAAACTTTTGAATCATATATTGTATAAACTTTTAATGTATATAAATATATAATCGGTTTTTTTTTATGTTATAAATTAATATCCATAGACATTTGTCCATCCATGCCTTTTATTGTGATTAAAAAAAAATTGCTATGATTTTCATTGTGATGGTAACATCGCAGGGAATTGTACACCTGCACAAGTATATATATATATATATTTAATCGGAGTACGTCTGGTTGTTGCAACATTTTAAAATTTTAAACTAAGTGCCAGGCGGGTCTAGGCACGGACGGACAAGGTCATACCAACTAGCGAGTGTATCAATCTTATGTTACGCCTTTATGTTGTAGTCTTGTACGGATATTGATTTATTAAAATTAAATACTACTTATAATATAGATTATAAATTTTAGTTTTAATCTACTTAAAGTATATAGTTATTATAGACGAGGTCGTATCGCGTGTATGTGTGTATGTGTCTCATGGTGACTATTCAAGGTAAAGGTGTGACAGACAAACAGTTTAGAAAGCGTATCGACTACAAGACAGTCACTATATATATATATATATATATATATATATATATATATATATATATATATGTATATATATATATATATATATATATATATATATTTATATATATATATATATATATATATATATATATATATATATATGTATGTATATATAATTGAAGTAAGATCAAACATTACATATCCTCAATTCCGAGTACAATCTAAAATTAGGAACACACGTACAGATAACATGTCAAATTATATAATCATTTAATAAGATCTGAGTCTAACGTTTGCCATCTTAAAGTAGTTTTCGGGAGACGGTGAGGTCAATGACCCACAACGGTGTCGCAAAACTAGCAGTCATGATGACAAAGTGTTTTTTTTTTTGCATTTTGCGACAGTTACGAAACTGTCGTCACCTAGATAATAATAATAATAATACGCGTTAGATTTACGCTGAGTTTACAATAGACATGTGGCATATATTATATTTAACACTAAACCTACCGACAATTCTTGTATACCTGTTCCTACCGCACGACGTCAAATTGACCGGTAATTAAAAGTTATTTTATTATATAACGTAGGTAATCATGGAAATAAATAAAAGAAAAGAGTGTAGAAAATATTATATGCATATTCTAAGAATTGTCATGTAGTTTGATAACGATATTATAACGTTTGAAAATGTGTAAGTTTTACATAAGTTTAAGAACGGTCAATTTGACCGGTACTCGGTAGGTTTAGTGTTAAACAAAATCGTAAATTTATAGTAAAATAAGACTTAAAATCTTCACTTGATGATGGAGACGATCAATGCATACAAATTAATCATATTTTTTAAGTGTTTTGAATCATGCAGGGTACTTTAGTTTTCACTGACGATATTAATGGATTACAAGAATAGTGTGAGCCATCGCAATCTTTGGGATTTTGTTATAATGAAATTAATTTTAATATTGTGCAATTATGATAAGAATAATTTTATAAACAAATATTTTTAATTAAGATAACGTTATCGGATGTATAATTTCCAAATTGTGTTTTTTTTAATCGGGGTTTCTTAAAATTCGATGTATTAATATTTTTTTAAGTATTTATGGTTTTTTCCGTTTCAAACATGTTGAATAAAATTAAATTAAGTTATTAGTCTTAACTTTATATATATATATATATATATATATATATATATATATATATCGCAAGGAAGTTTTCCGATAAAACATAAGTAAGTAAAAGAAATACTACAGTTTTTCTTTTAAAATATTAATTTATAAAAATTACAAATATCGGAATGATTTACAACGGTTACAAACAAATTAAATCAAAAATATTATTTGGACCTCCATTAACTTATGTTTAAGGTCTTTTTTAATAATTTTGCTGATAATCAATGGTTGGTTAAAAAATCGAAAATGTGAAATGTCGGACGACACGATAAGTGAAATGCGAGGTGCCAAGGTGGCTGGCTATTTCACAACTCTAGTATTCAAAGCTGTTTCATCACTCTTCATCCGCATAGCAGTACACCAGTATCCGTTTACGTCACTTAAGATAAAAATTTAAAATTTTGTAGATAAAAATTAAAAAACATAGAATTCATATATATTTTATAGTTATAATCGCAAAAGTCAGTACAAAATAAAAGAATGCTTGTATGGAATATTCGCTTTCCTATTTGTAATTGAGCTGAGCGTAAACGAAGCTCTTAACCCTTTGGGGGACCTTTTTTTGTGTTTAGTTGTCTCCAGAATGCGACGAGATAATTATACAAAAATTTTCTCATGTACGTTTGAGATGAACGCGGATGTTATAGCGAAAACAGATTGAAAAAATGTTTAACCATTCAAAAGTTATCAAGAAAAGAAGAATGGAGAGGGGCTCAGCTCAACACCCGCCGCGCACTGTTCACGGATCCTAGTAGGTATATTAGATAATACTTCCGGAACGTCTATATATATTTCAATATTATAATTAAAATAATTTTTTATGAATAATTTACGGAAATTAATAATAAATTTACGTGCAGTTACACGGTTAACGGTTTTGGCTTGAACGCTAAGGGTATATCAAGTTTATTAAAAACCTTTTTAAAGGTATAAAAATTTATCAAAATAAATACTTTTATTTGTTAGACAAAAGGTATAGGTCAGGTATCACAATTTTAAAACGTATGCATGCATGCTTAGCACACGTATACATGCATGCATAGTACGCGTATGCAAGCATGCATGTATAGTACACTATGTATGCATGTTTAGCACACGTATGCACGCATGCATAGTACACGTATGCATGCTTTGGATGTTCGTTACGACATTTAATATAATTTAAATGTCTTATTAACTATTAATTATTTAGATTATTAAAATCGGTCATTAACTTTACTAAGCTATGTATATATTTGTTTATCTTAAATAACAATCATTTAATCAAAACGTTCCACGATTTAAATTAAATCCATAGCACCGAGCATTCAGGAAGTGCGCCAAGTTATCCCGGTTTAAGTCCACGGGTTTAACTGACTGACACAACCCATAAAGGCTAAACGTTTCTGTTATAGCCTGTTACTTATTATCCATGGTTACAGTTATGGAAATTACTTATTGAGCGAAGCGAGCGGAGCGTTCTACTGGAGACTTTTTCATATTCCTTTGTCACGAATTGACTCGAAAACTACTTGACGGAAAATTATGAAATTATGCATTCAAAAAGACACACAAGATAAGGTGATGGTTTAAAAAAAAATTTTTAATTGAAAAATGTCTTGTCGTTGAGGAATAATCGTCAAAAAACTGATATCCCATTGTAGTCAATGGGAAAAAAAATTCGAGCGAAAAATTTGCTTCACTATTAAATCGAATTCTACTGTCCCCCTGTTGGATTTTTATTTCTCGCGGGCTAGCTTCGCTCAATATGCAAACGGCACCCGAGATATCGCGAGCGCAGCGAGTCGAATTTGAGGGTCTGTTGGCGCCCCTAGTTGATTTACACTAACTATATTAACTAAACTAGGTATAGCCGACGGGCTTTACGCGATATTCTTTTAAGTACAAAATTTTAACCTTAAAAGTTTCAATACTGGAATCTTTAAGAATTGAAACTTGAAATTTGTTTTGATACTAAAATTATAATAAAATAGCAAGATTACGATTCTTTTACGTTTAAATTACAATAACTGTATATATCAATTAATATTTTAATTTTATTACTTGTGCAGAGGCACAAATAAAGAATATATGAAGAGTCATTTGCTGATATTTGATTCACCAACTTACCGGTCTTTGTTAAGAGGAATCGATACAAATTCTTTATAACATATAATATTTTTTAAACTTAAAATATATATATATATATATATATATATATATATATATATACATAATATTCTGTATTTTAGATATAATACAAATATGTTTTCTGTATAACAAGTTCATAAAAACTGTATATAAATATATATATATCATATTTGTAGTCATTTACTTGTATATTTGTTTGTCAGGTTGTTTATATAATTGAGGATCATAATCATATTATTGATATAACAACACACCGAACGACAGGGAATCAAATATATTTATATATATAACAAAATGATTTTCAACTAAGGATGTATTTGATTTACAAACTGTTACTCAAAAATTAAGATTAAATGTGCAATTTTCCAATTCGTAGCCAATTTTTACATTGACGCAACGACCTTAATACGGATACCAAAAAAAATAACACTATATGCATTTATAAAAACTACATCAAAAACGGTACAGCAAATGGAGTGTATTTCCGATATCATAATATTAACATGACAGTTATATTTTATGTTACATTTCAAATAAGAAATATCATTTTATATCCATTGGCTGCGATTTAATTGTCACTGACGTAGTTTCTAAGGAAAAACTTGTGTTTACCGAGAATATAAGCAATATTCCCACGGCCTTAACACACAGACGGATAATTATTATTAAATAAATTACATTACATTATAAATCTCTTCCTATTATTAAAATATATATAATAAAATGCGTTAGAGCAGCATACAAGTTAGTTTTAGTACAACCTAACCCATTCCAGCTATACAAAGAGCCGCATTCACGTCTGTTATACGATCGCGTGGCAATGTTACTTTTATAACACTCGCGTCTGCTTGCACGTATCGGCTGATAACATTATTGAGCTGAGCGTAAGCGAAGCTCTTAAGCGTTTGGGAGACCTTTTTTTGTGTTTAGTTGTCTCCAGAATGCGACGAGATAATTAGCTAAAAATTTTCTCATGTATGTTTGAGACGAACGCGGATGTTATAGCGAAAACAGATTGAAAATATGTTTAGCCATTTAAAAGTTATCAAGAAAAGAAGAAAGGAGGGGGCTCAGCTCAACATCCGCCGACCGTAGGCGGATTCTAGTATAACAATTAATCACTATTTTATTATTTTTTTCTTTTCTGTACATATAGAATATAAAACTTTTCATACAATTTCATATTACATTGTATAAATTTAATGTTAATTCCGTTTGCGTGTCGATTACGTATTGTAAACAGGAAGTTTTCATAAGTGTTGATAGGTTGTATGTTATTACATGATTTAGTTATTTTAACCCTAAACGAATGTTAACAGTAGGTACTATTAAGGCAGGATTGTTTTTTTTTTTTAAAGAATTTGCCCTTGTGGCATTTTCCAGGTAGGCTAGCGGTGTATGGTAATCTAGATGTAATCGATGCAAATGTAAAAATATTTTAAATTTTAAGAGATTAACTTACACTGGCTCCATACATCAAATTTACACCTATTACACTAAAATGGTAGACAGTATTAATGCAATAGTTTGTTCGATCAGTAGCTCTATTACGGAATAATGGATTGCGAATGGATTCAAGCGATTATCAATTCTATAACATATACCTATTCGGTATGTTTTGCATTGAACTTGATGCGTGTTGTAAAACGGTATCTTGGTTTGCGATCCGTGGGGTCTAACCCCCGCCCACCCCTCGGTCATAAATAACAATAATTAGGAGATAATATTATAGATATCGCACGTGTCCTAATAGATAGCGTGTTGATTTATTTTAATACGTTATGATCATTATATAAAATATATCATACGGACTTACAGATAACTTATTCCCTCCCGCTTCGCTGGGCACACTATTAATTTGGATGTGAAATTAGGTTGCTATGGTGACCTTTTTTATATTATCCGTTGTCATCATAAACGTTGCTATGGTAACCGTTGCTATAATAACTGTTACCTTCGTATACTTAACACGTTTAAGCTCTTACAGGTTTAGTACTTAGCAAAATGATAGGAATTCCGTAAAATCCGTTCTTAGTGGACGTCTACGTCACAAAAGAAGTTACTATGTAAAATTTTAAGTTAATAGGACAGATAGCTAATATATATATATATATATATCAAAGGGGGTGATTTCAACACGCTTACGCGATGGGGTGCCTCTGAGATAGGCTTGTTAGGAAGGAAATCAAAGATACCATATAAAATGTGTACCATTTATTTTATTATATTTAGGTGATTTTAGTTAGTAAGATGAACTAATTAGTTCAAAAATATCACCCTTAATGGACGTTTACATGTAACGAGCCTGACAAACGTGTTATAGGTGAATTATAGCAAACGAGATGGAACACGGAATGGGAACATAACCGCAACCAGCAAAGCGGTCGGAATTCTCTTAATGATCATACAGCTACGGTAAGTCAGTACAATGTAATTTTACACAAGATTAATGAATCCCCAAAAACTAAACCCTTTTGTGATTAAATTAAATTGATTCTTTATTTAATAAAATTGAAATTAAAGATATAAAAACTTTATGAATAAGAAATATATAATTTAATATATATTTCTTATTCATAAAGTTTATATTTCTATATATATATATTCGTTTGCGCGGAATATATTTTTTTTATTAAAATAGCCCAAGATAGTCCTTCTAACATCAGTTATTGTCCAGTAAAAGTTTTATTAAAATCGGTTCAACCGTTTCAGAGATTAGTCCAACCAAACAAACAGATTTTTTTTTAGGTCAGTATCGTATATTATTTTATATGCATTTAGTGAAATGCTGTTAATTTGGAATTACAAATAGACACTTAAATTTTATTTATATGCATACATAACCCAATACTTTACGAACGAGTTAAGTTTTTTTAAGTTGAGGTAAATTTGGAGACAAGGTACAGCTGTAAAATACGAAAAATCCCTATCACTATTGAAATTAATTTAAGAAGCGTATTTTGAAAACTTTTTCGAAATGATTTCCTTTTATTATCATTAATATAACGATCGCATGTAACGGAGATGCGAATGTTAAGACGGATGTGTGGGGTGACGAGAAGGGATAGAATAAAAAATGAGTATATTAGGGGAAGCTTGGGAGTTGTGACAGAAAAAATTTGAGCCTTCTGTCTTATGGGCATGTTATGAGGAGAGATGAAAGGCATGTGACTTAAAGAGTGCTGAGTGTGGTAGTGGAGGGATGGACAGGTAGAGGACGGCCGAAGAAAAGATGGATGGATTGCGTGAAAGATGATATGGAGAAGAAGGGAGTGTGTACAGAGATGACGAGTAACAGGAGAGTATGGAAGGAAAAAACAAAATTCTGCCGGCCCCAAAATGAGATAAGGACAGGAATATGATCATTAATGTAAAGCTTAATCAAGGGTTAATTATTATAGCAATTAATATAATTTTTAAGAAATAATACAAAGTGCTTGAACTTAAGCTGCCTTTACACATTTCGTGTTAAGTTCGTTCGATACTTTTGTCGTCGAAATGTTACATAATAAGGTGTTACGAAATTTATTAAACAAAATATCAAGTCGCTCGCAAATATGAGACAACTGTTGAGTTTTTAATAAACTGTCAATGTTTTTGATTGAGGTAAACGTATGAAAGAGGTTTAAATCGTTTTATGATATTGCTCTTTACCGCGACTTTTGCTCATTTCTTAAATTTCTACTTTACATACAAGTATATAAAAATATAACATACATTGCAACCAGTATCGAGTCAATAAATAAATATCTTGAAGGTTAAAATATTATAAAATAAGGAAAATTTAATAAAATAATACCTAATGTAATCAAAATATATACGTACAGATATATTTAATAAGATTTTGATTTAATTATGAATAAAAATCAAATAAATACTTAATGCCAAAAATAATAAAATGACCTACTTCATAATCTATATAAATATAAGCGTTTTACAACTCACTGACTCAATACGAAATCTCCGAAACTATCTGTCCGTTTAACTTAAAATTTTACATAGTCACTTCTTTTGTGACGAAGACGTCCACTAAGAACGGATTTTACGGAATTTCTATCACAACAAATTTCAACACTTGCATTTCGCAAAGTTTTAATCCTGTAGGAGATATACCTACACTTAACGCGGAGGTAAGAGTTACTATAGCAACGGTTACGATGACAACGGATAATATGACAAAGGTTACCATAGCAACCTAAGTTCACATCCAAATTAATAGTGTGCCCAGCGAAGCGGGAGGGAATAAGGTAGTAATTTTATAATTACGATATATTTCTACTTGAAAACTTAACATTTTAAAGTAGATACAAGTGTTTAATAAAATTGTATTATACGAGATGTATATATCAAGAGACAGGAAGCTTTTAGCTGATTGAAACAGAAAGGGTGACGAGGCTTTCAGAGGGGTGATTTCCGCTAGTGGGGTGTGAGAGATAGGCTTCTTATTAACGTTGAGCTGAATATAGCTGTCGTTGTATATATATATATATATATATATATATATATATATATATAAATATATATATATATATATATATATATATATATATATATATATATATATATATATATATATATATAATGTTGTAATAGGTGTTAATGTGTCTTCCGTAACGAGAATGTGAATAATATATACTTAAATGAATATTTCATTTCTACCGAGAAAAGACTTGTAGTGTCATAGAGATTAAAAGTAAATACAGTAATCCCCTTATAATACGGTAGATTCGATACGCGTTATAGGAAAACGCGTTGTAGGAAT
Organism: Melinaea menophilus ssp. n. AW-2005; assembly: GCA_918358695.1. Lineage (NCBI taxonomy): Eukaryota > Metazoa > Arthropoda > Insecta > Lepidoptera > Nymphalidae > Melinaea > Melinaea menophilus. The sequence goes on along the minus strand of OU911047.1, from coordinate 12,108,774 downwards.
ATTCTTGTATAACGCGCTTTTAGGACCGTATACCGCGTTATGTACAAATAATTCACGTTTGATTTTTCTCGTTAAAGGTGGTTTAAATGGAATATTAAGAAAGAACTTAATTAAATTAAATTTTTATTTAATTTTATAACAACACAATGTGCAAAAGTAAGCGAGATTAATTATGAACTGTAGTTCCCCGAGTTCCCCGCGTTATATGGGGGAAAACACGTGTTATACGAGGGACTGAAATAGCGTTATATGAGTACCGTGTTATTACTGTAATTCTAATTGTATGATTTTTTTTTCTTTATATTATTAATAAAAAACTAAATATGGGAAGAGTAGTATTATTTCTTCGACATCGCAGATGCACTACAAGACACTACGTGAGCATTACTGGATTGGTATGAAAATTAAAGATGGCGAGTTAAACCATCGCATTAGTAACAAAGAAGAAAACAAACAATGTGGTTGAGTGTATAAGTATTAAGAGGTCAGATATTAATGCAAGACTTGTAACATTTTAATTTTGATTAATACGTGTGTGGGAGGCATTATTTAAGGCCACGTGGGATGTACAATGTTCTTGCATAAGGGACCCCACTACATTGTAAATTTTTGTTTGTTGCAAAATGTGTCTGATTCTTTTTGTAATTTATATATTTAAAATTTAAGATACAACATGTTGAATATAAAATTTGACACAAATATGTATAAGCAAGTATTTTTAAAATTACCAAGTTATAAAAAAAAAAAATTACACTTACAATTAATTTCAGAATATTGCACAATCATTTAGCTAAGTATGCTATATGTTATAAGTCAATGTTTCTCTTGATTGTAGCAATTAAAAAATTAATAGAATGGCACACAGGCACTCTGGACACCTGCCCTTACTTAATTTTTTTATATATATTTCATGAAAAAATCTGGCTCTCCTAAGTGGGAAATGTTTGGGAAAGTAGAGGATGTTTATCATATATTATTTTAATATAATTGCAATGTGACACTAAGTAGTACTAAGTAATTGTTTGGATGTTGGTATGTTTCATGGCATCCTGTCGTCACCAACTTCAGTGGAGGGACAGATAGTTTATAAGTTTGTTTATATATATATATATATATATATATAAGATATGTTAGGGCTGGCACCTTTTAATAAACAGAAGCCCTTAAATAAATAAATTATACAGTGATAAGTTTACTACTGCAAGTAAGCTAAGTATGCTATAAGTATTGTCAGCTACGTCATTAATTACATCATGATAGTCACATCGAATACCGTTATATAAAGATAATGGTATTGAAAACACACAGCTGATAAAAACAATTAACAATGTTTCCAGGAATGCTGTTTAACCGTGCTTCAAGTCAATTGACGGCAGCATACATAAAACGGTGTGAATTATTTCAAGTATCTATATCATAATAAACATAATATTGAATATACAATGTCGCAATTCTAATCAGATGGTTGAAGCAACTGAATGTAGTTAATTTCTTTAAGTGAATCTTAGATAGATTTAGTGACTACAAAAATCAAGAATGTATGGAAAATAGAAATCTGTAATTGTATATTGTAATAATATCATATATATATATATATATATATACATATATATATATATATACATATATATATATATATATATATACATATATATATATATATATATACATATATATATATATATATATATATACATATATATATATATATATATATACATATATATATATATATATATATACATATATATATATATATATACATATATATAATAATGTATTATATATAGAAAAATGATCATAACAAAAAAGAGCCCGGCTGAGTTTGTTGTGTGGTTATTTTCAGAGCAGAGTGCGTTTGGAACACTTATAGACTTATTTTGAAGAGTGTCTTCACAGAAGGGTTTATTTTGTTAAGTATAGTATCAAATTAGGCCCTCCGGATACTGCAATTTAACGTAGAAAAATGATCACAGAGTTGGGTAACGTAGAAAAATGATCACAGAATTGGAAAGTCTACTCAGAAATTATCTCTTCAAAGTTATAATGGAATCCCACTTATGCATTTTAGGCCTTTAAACCTTGAGAGTAACATTAATAACATCCTCAAAGACACCACCAGATCCATTAAAATAGCAAACAAAACAAGCATAACTTTACTGAAAGCTATCACACTAGCTTACGGAATGGGACTTAAGAACTGAAAATCTATTTTAATTTTACAGAGTTTGTCTAATTTAGAGTGTGTTTAATTTAATTTTAAGACCAGTGGGGCGCATTTGAAAACTTATAGTATTATTTGAAATTGGAGTGTCTTTAGAGAAGCTCTAATAACAATAAATATGGTGTTATAATAGGCCTCCTGACACTCTAATTTGACATACACAAGTGATCACTGGTATTTTTTCTAAGTGGTAAAGATATAAATAAAAAAACTAAAAGGTTGAAGATATAAAATTAAGAGTTATGCGATTTCGATTTGAGAATGTCTAGAACATTATAATATTTAAGTGTGGTCTGAAAAAAATTAATGATGTATAATTAAAAATTTGTAATAGGACTTTATTTTTGTAAATATTCAAAATAAAAAAAATATATATAAACATTCATGTTGACAGTGACATAAAATCTGTTTGTATATCATTATCAATAAAGAATGCACACACTTCCTGCAACTGATAGCGCTAAGTGGAGTGCGACCTTTATGATAAAACACTCAAGGACCTTTACTATGAGAATATTATCAGGTCAATAACTCCAAAAGTTCATTTTCTTTTGTGTATGTAAAATATAAAGGTTAAATTTTTTGGGTTAGCAATTTTTGAATTTGTATAAGAGAGTAACAGTGTAAAATAAAGTAATATTTTAAATGTTAGAGTTATTTGTGAAATATTAAAGATACTGTATTTCATTAAAATCATACCATTAGAGCTCTTGAGATCTCGATGGATGAGTGATATGGGAGCGTCGACATGCAGGTAGGCCATGCCTCGCGCTACCTGTATCGCCCAGTCCACCAAGATGCCAGGTCGGATCTTCCGCCCCGAAAGCACCCTGTTCAAAGGTCCCCCACGAGCGTACTCCATCACCAAACACAAATTAGGCTCTTCTAAACACACTCCCTTTAAGGACACTATATTATCATGTTGCAACATCCAAAATAGTTTTGCTTCTTGTAAAACACTGTCTTTTATCACTTCGATGTCTTCGTTCGCATCCTGCCGTGCCGCCTTAACTGCTACAACCTCGTCATTCCAATATCCACGATACACTTTACCAAAGCCGCCCACCCCGATTACCTCCTCGAGCTTCAGCTCCGAGAACGAAACGCGGGGCGGGTCAACGTCCCCGATCACCGAGGAGACAGCCAGTGGGTCGTCCTCGGTGACGTATGAGGCTGGGAAGATGCCGACGCGATCCCCGATTTTGCCAGTCCACCAGCCCTCATCCCCGGAGATATTGGCGTCCTTGGATAGAACCTCGACGATCTCGCCTCGACGTAGAGAGAGCTCGTCCTCTCCTTGGGCGATGTAGTCGTAGACGGCGGTAAACAGAGCGAGTGGCGGACGATCTTCACCTGCCGCCATAGCCGCGCGGCCGGCCGCTGGCCGCGGCGGCATCACCCCGGCCGGGCCATGGCGCTGCTGCTCGCTCAGGCGCCGCGACACCGCTGCGACCTCCGCCCACTACCGAACATAACTACCACAGTTCGCGACGATTGGTTATGATCACCGTATTATTCCGCCATCTTTGTTTCCCACATCGATCATGGCGTTGTGTTGAAGTATAAATTGAGGGTCCTTTCGTTCGTTAGCGAGATAATGAAGATCGTTTTCGAAATTATAATAAGAGAGTATGGCTTGCTGCAGTAATGTTAATTATTCTATACATCTATCACGTTATTCGATAGACGGACGATATGACAACCATACCACAACGAAGTCAGTGACAAACTGTCACAAAATGTTACCATAACAATAAGCATCATGTAGACTATCATATTATAGTAAAGATAAAAATTTTCAATATATTCTAATTATTTTTTTTTAACAAATATATTGCTTTACCTGTTAAAAACTATAAAATATATATGTAATTTTATTACTAGTAACATTTAGCTAGTAAATAATTTGGTTTCATTCTTGTAGATGGCGATAGTAGTACATTAAATTATAAACTTACATAATTATTACTACCTGTTTTGCCATCTATTGTACTTGAATTGAAACTTTTTCTTTTCATGAGTGATTGTAGTGCTTTGGTCTTTAAAATATATTTTAAAAAAAATAGACAAAAGGCGTATTCTTAAATATTATTTTAAACGGATAAGATAAAAAATTTATTTGATATAGTACTTTTATAAACAGTTTCAAATATAATAATTGTTGTATTATAACCTAATAAAATAAATTAATTACTTAACCTGTCGTTACTTCCAACTATGTAGTTCTTATGCATTGCATTTGTGACTGGGTATGCTGAGTAGAAAATAGTGAGGTATATCATTTCTAGTTGAAATCTATAACATTGTTTATAGCTTCTATTGTTATAAATATTGATTACTAACATGATTTGTTAAATCTGTACTATTAATAATTATGATCTTTATTACAAAATCTGTTATTGACTTACTGATTATTTCACAACCTCGCTCAAGCGGTCCCATGGTGTAATGGTTAGCACTCTGGACTTTGAATCCAGCGATCCGAGTTCAAATCTCGGTGGGACCTGTATTTTGTTTTTTTTTTTAATTAAACATATTTTTTTTAACTAACTAGTTTTTTATATCAGAGTTAAACAAATTTTACTAGTTTTATGTATATAATCCATGTAATTTGACAAGCAGTTGACAACTTGTGCGTTCCTACCTCAGAGTCGTAGGGATGCTGGGTAGGGAGCATTATTGATCGCGCGAAAATAGGATGGCTGAAACCATTCGCGGCGAACACCCAGCCCGCGCGACGTGGACCGTCTTTCAACCACAAACCACGCTTAGACGCCTTTAATTTTACTTTAATAAACCAAAATATCACTTAAATCCAACATTAGAGACATCCGCCGATAATTCAATGTTAACAACATAATGTAACAACAAGAAACAGTGCAAAACAATAAGACAGTACATCCCAACATGTTATAGTGAGAAACGTATTGAAACATCAGTCTACGCTACTATGTGGAGTAATAAAAAATATGTGATATAAATTAAAAATCGTTTCCCAGATTTAAAATCTATAAAGCAATAAATTGACAGTTCAATTATGTGTTTATCATTTTACGTTCAGTGTTAATATAAATACAATGGCCGATTTGGTATCACCGGGTTAATGTTTGGATTATGTGTTTTAACAAAAAAATGCTTATTTCTAATAGTTTTATTTTAAAAACAAATTGGCTGAAGTGGTGCTGGCGGAAACGTTGGTATGGTATAAGAATTAATATCGATAATAAAGATTAAAAATTAGTTTAAAATAAGGGCTGTCGCAAGGTTATTTATGTGTTCGTTTTGAGTTTTTAATTATAAAAAATGAATACCTTCAACGTACCAACCACTCAGATAAACTCGATCGACAAAATGACCACAGTCAAGTGTAAGTCAGTTGACTTAGAGGGATACGTGATTATTGTGGTGCAAACTAAGGATGATAAAATTAAATTATATGGTAAGTATGTAGCCGGTTATTTGCCTATTGGTATTTTTTATTAGAGGATTTATATCACGAATTAATCTCTCTGCATAAGCTTTAATTTTCTTAATTCTATAATATTTAAACAAGGAATAAAATACATATATTTAATTAGTTTTCAAGATAGAAATTCTTAACCTGAATCATACAAGTCTGTAAGATATTTAATATTTCTCCGTCACGCCTGTTATACATTGTGTAGGCTCGTCCGTGAATTTTTCTTTCAAGATATTAAAAATAACAATTTCTCTTTTAGAATGTACATTTATTATTATAATTATATTTTAAATAATGTATATTTATATATTAAAATGCAATGTACATTAATAGTTAATAAAGGGTCAAGATTTTATGTGTTTTGGTTGTGACACATAAAATAAGTTATCATTTTTGTATATATTCCTTGTATAATAAATGTATATTTATTATCTAATATCGAAAAACTTTTATATATTATGTTATAAATTAATTTTAATCCCTATCAATGAAGCTCTTTATGAATTATTATTACTAAAAACTATCAAGTCATTTAAAATGTGATAAATGAAACACAATTTTTTTTCGTTTTATTTGTATAATCTTTGATAACACACCTCTTTTGTTCCCAGGCTCTCCATCAGCTGGAAATTGGGAGAATTTGGAGCTGGCAGACGAGATTATGGACGTAAATGAGACCAGACTGGAAGACATGACTCGGACTGAGGTTCTCACTCATATACACGAGGTAATTGTCCCAAGGAAGATTAGAGCCATTGACAGCTGTCAGCTGTCAGATATTATTTAAAAAAATATATAAAAAAGGTTACATATATACAAAAAAGATTACAATAATTTACCACAGATATCAGCAAAAAAAAAAGTAATATATTTACCGGCGTGCATTTTAAACGCGTTTCTAAATTCGTCTTGTCACCGAAGTGTAAAAATGTCTAAAACTGCAGACTAAACGATCGTTAGGTGTTTATTTTTAGCATTTTTTAATGGCTACTGTCCGTTTAATTGATTGTAGGCGGTGTAAAGCGGTTTTAACAGACATTGTTTACCTTAAAAGCCGTAAAACACAATGTAGTTAACATTTCAAAAGTTAAATCTAGAATATAAATATAAAGACTACTAAGTACTAACTAAACCACGCGTGAATTGCGCTCTGGTGATCTTTAGAAATGATCTCATATGATTAATTACCTTTGTTATATTATTTTTACCTAAAATATAATTTAATAGGACATAAAGTATGATTCGCAAAGGGATTTGCAAATATTTAAAAACATATTAACACAAAATTCAACGTATAATAGTTTTTTTTAAATCTTCCTTAACTAAGGGAAGGGGAAGGAATTCATAAATTTTTAATAAATTGATAATACTTTTACAAAATATTATCAAATTTATATATTCTTATATTATTTTATAAATTTAATATGAAACTAAGTAATTTAAAATCAATATATTTAAATATATTAATCATATGAGTATTACATCATTCAAGGAAAAATTATTAAATATATTATATAATTATGTTGTAAGTATGTTATTGTGACTCATCTGATATACAATTAAAGACGAAATGTAATTCTAATTAGCTTACAACATTATGTTCTTATATGAACGTTTGTGAAAAAACACAGCTGAGTTATTCTCAGAGCAGAGCGAGTTTGGAACTCGTATTACTTAACTTTATTGTGAGGTCCAATCAGTCCCAAGACTCGAATAGAAAAAGGACTTATTCGTAGGAGCAGTCCTCCAAACCAATGAACTGAATTATGAACAAGTGACGCACCTTAGCGTTCGTTTCGGTCGGTATGTTAATCATCACCGACGTTCATAGTTCAAATTTCGTTTTTTTTTAATGTTAGATGATTGCAAACGAGCTTGCGGGTCATCATTGATATATGATCACCGCCGCCCATGAACTCTTGCAACATCCGTGGGTTCACAAGAGCGTTGCCGGCCTTGGAGATAGAAGTATGCACCTTTTTTGAGGTACCCATGTCGTATCGATCTGGAAATACCATCGAAGGAAGTTTGTTCTACATTTGAGTTGTATGTGGGAGAAAAGTCCTTGAAAACCGCACAGTGCAAGATCGCCACACATCCAGGTAGTATGGATGGTAAAGGAGGCGATGGCGAGCTGTGCGGTGGTGAAATTCGGAGTCAGGCATCAGATCGAAAAGATCTTTGGAATATTCCCCGTTGTAAATGCGGTAGAAGACGCACAAAGAAGCCACGTCTCTACGCACTGCCAAAGAGTCCAGCCGTTCGCAGAGCACCGGGTCACCGACAATCCGAACTGCTCTCCGTTTTAAGTGGTCAAATGGTAGAAGCTGATATTGAGGTGATCCGGACCAGAGATGAGGACAGTAGTCCATGTGTGGCTGGTCTTGCGCCTTATAGAGCGCATGTCTTTGGCCCGGTTTGAAACACTGCCTTGCTCCATTGATCACTCCCAATTTCATCGAGGCAAAGTTGGCTTTGCTCTCCAGATGACCACAAAACTGACAATCGCTCGAAATGTCAAGACCCAGTATTCTGATACTTGGCGAGGCAATAAGAGGAGTGCTCTCGAAGAGCGGTGATACGACAAATGGGGTTTTCTTAGTGATAAACTTGTGTCTTTAGGGGATTGAACTGAACGAGGTTCAGATCACCCCACTCGGAGACCATCTCAAGGGAGGTCTCTATAGAAGAAAGAAGAGAAGTCTCTATAGAAGAAGAAGAAAGTTCTAATTATAACTTAATATTTAATTAAATTATGTGAAAAATAACTAAATAAATAACTTAAATTACAATTATAGAAGTAACATTAGTATATTACTTAAAATGTAGTCACATATAATATTTGGTTTATGCTTGCGACTTGTAGATGCAACATCTGGACTTGGCGACCGGCCAGTGCGAGTTAACTTGGTCGTTAACTTGGCTTAGCCAAGTATTATTAGCTTTTACCTTTATTAAAGACCTTAAAGTTTCTATTTATTTTATTTATCATTTGTAAGTTATAGTGTATTTATATGAAATTGACGTAAAATAATTCTAATATAATAAAAAATAATAAGAGAGAAGTGTTAACAATTTGTAGTCGTATTACCTGCTTGGATGTGAGCCAAGTTGTAAATTCCAGTTAATTGGCCAAACTATTTATTGTGATATGTAATTTTATACACAAGAAAGCCTTATACGTAAATTAAAATATAATGAGGGGTGAAATGACTTGTGGAGTTCACATCTGAGCTTTCCTGTGCCAAGTGACAGCGTAATGACCTCGTAATGACCTAGACCCTGTCTCCCAGGTCTTAGTTCGAAGCCCATAACTTTGGGCTCCGATTTTATGACTTGGAAAACAGTATTTCATTTATAATTTACAAAAATCAATTGTTTTTAAGTCGTTCAATTATGTCTTATATAGAATCCGATAGATGGTGCTGTAATGAAAGTAATAATATTTTATTGTATTAATACAGCAAAATAAATTGATTTAGAAAATGTTATTATTATTTATTAACTATAATAATAATATTTAATAGCTGTCCATAGAAAGAAACGGAAAAAAAAACACTATAATATATATATAAAAAACAAATAAACTCTGCACTCAAAAAAATACATATTTCTTCTACCTATTATTATAATATATAAATATAATATAATATAAATTAATTAGAAAATGAATAAATTTCTTGTATTAAAATATATATATATATTATATTTATATTTAATTTATTTGTTTGTTTCAGTGTATATCCTCATGCGTTATCAAACTGAGAGTGAAGAGACGAAGCGAGACGAAGCTGTGTGAGTATTTCATGTACACACACACACACACACACATTAATACTATCTAGATAGTAATAAACAAATAGATAATGCAGTCCTTTGTAATATCAGTTATGAATCTATATTTACGTAACAAGCCTAACTCTGTTTCCCGGAGTTTATTGAATTGCTCTTTCCAACCTAATGTGATTAAAGGCGAATGGCTTCCATAAAACAAGTAATTTTTCTACGATTCTCAAATTACCGTACCTTATTCCAATGGGATAAGGTTCAATATTGAATTGAAAATTGTTTGACAGGAAAATATATTTCAGTCTGACAAACTAAATAATAATATATGAGACAAGGTTCTAAAATTTGTGAAGAATGCTTCAGTTGAAACCCTGTCAAAGTAGGAAGTTGGCGGTTAAAAATCGGCTGTAGTTGCCTACGTTTATACACAGCCTTTTGGTATTGCTATAACAAAAATAATTTATATTATCGGGTAATTTATAAATAAGGGAAATTTAATTATATTAAATATTATTAAAAAAAAGGTTTATTTATAAATATGAAAATTAAATTATTTTGAGCATACATACTGTAGTGATAGGTTTTGTTTAATTTATTCTGTACTCTCTCTCTCTCTCTCTCTCCCTCTATATATATATATAATATATAATATATCTAAAATATTCTTATTGGAATCTTATACCATTCAAATAGGCTTTACACAACAATTACTAAGAAACCAAAAACAAATAAACAACCTTATATTACATATTATTACATGATTGTTAATACATAATTTTAAAAGGATAAATATAATTTTGTGAACGGCAACACTTAGCAAACTGAGCAAGTGAGACAAAAGTCGCCCGTCGAGTGAAGTCGAGTCACACGTACAGACATTACAATTACTAGTATATTGTGGTGTAATATTTATTTTAATATATAATTGTGTTAGTGAATTGTGAAAGTGGGTAGGGTCATTGACCTGGACTGACCAGGGTTATTCAGAACTAAATCAAAGGTAAAGTTGAAATTCTAAAAATACTTTTACTAATTATCAATATTTAAAACCATTTAATTAATAATTAATTGTAACATTCACAAACTTTCTAATATTAATAATAATATAATAACCGGATTATAAAAAAAAAGTCATTGCAAAAACCGGTCAGCCTTGGACCGAGTCAGTGATTCAATACTTTTGGTTCTGAAACCAAATAGAAATCTTACACTGAAGGTAATTGTTTTATACATTGTATTTATCGTGTATAATACATACATATATATATATATAATACTGTATAAAATAATTCGTAATTTCGAGTTACTTTTATACAAAAAAATCTTCAAATATTTACCAGTGAATCGTCTTAACTTCTAGATATTTCTTACTTATATATTTTTTATTAAAGTAATTAATCTATAATAAACTACAAATATCGAGTTTTTTTAAATTAGTTATGTATTAGTTTTATTTATCTAATCTCAATGTATTAAGTAATTAAAGTACTATGAAACAACATTTTACTATTTTTTTGTTAGTTTTTTAATAATTTAATAATAAAAAAAAATTTAATACTTCTTTGTTTTTTTGTAATATAATTTTTTTTGCCTTTTTTATACTTTTAAAGATATAATTTAATAGTAACAATATGTATAGTAACACAGACAAACCTTATTTATTTTTTATACAATAATATTAATATTAGTTTAGTTCAGTCCAGTACGCGATGATGGAAATGTACATAAAATAAATATTATTTACTATTAATGATTAATTGAAATTAACACAAAATATTGACGAAATAAAAAATCCGAAATTAAAAAAATTACGGACAGACATACCACTTTATATATATAAGTACTCGTCTTTCAATGAGAGCAAATATTATAAAAAATATATATTCAAATTCTACGACTTTGCTTCTTCTTCTTTATAATTCTAACGTACAGTTCATTAGTACTTGATTATCGTCTATATGATATACAATAATCCATCTAACAACAATATTTGTTGTTTTATAGAAAACTATGTTTTACGAATTCAATTCTTTTGCCTATCAAATGTAAAGCCTATGACACCATCAACTTAACATCTTTCTTAATCATAATATTTTGGGTGGAAATAGGTTATCTTCAGTCTCTGATAGCTCTAATATCAGTACTAATCACACTTGCCCCAAGAATCATCTTTCATACAATTCATCCATCTTTTTTCTTTCTTTTTCCTCTCTTGATTCATAGTTTCCTTCATCACGTGTTCTCATCCACATCACGGACATGAAGTTCCACGTCCTGCTATTTCTTAACGACACTTTCGTCACTACACTTATTAAATACATATTTATCTTTCGTACAATTTTTTTCATACAGTTGATCCATCTTTTTTCTTTCCCTTTTCTATCTATATTCATATTTTTTTCTTTACATGTTGTCATCCACACCATGGACATGAAGTTCCACTTCATGCCATTTGTTCGCCACACTTTTATTACTATACTTTTTAATCTGTACATATTATCATTTGACTCTACATTCCTTTTAACATTATCGACTCTACTAATAGAGTTTCATTTATCATTATCTTACAGTCAGATCCACAGACATGAGTATGGCCTACATGACCTGTCGGTAATAGAATTTTTGAAAGTGGTAGAGTTGGATTGTTATCAGGCTTGACTTCTTGGTGGTTATCAGTGTCAATAGTATAGTTGATTTTAAAGCAATAGGGCTCTGTAAAATCTCTTACACTCTACAGAGAGTCTTACCATCTCTATATGAACCACCCCTTAGTATTACAGGGTGGGGGGTAAATATTTTTCAGAAGTTACCACAATATATATCAATACAGTTCAATACGAATTATTTAATTATTTTTAACCACTATGTATATCAAATTGCTTTATAATTTAGACGAGTCACGCCATTGTCGTTACATTCGCCACATAACTGCGCCTGCGCATCCATCTATTGTTTTAAGACTCCATTGTCAATATGGAAATTATTATATTTGTAATTCCATAATATTAAACTAAATGCAGATATTGCAGTTTTTTTTGTTTTGATACTTTTGTTTTTTAATTGGTTATCTTAAAGCAAGTAATGTTATCTTAATCTGTATTTTCAAAGTGCCTTTTACTTTTTCTGCCGTGTACCGTTCTATTACCGGTGGAATGTACAGCGATGAACGACAGATACAATATTAATACACTCAATTTTAACCTTTATGAACATTGAAATATGGATTGTTTTTGATAATATGTTCCTAACTGTATGAAACTGGTTCCGGAGTTAGCGCAGCACTAAGTGACCAACATTACATTTAACTCAAACAAATATAGACTTTATTTTTTATATAATTAAGTTACTTTTTGTATTGTTTTGATATGATAATATTCTGATGTGATAGTTTATCAGTATTAGCGATGAGCGTGAAGGAATGTCCGTGGTAAGACAGGATTTGATTTGATTAAGGTGTTTTACGGAAACACACACACACACGTATTACGTAATACATGTCATGTATGTGTGTGTAAGTCCATATTAAAACATTGTTATGATTTATTCATCACAAATGCAAGTTAAGGAAAATTCACCGAAATTTAGAACAATGTAGATATTAGGTCTTATGAAAGCTCTATATAATTAGCCTTAGAAATTCTATTTTGCTTTAGAGAATAGTATTATAAAGCCTTTGTATGATTGGATAATAAGACTGGTATAATTTTAGGGATATATATATATATTTATACATATATATACTATCCCTTATATACTACTATAGTAAACAATTAAAAAAAATATAAATATACATATAAAATGTAGTAAAGAAACATTTTTACAAACGTGTGACAAACAACTAAATTAAAATTATTTTTATATCAATATAAGTTCAAGAATTCAGTAATAATATATATACATATATATATATGTTAACAATATTAAACTGTCTGACCTAGAATAATCAGATAACATTATTTAAAATCATATGCCTTCATTAATACCCGGCAGAACATTGATAAGGCTTCCTCTATGAAGCCCTACAGCCTTGTTTATTAGGTAGGTATCATATGATATATAAAATATATTTATTATTTTATTTTTGATAAAAAACATTTTTTGAGTATGTTGCATACACTTTAAGATATCAAATATCTCGTCTTATTTTGAACACGATTCTTATAAGTACAATGTAAACCTTTAAAATTAACACTAAACCTACCGACAATTCTTGTATACCTGTTCCTACCGCACGCCGTCAAATTGACCGGTAATTAAGTCATTTTATTATATAACGCAGGTAATAATGGAAATAACTAAAAGTAAAGAGGGTAGAAAATATTATATGCATATTCTAAGAATTGTCATGTAGTTTGATAACGATATTATAACGTTTAAGAATGTGTAAGTTTTACAACAGTTTAAGAACGGTCAATTTGACAGGTACTTGGTAGGTTTAGTGTTAAACGTGCTAATTCCGTTAAAATATATTTTGACATAATTATATTTTGTAATATTTATAATATAGATATTATTGGTCTGTATGTAGTAATAAGGATATCATACATACTGGTATCAGGGAGAAATTAATTTAACTTTTAAAACAGAAATTATTTATCTATGGAAGATTTAGTTTTATATAGTTATAGTTATAGTTTTTATAATTTGTTATATCAAACTTTATATATATAACTAAAGTAGTTTAATAGATCGTATTTTTGATAATTGAAGTATTAGAAAAATAAAAAAGAAATTTCTAATGCTCTATATATTCAAGATAATGCATAGTTGCCTTTAGTTGTTTTATCCTATCAGCGTGATTATCTTAGTTGGTTATTTAATCTCTCTCTATCTCTCCCTCTCTCCCCCCCTCCTCTCTCTTTCCTCTCACTCTAACTCTATAATTGTTAAGTATTATAATGGTTAGTTGGTGATAATATTTAGAAGATCTCCCCCTCTCTCCCCTCTCTTTTTTTCTCTACCTCTAATTGTTATTATTATGATTATTGACTACATTTGATAATAGAACATCGCGTTTATAATTAAATATAATTTTAATCAAGAGAAAATATTTATCTGTTATAAATTCAATTTGAATTATTATAACAATCTTAAAGGGAAGTGGTAAGAGAACTTAGAATTCAGAATACTATGAGGGCGTCACAATGCCGACATTAGTCAACATGATTGCCTCACTGCATTTAAATTGAGTCCGCAATTTAGGCTATTATCACGTTTAGTTAAGAGTTATAATAGCTCGCACGAATTCTAATCATCCATTGCCTAACTTCCGACTGCTCTATCCGATGTGTGTTTAATTTTCAACCTTATCACCATTGTTATTTGGTTGCTTTATGAATGAATATATAATTGCCAAAGACCTGAGTCAGGCTCAAGAATGTAGGATCGTTGATTGAATATGAATATAATATTGGTTACATAATTATAAAATAATCGTACTGTATCATTTGTTATATAGTATGTTATAAATTAATATAAATTGTTATAACATTTACAAATGATTCAACATCATACATAATCTATGAGGGATATAAGCATTTATTTATAAATAATGTTATATATATATAATTAAACAAGTTATAAAACCAAAAACTCAGTATATATATATATATATATATATATATATATATATATATTTAAAATGTAGCTATCAAGAAACATATACAAGTTATAATAACTTACCGAATGATCTTAAAGGTGAGAAGAGCATGAGTGTATTTAAAGCTAACTTAAAGGAATATGTATATAAAATCTAATCAGGTAGTTAAATAAGTTTAAAAAGTTTGTTATAATTTTTACAAGTGTTTGAATTGTCGCTCCAGAGGCAAATTATTGTTATACTATTTTTTTTAGAAAATTTATTGTATCTCATTTTAAGTAAACAATGTTTTTATGAGAATAAAGTTCTTTAAACCTATGTTTGTAAGAGAATTATATAATTAAAAACGGTGTAACACAAATTGAATTCATAATTATTTTTCTGTACAAATAATGGTTTATAATTACATTTATTCTATTATATCTTTCCATTAAAACTTTATTGTAGAAGCTCCTGCTAGAGTATTTTATTTTATCCAAAGTTGGTATGATCGCAATGCTTCAACACTTTCTACGAGTCGTAAACCAATGAAATATCAATTAACGATTTTGTCTCTCCAGTATCAGATATCGGACACAACGTCATCCAGGATGCCTTCCTCATCGCGGTGGAGGAGCAGGCTCGTCAACGTCTCCAACGTCTCTCAGCTCTCAAACGGATCACACCGGTTGACATGTCCAAACTCTCCGCTGAAGTAAGTTATATTTTAACTGATTTCTCACAAAGTTATGCCTATTAAGTCTTCGTACTTACTAAATGTATTAATATAGTACCGATGCATACTGGATAACTATTATCTATATATAAGCGATTTACCACTCACTGACTTATCACGAAATCTCTGAAACTATCTGTCCGATTAACTTAAAATTTTACATAGTTACTTCTTTTATGTTGAAGACATCCACTAAGAACGGATATACGGAATTCCTATCCCAACGGACTCCGACTAAACTAAACTCTGACAGGTTTAACTTAGGGGTAAGAGTTACTATAGCAACGGTTACCATAGCAACAACAATGACAACGGATAATATGACAAAGGTTACCATAGCAACCTAAGTTCACATCCAAATTAATAGTGTGCCCAGTGAAGCTGGAGGGAATAAGCTAGTTAACATATAAAAACCATCTATAGATCCAAAAAAGTAATTAAAAGCATAAAAAAAAATATTTAATCAATATAAAAAATTCACTTACTCGTACTATCTATGTACAAACGATATAGAAACTTGAAATTGAACTTTGAACACGGCTTCTATTATAACGTTCAAATTGATTAAAAATTCACCGATGCTGACATTTCCTAAGAAATTGAGACAAAAGAGAAAAGAATGGTCTGTTTTATATAAACAAAAGAATAGAATTTTAATTATATTTAATAAATGAAAACATATATATTATGAGCGGAGTCGCGGGAGTAAATATAGTATAAAGGTGTGCATGACTGAGATTCTATAAGTATCATGTAACATTGGAAGTAGGTAAGCCTATTGTTCAGCTCGATTCCATAAGTTAATGGTGTTTGATCACACATTTCATACAACACGATTCCGAACACAGTATTGATTGATCTATTAATAACTATTGTATTTATGTCAGTCTGTGCATTATATTATTTAAATAGAGGAGATCGCACAGCTGATCCAGGATAGTTTCTGGAGTGGCGCTGCTGATAAATAGTCCTTAAACAGGCTAAATGGAAGTGCTAAATGAAGTAAGAAGAATTAGGGGTAGATCTGTCCAATATATGATATAGATAGAAATAGCTGTATGATATTCTTCTGGAAGATGTAGATATCTGTCAAGAAGTCTGTTTATTCTTCTATATATAAAGATAAGATACAGATAAAATCCACTAACAATTACTACATTGCGTTCACAAAAATGGAATTTTACATAAAATGGCCTAAATGTAATCAATATTGTAATTAAAACCTTAAAATAAATTTACTTATCAACTTTAGTTGTTTGAAATGTTTTTCCTTATACATAAAGTTGACTATGTAGTAAAATAATTTAGTAAGTTGTTATTATGTGGTGTATAATCTTTGAGTGTATTTAATAATTGATTCCTGGATAAATATATATTTTTGAAGAAAGTAATTTTTATAATATCTGCTGAACGTATGTTAACGTTCTGCGGAAACCTACATAGAAATATATATATATAAATATATAACATTATATAACAGTAACCCTTAATGGACTTGAATTCAGGTATTCTTTACATAATTAGAAAAAACTCTGAAGTATTTATTTCGGCTTTCTATAATAAATCCATTTTCTTTATATGAACTATATTATATATAAAATAAATAAATAAACAGTATGAAGTAAATCTTAGTAGAAATGTTATTAAACTAAATTATTATTATGATTTAGGATATTGCGACTTAAAAACAGGTTTCAGTAAATACAGAATGAGGAAAATGATTACGTGTCACTACTTTGTATATGTTGAGGTTTGAGTTTGAAATTTATCTATACAATGTTAACCAAATGGACAGCTAAAGAGTTTATTTACAACGTATCTATGAACAAATATTAGTGCAAATATTAAAAAAAATTGCAACGATTATCCATCCATCCAGGTAATAAAGATGAAGAAAATGTCATAAAAACGATGCTTCAGTCTTTCTCATTTTTATTAAAAATTTGAAAACAGATTATAAAAAAAACTGTACCATTTCAAAACATTATATTTAAAGAAAATTTTGTATCAATATAACATGAATTATAGCTGATTTGATCTCTATAAAATTGTTGTTTGTTAGTCAGAAAGAGTTGGTCCTTACTTATTACCAATAATAATTGTTAATATTATCAAAATTTATCAAAACATTTTGAAAGTAATCTAAGGCGATCGTAATATGCTATTGTAAAGATATCGATATAAGTGACGGTGGTAAAGCCTTAAGAATTTGAGTCTCCTGTGACTCGAGATTTTTGGTTATACATATATTTTATGCTTTTAAAAGCTCCAAAATGGTATTGAACAAACATATTTGCAGATTGAGTTTCACAAAAACGAAGTCAAATTGCTTGTAAAGTGAAATAAACGAATCATTTAAACAATGCAGAAATGCTCACTTAAAATCAACATTTAACAAAAATTTCAGTAAAAAAATGCTAAACGATTTTTGAATTTCAACCTAAAATAACAACGACGAGACGTAACACTCGAATCACTTTCACGAAATATTATAAATTCAGCTCTTTCACAACAAAACAATTATTTGTGAGACAGGCCACTTGTTGCTGTATTTTTTAATACTGCCAGTTTTATGACAGATTACTTCGAAAATGGCGGACATGTCGATACGTTTTGTGTACAACTTTTATTGGAACATTTATATAAATATAATAAGTGATGAAAGAATGGTAAATAAGATTTATATAGGAAAAGTGAGCGGTATGAGAGACAGGGGGAGGCCTCGAGTGACCTTCGAAAACACAGTATCTATGATACTGGAGGAAGGTCACGTAAAAAGCATGAGGACCCCTCGGAGAGCATGTATGAAGAGGTTGAAGTCTGTGGCCGAGGCGAAAGAGGTATGCAGGGACCGTAGCGTTTGGCGCTCCGTCGTCTCTGGCTACCCCGCAAGGAATATGGCGTGAAGCTAAATAAATAATAAATAAATATATATAAATATAATTCAATCTAACATCCCCTTTATACATATTTGGGACACTATTCTATTTGTTTTTATAATAACACTGACAAATGAAGACTTTAAATTTATTTGTACTTTAGAATCAGTATTTATCGTAACAAAATACGGTTTGAAATATAAGGATAATGATGAGCGTTTCTGATTAGACAATAATAGTTGCAGTAACGAGCCATTGTTAGACGTAGCTTAGCTTTACCTTGATACAAATAATCATAACCGACTAATGTTTTTCTCAACTACATTCCTTTGATTGCCGACGTCGAAACTTTCTGAAGTAATTTTAGTGTCATTTCATTTTTTTTACGAATCTGAACCAAACCTTCATGCCTTTTGTTTTGTTGAGAAAACAAAATGTTTACGTCATATCTCATAAGGAAATAAGTATTATAAGTAACTACCTGCGTCTGTGTTCAAGTCATTTGCTTGTGGTATTTCTATATATTAATCATACATGATACAGCAAAATTGTCAGCTTACTTGGATAATGTATATAAAAAGTATGGACATTTTCAAATGGAGTCTTAAAATGATATAAATATTTTCTGTTCCAGTTAAACAAGCGAAAACGAACTCAACCAGAAAACCGACAAGATTTAAACGGATACATAGCTAACTCTACAGTTTATGTGACATCCATAAACGAAAACGGAGCTATCGAGAGCAAACCAACAATATCATCTCCTAAATCACAACCAAAATCTTCACAGGCTAAACCGGCACCAGTGATAGCCAACGGTATTCAGGAGAAGAAGGAAGCGATAGAAGTTGATAAAGTGGAACCCGAGAAGCACGAAAACGATTCGAGTGAGAAAAGTGTTACAGTTATAGTTGAAAGTGAAGTGAAGGAAAGTGATGTGATAAGTGATAAAAGTGAAGCCTACAATGTGGCTAGGGAGCATCTGAATAACGGCAGATGCGAAAAACTTTTGGGCGAACAGCCTGATCATAGGATTCGAGCGACGGCCATCATTGAAAACAATAAACTCGGACCAGGAGAAAAAGGGTAAGTTGAACTTTTTTCAATGAAATGAAAGTTATTCCTTAGTCTTAATATATTGGTCAATTATCCAGACTATTGGACAAACGTTTGTGGGGATTTACAGGTTGTTCTATTATTATGTTGATTTAAGTTTGTTATTGCTTGTGAAATACATCAGGACAGTCCATTCTTGAAATACTATAAAAATATAATTGCGAAAGGTTTGTGAAATCTATGTTGCTTAAGTGGTTTTCTTCTAATTGATTGCTGAAGGAATCTGGAGTATAACTTATAGGTACGAAATGACAGTTATCAAATTAGGATATAGAGATCAATTATTAATTAAATTTAGTATAATTTGTATATTTTATATTACATTCCTTCCAACATGTATCGATTTCAATATTTATTATTTTAAACGCCTGCATCTATTGTAATATTTTGATACATCTTCAATCATATAAAATACATATCTGGAGTAAGAAAAATCAGTTCTAATTTCTATCTTCACAAATTTCGAAAGAGCATATTATAGTTATCTTTCGTTCTCATCACAATTTCTTCGGGATAAGAAGAATATGTCTGATTCCTTCCAAACTCTTCTATCAAACGTCATCTCACAAGGCAGGAAATTTACATTCTTTAGTGACTTTCTTTATTCCAAAATATTAATATGAAATACTTACTATAAAATAATCACCTGTCTCTGCTCAAAACGGGTTTCTTGCCGAATTTCCACTTTCGTAATGACACCTAGTTAAAGCTGTCAGCCTCTCTACGTTTCCGTCTACTTTTTTAGCTATAAAATATAATTATCTGAACCTGAAATTAAAACCAGCTCTCAAAGATGTTGTCACTTCATTGACCTTCAGAATATTTCAACCATTTAAAGTATTTTTTTTATTTACATGAATTTTTACTTGAATTATTATAATGTAATTTTATTAATTAAATTTCTAGTTTATTTTGCGATCAGTTTAGATACGAGTATACACAAGAACGTAGGAGCTGCTTAAGCATAATTAGAGCCATAAACACTCATTTTATTTTTGTATAATATTCAGATAAACAAAAACATAACATCTTCCTGCCCTTATCCCACTTTTGGGTTCGGCACAGTGTGTTTTTACCTTCCATACTCTCCTGTTATTTGTAATTTCTGTACACACTCCCTTCTTCTCCATATCGCCTTTCACGCAGTCCATCCATTTTTTTTTCGGCCGTCCTCTACCTGTCCATCCCTCCACTACCATACCCAGTACCCTTTGGTCACATGCATTTCATCTCTCCTCATAACATGCCCATACCATGACAGACGGCTACCTCTTAAAGCAGTAAGGTAATACCGGTGCTACAAACAAAAACATATAACATATATAATATATTCCCACAATGTAGGTTTTTATATCAAACGAATGCAAATTAAATATTTGCAAAGAAAAACCTGTATACATTTACAATATTTACTATTAGCAGTAAAATATTACGCACAGACATCCCCAAATAGTAGTGTATCATGAAACAATACAATATATTTTATATATATACATATATATATAAATTTGGTTAATATGTTAAGTTGTGCGCACGCGTTTGCGTTCTTTAGAAGACAATTTAAAATATATTTTGTTTTCACAAGTGTTTATAGAGGTTTTTGACTGTGGAAGCGTCACAAGAATAACTTAAATTTTTATATTATTGAGCTCAGCGTAAGCGAAGCACTTAACCGTTTGGGAAACTTTGAAGCAACATCACATAAAAACTACTGAATCGATTTGAATGAATTTTGCCAGAGCTGTAGAGCTTGAGAGTGGGCATGTTTTTTAAAAAACAGAATTAAATATCTCATCCCGTTCAGAAATTATGGTCAAAAAACTGTTTCTCCCATAGACTTGACGTTATCGGAACCTCCGCACGCTTTTCGATCGTCAACCTAGAAATAGGACGATAAGCAACATCACATAAAAACGACTAAATATATATATGTATATATATATATATATATATATATATATATATATAGGGGGGCTCAGCTCAACTCCCACAGCGCACGACGGATGATCCTAGTTAATGATATTAATATATTAATAAATAAATTACTTATACCTTATATTACATAAAACCCTTGATTTTATTATAAAACTGCTAGTATATATATAGTAAGCATTCAATACATTGTTATATAAAGGCGACTAGAGACGATCAATTGCGGTGTTTTATTTTTTATATTTTAATGTAATCTATTGTCATTGAATCAATCACGCGACGGTTCATTTACTTTTGTATTAATTGTGTTTTTTTGTATTGTTTAATAATTAGAACTATTTAAATAAAACATCAGTTGGATACCTTGATAAACAATATCAAACGCAAAAGTTAAACGAGTTTAAAGTTTATGCATGCATGCATTGTCGGCCATTTTTGTTTAAATGTTTTCGACAATTATTTGAAATGACCAATTACATGTGCATTACAATATAATTGAAATGAAACATTAGGTCGTAATAAGAATTAATTATTGACATGATACTATTGGAGTGTAGAACGGCCTTAAGCTTCAACATTTCATTGAAATACTTTGAATGCAAAGGATGGTATGAGTATATTATATTGTAATTCAACAGCATCTGACGTCAATACAATATAATTGAAGATATAAGAGAAGGTCACACGACACGTCACTCAGTTAAGATAATAAGTTTGTGTTTAAAGAATTAATAATAGTTGCAGGGAATTTATCAAATGTTAAGATATACATATATGTGTATGACATTTTTGTCGTCCTGAGGGAAGAGAAACGGGAATTACATTTGTCTTTGAGTAATTGTCTTTCATTATATTCTTTTCAATCCCGGTTAGTTTTCCCGTCTAGTAATATAAAGATTTAATATCAGAGACATCAAAATATAATTCGATGTAACTTAGAAACTGCCTATACTTTGTATTATAATAATTTAAGTATTGCTGGTTCCATTGCGGAAAACCCCTCTGAGGATATTAAAAATGAAGTCATATTTAATTGACGTTTTTATATGTGGGTTTTACCGATACTTTAACAAAGATAACAATCCTAAAAATGTTTTTAAATATTTTTATTCCAAGTATAGTTCTTACATTGCTCACTATATATTGACGTTTGTGAAACAGTGATCACAATAAAAAAAAAACCAAGAGTTTGTTGTGTGGTTCTTCTCAGTGCGCGTTTGGAACACTCGTAGACTTATTTTAAGTTGGAGTGTCTTTACAGGGCTTATCGATAAGTATTGTATCTATAGTCCTGACTCACATTTGATACACAAGTGATCACTGGTATTCATAAAATACAACCTCCGATGTGTGAATACAGCCTTGTACGTGATGTTGCTCCATCCAAATTCTATAATACAGTAAAGTGTTCACAGCGGACGACACTTGTCGTTATTTGAAATAGAAAAAATAAGCGGGGTTGCATTACCTGTCCCCCACCTGCGCTTGCGCATCTAGACCCGTTTTTTTCTCTCTTTCCCACGCGGAGGTTCTCTTTCGTTCAGAATTTTTTCCACCTCGCCAGTGAGCGGTCGTGTTGTGTAGTTTGTGATATTATATTATATTGTGTTGTGATATGTGTTATAATTAAAGGATGCATTATAAATTATTCAAAAGGTAAACTTACTTATTGTTTCAATATGTTACTATTGTTTAGTTTCAATGAATCAAAATCCGTTGTGAGATTCTTATCTCGAAACCGGTTTAGAAAATTGCGAGGAGTTTTAATTTATTTACAATTTTATATTTGAACTTTATTTGTTAAGTGACATGGCATCGTACTCCATAGATGGTTATATCCCATGGTTTCATTGCATTGTATGTATGAGAACCGAGTTATCGGTGCGTGCTTGAATGTGGGAGTCGCCGCAGGGCGTACTTAGTATATCAACTGGCGTGTAATTACAGCTTCAGATTCGTTGCTAGTTTTATAGTTATGTTTGATAAAATATTCCCCAATGAATACAGTATTAAAGATATATATGATAGTATTATAATATGTCTAATAGCATATGTTATTTCGTATATGATGACGACGATGGATCTATTCAATAATAGTCTACGTGTACTGTTCGTTTATTTTCAATACTATATAATTTGCTGAGTAATTTGAAAATTTATTGACAAATTTAAGTAAAAGTTGTTCTAGTGTTGTTTATACTATAATTCTTGCATTTGTATTTTATTGAGTGATTGTGACAATTATGTAGCAGCTTCACTTAAATGTTACTTACTATAATTGTACGAATATGGACAAACAAAACTGTAACGGACAACGGACGGACGCAAAACAAGTATTCTTTACTATATCATGTAGTACATATAGTATATATTGCATTTTCTATAAGTTTAGAATGATTAACTTAAATTTTTAACGAATTAACATGTCCTATGTATCTGGTAAGGGATAATTTGTTGTTTATTGAAATAATCCATGACTATATCCATGACTGTCAGATAATGTACAGCAGAAGACAGGATTATGAGTAAATCCATTTCGTATCCTGGACTAAAGTAGTCTGAATCGTTTTACCAGATCTTTTATCCAAATCCTTATGATATTAATTGTGATCCCACAAACGAAGTCACGGGAAAATAATGTATCAAAGAACATTAAAACAGTTATTATAATTAATTTGTAACACCGTTTGAGTTCTACGAATTTAATATTATAACTTTCTCGTTCTCTCTTTTGGTACAACAGTTACACTTTAACCGTCCAATCCACTTAATTAAGCAACATAGTTTACTTAAATATATATTTTCTTTACTTAAATGTTACTTCCATGATATAAAAACCTCCATAACAAGCCTCAACGCAGAAAGTATCAAAACTTATTGTCTACTTTTCTCGGAGATGCCTCAGATTATTGCTAACTGAAAATGTGATTTATATCCGAGTGATAAGAATACAATTCGATTGTTATAATTTGTAAGACAATGGTTATGTGATGTATTGTGTATTCTGAAGACGTTCGTATGGTCCCCGTGTATTATTATTCGAAGTCTGTCCGGATTATAGAATCTGGCTTCGAGATACGAGCATTATTTCTGTTTAATCCATTAATAAATTAAATAAAACTATGATATTAATTAAAAATACTTAAAATATATTAATAATAATATAGTATAACTATAGTAATAAAGGATTCAAGGATGGTGGTTGAAACAAAAAATAAGAATTTAGATTTCCTAAGAGCAAACCACACTTAAGATGTAAAATTTAATGGAATTGCTAACATTTAAGATTTCAAGGGCCACTTTGGACTTCATTTATGGGTGGTTTAATTGCAAAAAAATGTTAAGTGGCCAACAAGTTATGTTCGAAAATTTAACCGTAAAAACTAACATAACATTAGCATTAGTTAAGTTTTTAGTTAAATTTATCAATTTTGTTTTGTTATGATAAAACAAAACAGTATTACGTCATCAATGATTATTTACCTGCCTTTTTTCGGGAATCTCCTCGGAACAGGAATGCGAGGTTGTCTTTTTGTGAGCACGGTGTTTATTTCGTGAGAAATTCCGGTTTTATCTTCCAGGTAACGTTTTTGGTATTGTCTTGTCATCTTTAAGACGCATAATTCCATTGTTCAGATAACGGATCGTTTTCTGGAAGCTATCATTTCAGTTTCAATGAAAAATTGTTTTAAAAATATTTCTTTTAATGTTTGATTTGTTTTGATAGAAGTATTGGACTCAGTTTTGTTTTTATACTTTATTTTGACATTAGACAATTATAATCAAGAAAAACAGAGGATAAGAACTAGTCATAATCCCAAAGCACCCATTAACTCAACGTTATCCAGAAACTTCAAGCTCACTGGACGTTCCGTTCATTTAAGTACCAAAGTTAATTTTTCTTAACATTCCAGCAAGATTAGGGCGTGCTCACACCATAGTAAACAGAGCCTTATCGGTCGCTT
The DNA here is from genome assembly GCA_918358695.1 of Melinaea menophilus ssp. n. AW-2005. Lineage (NCBI taxonomy): Eukaryota > Metazoa > Arthropoda > Insecta > Lepidoptera > Nymphalidae > Melinaea > Melinaea menophilus. Next base: position 12,083,095 of record OU911047.1, on the reverse strand, counting down.
GGTCTTCAAATACTTGTACTGTTAGTCACTTGTTTTTAGTGCATGGTTCTAGTGGATGGGTCGTGTCTCCATCACGTAATACTTGTAAAGTAAACTTTAGCTTTCTGGACAACTATAGTCAGTTGAAATAATATATAAAAAATCATATTAAGTCGGTAACTATTTCAATAAAAATGTAACCAAAATACGAGAGTTAAATCTTAAAATATTTTTATTTAAATCACAAATCATAGCCATTAATTTTTGTATTTGTATTAAGTGTTAAGAAATCTATATACTATGAAATTTTAAGTTTATTATTTGACAAAAATACATATAACACAAAAATTTCGGCATCTGAACCTTTAACGTGAAATAGGACCCCAAGAACCTTCATCTCAGGTTTCGTCACGCATCTCACAAGTCACAGTCTGATTTTCCCGACTCGTAAGGAATATCGCGAGTTCTAAGTAACACTACACATGGTGTCGGGTGGAACGACGCCATTTTGGAATCATTCCTGTCAGACTCCACTGAACTCTTAACGTGAAATTTAATACGTTTACATTAGTTATACTGTTTTTTTATTATCTATTATATCTTAAGTATATACAATGGTAGGAGTGGTCGCCTGGCGAGCGACATAAGCTTTAATCGGATTAAATAAATGGATACGGAGCTTAAAGTTTAAGCTATATTTATAAGCCAGCTCGTAGTCATAAAATGGGATAGCTTAAAGGATTTATATTACCAAAATTTGTTTCACTATTTGAAGTAAAATGTTGCTTGGTAGTGTTTAGAGGATATTAGCAGACATCGAAATGGTTTCCACACCAAATGATGCTTGTGAAGGGTAAAATTCAACCACTTTCTACATACACGGGCATCGTTAAAGCCATTGTCTTTTAAAAGATTGTGTTCAACTCTAAACTCGTTTTAATTTTATATAAGTTAAAATATATTATCTGTTATAATTTTAAAATAATATTATTATAATATGCGTGTTTTAAAATACAAACGTGATGTATTCCAACCGTATAGTCATGTTTCTTGGTATCGTAAAAGCAGATAAATGTTTAAATTGATTAAAATTTCAATATTCACTTACACATATCAACGTAATTATAGTTTATATTACAGATAATGATGATTCAAATGAATATGTCGTTATATTTTTAATTTAAAATAGATCTAGTGTCGCTTCCCACGCGGCGGGCCCATTTCTGTCAATAGTTCGCGCATCCATTGTCAATTGTCGTCCTTCCAATGTTATGAGAACAGACTGCTGGTTTGACTGACATTAACTTTTTAAATTTATAATATTATATTACAACGTAAAAATAATTTGCGTTTAGATTATCATAGGACATAGATCTGGTTGAACGACGTTTGGATCATTTGGATGTTATAAAGAGAATAAATCCTTCATTATTATATCAGCTATTTACTCGTACTCTGCTTAAACTTATATTATACTAGTATCCGCCAACCGTGCGCGGCGGGTGTTGAGCTGAGCCTCTCTCCTTTCTTCTTTTCTTGATAATTTTTGAATGGCTAAACATTTTTTCAATCTGTTTTCGCTATAACATCCGCGTTCGGTTCAAACATACATGAGAAAATTTTTAGCTAATTATCCCGTCGCAATCTGGAGACAACTAAACACAAAAAAAGGTCTCCCAAACGGTTAAGAGCTTCGCTTACGCTCAGCTCAATAATATAGTTTATGTTTTCAATTTTGCAATACAACAAAACATAAATTTCTCTCATTTAAGTTGTAATAGCCGTGATGCGGGCTGCATTGCGTTAAACTGTTTGTATGTTCGGATGTAAATGTATCTAGCAATAAAATAATACACTTTCTCATTTAACTGCGGATGTGTGAAACGGTACATTACAGTATTATAGCAAGAAATTCTCAGATGTGATTTTTCGAAAGCACTTGCTTACGAGAGTATATTTTGTTTAGGCTTATATTATAACTTTTTTTAGATTAAACCTTTTCTTGAAGGTTCGTTGACCTTGATTTGTTTTCCCGATTATAATATTGTATTTCGTTAATAAGTTTAAAATCAAAATATCTTTATTGAAGCATTTACACGCACTTTTGAATCAATTATTACAGTAATGTCAGTGTAGTCAGTGAGTAAGTTACCACGGGAATGCTGCTGCGAAGTGTTGACAGAAACTCAACAGTTAAAGAAAAATGATATAAATACAGATTATTATGTATTTTTTTAGATTTATAGTTAGTTAGGGTACGTGTTCTCTTCCCAGTAGTACGCCCAACCGCGCGTGTCTGACGGAAATGAGAAAAAAACGTTTACATATGAATAATTCAATATCACCTGTGGGTAGGATCTTTATAATTTATAAATAGATACAGAGAATAGCGTTTATTATACATATATTTTATAGTTTGATGTTTTCTATACAATAATAAAACGCCATATTTGTTATTAAATTGTACATATATATAATTTTAGTCATAATTAACTCTGACAGATAAAATCGCGGGCACCAACTAGTATGTAAATTCCTATAAGTATAAATTTTGTCGAAACTCAAATATTTATTCAATTTTACATAATTTAATGCATTTGAGTTCAATTTATGGTGATTCACCTAAAATTGTTACTTTCCTATCCCAAGTCTTTACTAGTTAGAGTATATTATACCTAACAATGTATTCATCATCAATGGTCGTCTTATTAATACTATTTAATTAATTATTAATTATTTTATAATACATGTCATTAGATGAATTGTAACGTCACAAAAATACCTAAACACGATTACACACAAAATACTGAGCTTACCTTCCTTAATATAAATGTATATATATATTTTATTTATTCCCTCTCGTATTAGAATAATAAAAACAAAACGAAATTCAAATCTGTTTTTAACAAATTCAACTGTCACTTGTCACTAAACTTGAAGTATACTAATTGACAATGATCTGTTCTTTGTATTCATTAAAACAGATTAAATATTTACAGAATTATATTAAAACTTTTCTTGTTTAAAATTAAAAAAAAAGATTTTACAAAGAAGGATTTATTGTATTATTATTATATCATCTTTTATTATTTATTTGCATTTAAAATTAATTGCAGATACAATTTCTAATTGCATATTTTCTTTCTATTATTTTCTTGGACTCTGGAACCGTGAACTATTCTGACTTTATAAGTACAATGTTTAATTGATATAAAAAATAAATTTAATTATTAAATGATGACTATTAAAATACCTCTACTATACTAATTAGCTACGTATTTAATACATTTTAATATAAAATAAGTATTAAATATGAACTAATTATGTTATTAACTATTAAGAAATACTCATTTATTAATATTATTTGAATATAATTGTTAAATTGGTTAATAGAATCAATAATATAAATGGAATTATTGATAATGTATTACCTAATATGTAATTTTTGTGCTAATAGCTAAATACGCCTATTTTTATGGAGAAATAATGTAATATATGTGTATGTATATATATATATATATATATATATATATATATATATATATATATATATATATATATATATACATGTATATACATATGTTCAGTAACTAATTCTTCTACCTCCGAATATCCCATTAATATCAGTTAAGCCATTTTCATTTCCAAGGTTATCCCGGACATACAAAGACAAATAAAAATTGGTTGTTTACATATATATGCGAAGAACTAATAAAAATATATACCCATTTTGAGACAGACACACACTTCAATTTTGTTTACAAGTATAGATAACCCAAATGATTTCATGTATTTAATATCTTAAGCGGCGGTAAATTGATTTTGACAGCGGATAAATATCTGACGTCACTTGTGGGTGGATGTAAACAACTCTGAAACAGTGTAATTTAAATAAAATAATATTAATAATACCTACATATACTATTAACAGACCTTCAATGGCGACTCGCTGCGCTCTCGAAATCTAAGGTGCCGTTTGCATATTGAGCGAAGCGATCCCAGTGTAATAACTCATCGTGTCTCATTGACTTCAATGGGACATCAGTTTTTTAACATGACATTTTTTATTTGACGATATTTTTGAAAATTGTTTTTTTTTAAACCATCACTTAATGTGCGTCTTTTTGATTGCAAAGTTTCATAATTGTCCATCAAGTAGTTTTCAAGCCTATTCGTGACAAAGAATGTGAAAAAGTCTCCAGTAAAACCATTCCAATACCATTCCAAAGCATTAAAATTAAAAATAATAAAAAAGCAATACGCAAAAATGTGTTGTAAAACTACATACATATTTTTATTACATTACATCAATAATTACAACACATGTACTTATGATTTTGTAAATAATACGATACGAATGATAATTCAATATCGCAGACTTATCGTATTTTTTATCTGCGCAAAAACAATTACTAGCGCGGTGTCAGATACAAAAACCGCCCATTTTTATTGTCATTTTGTTTATTTTTGACGTTTACATCTTTAGTGTTTTTTTTTATGTTTTTAATAGTGTTTTTGTAGATATATTGCAAATTGGATTCTTTACAATAAGGTATTTAAATTATATATTTTTTTAAAGTAGTTTCTATTAAATAAATTGTTTGTAGTTTATTCTTAATTTTAGTAGATTCTAACCCTTTTTGTGGCAATGTTTCAGTGTGTACAATAACAAAAAATTATACAATATTATATTAATTATATAAAACATTAATTTATATATTATATTATTAAACATCGTTAGTGTTATTTTAAGGTTATTTTTTATCTTATCAGTGATCCAAGAAATAACTTGGCGGAAGTGACGTAATTGGTACTAATTTCCGGTTGAACTTGAATCGTCAGTTTTTCGTCGTATTGTTTATGAAAAGGTAGATATCTCGAAAATGACATATTTCATTGATATACAAATTAAACATGTAACTTTTTTGGTAGTATGGATGTTAACTGTTGTTTTTACCAACAATATTAGGAATTTATGTGTTAGACATTTTTTTGTCAAATATAAAAATATACTTAAATCTATATCGTATAACGGTCGAGTGGAAGCGAACTCACGACGTCCCGCTAAGATCGTCTTGAATGATCATCCTGATGTTGAATTATTAAAGATGGCGGCCGTAACCGGCCATAATCATGATTGCAAAATGAAAACCGTGAAATCAATGAAAAAAAATAATCATGTTTTTTATAGGTCGAAAACTATATTATATATTAATTAGTAATAAAATAATTGTACTAGGATCCGCCGCTATGCGCTGCGGCAGTTGAGCTGAGCTCAGTTTTTTGACGATCATTTCTGAACGGAATGAGATATTTTAATTCTGTTTCTTTTAAAACATGCCCATTTCCAAGCTCTAGAGCTCTGCCAATTCTTATTCAAATCGGTTCAGTAGTTTTTATGTGATGTTGCTTCAAAAAGATATTTCCCAAACGGTTAAGAGCTTCGCTTTCGCTTATCTCAAAAATTTCCATCAATCATAAAAATTAATTTAAATATGATTCTTTAAATCTCTCAAACCGAATGAATGAATGAATGAATGAATGAATTATTTCCTTTGTGTATATATAGATATATTTATCTCTGTTTCAGTCCTATCTTTTCACTATAAATTCATACATCTATCTTTTCATATCCTATCTTTTCACTATAAACTATAACATCCGCGAATGGTTATAACAATGGTCTTTGTTGGAATGTTTTAATAACATTATGAATTCATCGTCTTGTGGATGTTATTATTTTGAATACCATTTCATAAATGTCATGTTATGTTTACAAATATGGGATTTTTCTTTAATTATGACTTATTCGGTCGTATATTTTAAGTCAGATAATGTGAATATTTATAAAAGCCGAGATAATTTTAATTAAGGTTTATTTTTTATATATATTTTATGTTACAAGAATGTATTATCTAACTAAACCAGACGTAGAAAAGTTGCTAAAAATTTACGATTAGTTTCATCACAATTTTCATCATCGTCATCATCATCATTTGTAGAAAGGACATAAGGCTCGTATATTTTATATGTGGCCGAGAGCTTAAGAGGAAATAGTATGGTATATTCGGCTTAGTAAGGAAACTGACTTTTACTTTTTTTAAAAGAAAAGTAACAAACATTAAGAAGCCAAGGTCTTAACACTTTCACTGCCAGCTCCGTAGCATGTACGGAGCAATTAAAAGTCAATTTTTTATAGTATTTAATTGGCTCATCATTTTTTACTATTTTTCCGTTTATTTAAATGCCTTTATGCAAACGTTTATATAAAAAATTGAAACAGCACACAGGGCTCAATTTCTGAAAATCTGGTGGCAGCGAAAGTGTTAAACAGTTTATTGAACCCTAGTTGTAAGTGTTATTAATATATATGAAGACTACCCTCTCATATGCATGTATTTATTTATGTATGTCTTGTCTGTTCTGACGAAACACGTACAAGGGATATATATATAATATATATATATAATATGGCTTTCCCAATAGAACTCAAGATATCTTGGACTTATATCTTACATTAACACCGTTTTTTATTTAATATTTACGTTTAAATTTACATAAAAAAATTATATGTATTATAGTTATGGGTAAATTCACAATAAAATAAAACTATAAATTCATATTTTTTTGTTATTTTTATTACGGGATATTTAAACAAAATTGTAGTTTTTTAAATGGATCAAATGATATTGATTGTATCCTGATTACTTTTTTTTATATTTATATGACTTAAATGGACTTATTGAGTTTGTTTTTGTAATTAAAATAAAAATACATTAAAATTCGTGCCATCATCCATTGTTATTGTCTTTATTTTATTTTTAACGGGTTCGAAGTTTATTTAAGGTTTTTGACAATATTACAGATAATTTAAATATATATTTTTTTATAAAAACCGTCCACACCTTGCCGTGTAAATGGTAACAATACACTGACAGTGAGTTGTTTAAAGGAGACAATATGGCGACGGTAGACTTCCGGTGAGCTGACGATGTATCTAATCTGAATTGTTGGATTCTATACAGGGAAGGGTTTGTGTTATATATAAATAACAGTTCCGTCTATCGGTGGTTTCTAATGAAATGTGTCAACGTTTGTCTGTTGTACCAGATTTATATATATTTATATATATATATATATATAGGTGAATGAAGAAATAAAAAAATGTATAAGACTCACAACCACATTTGTTCACACCATCCCTTTAACACTTGTAACTTATTATTTTTTATTGCATCATTGATAAAAAATCTTTGACATGCCGTAGTATAATAAGTAATTTACTCTTAACACTAAACTTACCGACAATTCTTGTATACCTGTTCCTACCGCACGCCGTCAAATTGACCGGTAATTAAAAGTTATTTTATTATATAACGCAGGTAATAATAGAAATAACTAAAAGTAAAGAGTGAAGAAAATATTATATACATATTCTAAGAATTGTTATGTAGTTTGATAACGATATTATAACGTTTAAAAATGTGTAAGTTTTACAAAAGTTTAAGAACGGTCAATTTGACCGGTACTTGGTAGGTTTAGTGTTAATTCTTAATTCCCAAGTAACCCTATTCGATACTTGGAGTGCCGTCAAGTTTGCTAAAGGCCTTGTATTGTAAGCTGCACTTAAACATTTATTGAGGGTGCCATACAAAAGGCTACGTGAAGATTATCGCTAGAGCTTTGAGAAGGTAGATAATATGATATAGATATTTTCTCTTTGTGGGGTCAATGAACTTTATTTTCGATGCAATTATAGTATTACTATGAACGTTTATATCTATATATATAAGCGATTTACCACTCACTGACTAGTCACGAAATTGCCGAAACTACCTGTCCGATTAACTTAAAATTTTACATAGTTACTTCTTTTGTGATGTAGACGTCCACTAAGAACGGATTTTACGGAATTCCTATCCTAACTGATTTCAACTTTTTGCATTTCGACAAGTTTTAAACCTGTAGGAGCTATACACTCTATACACTTAACGGGGGGGTAAGAGTTACAATAGCAACGGTTACGATGACAACGGATAATATAACACATATTACTATAGCAACCAAAGTTCACATCCAAATTAATAGTGTGTCCAGCGAAGCGGGAGGGAATAAGCTAGTTTGTTCTATAAATTTTGAATAGATTTTTTATTTATCGGTCAGCATCTATCGAAGTAACGGTATTACAATAATAATTTACTATGAATACTTTTCGAATTGCGCAGGAGTTAAAAAGTTATCTTAAAAGTAGGTATGTTATGCCTTAACTTTAATCTCGTAGTAATTACGCACTTTCTAAGAATAATGAACAGTGTCAGTTAAAAATAATAAATAAAAGTTTTTTTTTATGAAATAACATATAAAATAACAAAGTATCTGCAATAAGAATCCTTATTCTGAAATCCTAGTATACATTTTTATTCCATATTATAATAAATGAAAAAAAAGTAACGGATACAGAAATGCATTGAATTCTAAATTTAAAATATTCCTTTTTTAAATTATTACATTCAATTCATTCATTATTATCCAAACTATTGATGCAGAAAAACTGTTTTTACCGCCAATAAACTAAATTGTTTCGTTTTATTAATGAATTAAAACGTTCAATTTCGATAGTTTATATACTATTTATATGTATTAGAATTTAATTTCTTATCTTTGAAATAGTAAGTAAGTTTTATAACCCAGTTTGCTAATCCTAAACACATTCATACAAGATTTGATTTAAATCAATATCATTCATCATTAATTCCGATGCATTTTGCATCAGCTGGATTGATATGATAGCCAAAATTGTTATAAATCTACATTTCTATGAATCAAAATGATTTAAACATAAAATTATAAGTATTTATGTCTGTCAAAAATATCCGTTAAAACTATATTATCGTAAATTTAAGTGAGCACTTAGTGATTAATTAAATTATTTTAGTTTTTTTTATTAACTTAGTTACTTGTAAAAAAACTAAACTAAAATTACACACACTAGAGTTACGTAATAATTCAATGGTAAGGCACAGTCGTCTGAATTTGGTTTGTGTATATTATTGGTCTATAATATAAGAAAAATAATATAACAATATCTTTCTATATTATAACATAATATAGGTCAAAAGTTCAAGACATATGTTAAATTATAGTAGTAGGAAAATATTAGTTACTTTCTAATACAAAACGAATTTGAACATATAAATATAATTTTTTATTTAATAAATCGTTTGTTTTAAACCACAGGCCATTGTGTTATTCTCCGCTAACACAATATAGTTGGTATCATTATTCGCTTTGGTAATGTTTGAATGAAGATATAAAAGTTTAGCTCTTGAATTACAGCTACTGCAGGCATGGATTGCTGTCCGTCTAAAATAGTCATTCATTCGCGACCCTGACGTGAATTCACGTCATTTCAAATTCTATACCTGGTTGCCGCTGATGTGAATTCAAGTTATTTCAAATTCTATTCCTGGTTGCCGCTGACGTGAATTCACGTCATTTAAAAATTTATACTTTTTATCTTCCCGTTGACGATACAAGTTTGAAGCAAACAGCATTTCATTACATTATCCGGTACTCAAAATTAGAAACGTAGAAAATTATCACAGCTCGAATGTGTTAATAATAATGTAGGTTTTGAACATTGTAATCACAGTCGAAATCAAATCAATCTAAATTTTGAATGTAATAAGTTTTACACCACAAATTTGATTTGGATTTGCCACAATCTTTAAAGGTTTAAAGATTGTGGCAAATCCAAATCAGATTCAATCAGATTCAAGAGATTCAATCAGACACAAACTCAAAAGACTTTAATACATTACTTAAATCCTAAATCCTAGTACGTCTTATATAAGATTCTTTAACAGTTACTATTATCCATATAACAATTAAGATAACATGTTACGTGTAACAAAAATTTAAATTTATAAGACCGTTACATAAAGCGGTGTTCACATTGCGTGACGTCTCGCCTCGACGAACACCTTCGGTCCGGTGATGATCGGGCGATTCTGAATTTTATATACCAGAACTAGGGTAGTGTAAAAACGCATTATAGCAATGATTGGGTGTTTCCTCCATTTTTTTTTTCATCTCGTTTGCATTTAAATATTATATTGTTTATGCTGTAATTAAGGTGTTTTCATTTGTTTATTATAGATATAGATAAAATCGGTAATAGATTTGTATTTATATTTATATTCTAAGAATGATGCTAGGATGTGTATACAACCCTTATTTTGTTTTATAACAAATATATGACTTCACCACGGTACACTTCCAGGCCTCGCAGACGGTCGGGATCCAGCATTGTCGTGCTGGGTGCTGAGGAGGAGAAGCGTCCGCCCCCGGATGAGTCCGACATGCTCACTATGCTGTCCCTCACTTCAGACACCGGTCTGTATACAGCTTGTTTTTAACACACAATACATTTTTTTTTATCATCAGGAAAATACCAAAGAAAATATAACTATAGAATGATTTATTATTTTTATTTTTGTTTTATTAGTACGTATATTCAATGCTTTATAATGAGGTAGATTAAAATACGTTATCTGAAAGCATCCTAACAAAAAGAGAGTGCCCAAAAAAAAGAAAATGAAATGTTAAGTGATATACCAAAAATTGTGGTTTTTGTGAGATGTGAATAAATAAAGAGATTTGATAATTGAAAAGGAAAATATGTATGAAAGCTATTTGTTGAAATATAAAAAAAAAACCCGACATATATATTGAAAACTTTGTTTTGTTTAGAAAGTTATGTTTAATAATTACATTTCGATCTGCTTTCATCTCAATCGCCAGATGTCTAGTCGTTAAGTATTGAATGCGATCGTCACTCGAGAGTGACACACTTCACACCAGATACATCAAACAGGTTGATTGGAGACTCCTATCACCACAATTAGACATTCCTTTTATTAGTTTTGAATCTAAAATCAAATATGTTATTAAATAAATCTTCATTTTTAGATTAAGATTTTTTGTTTTTAGTGGATCGAAATGTGTGGAACTTTAGTTGAATCATTTGCAGTGTTGTTATAATGTTTACATCTATATGTTAAATTTCATTTAAAAAGAGCAACTTAATTTTCTGGAGACTTTTCTCAGAGCAGCATTTCGAGCTGGTAGTTTATTCACGGACTTACTACGTAATAATTGATTTAAAAGTGCGTGTAAATGACTACTTTTACAAAGATGTTTTGAATTTGAATTTTGAAATCATTTGCAAAATATGTTAAAATTTTTGTAAAGAGGGCATCCTAAGGTCGTCATCCTAATTACCGACACTGAAGACACTCATTGATTTGATAAACTGCCACTTTGTAGGCGGTCGTGTTCTCAGCGACCTTCGAGACACAATGGATGAAAAATACAACAATTACCTGGTTTATTAAAATATATATTAGGTATTGTTTTATTTTATTACTATATTATTATAATAAGTTTGTTATCAAGATCTTTATATTCATTTTGTCCGTGAATTTTATTTAACAATATAAATAATATTCCAATCAACTTTTTGACATACGGTATTATGATAAATAGATTCATACCAGGATCCGCCAACCGTGCGCGGCGGGTGTTGAGCTGAGCCCCTCACCTTTCTTCTTTACTTGATAACTTTTGAATGGCTAAACATTTTTTCAATCTGTTTTCGCTATAACATCCACGTTCGGCTCAAACATACATGAGAAAATTTTTATCGAATTATCTCGTTGTATTCTGGAGACAACTAAACACAAAAAAAGGTCTCTCAAACGGTTAAGAGCTTCGCTTACGCTCAGCTCAATAAATGAGATGTCAGTATTTTTGAGGTCAACTCAAAATATAATTTATTATACAATCTCGGTGTTGTCATCGTCTTTTAATAAATCTTCAAGACTTCGCATACTTTGATTACAAATTGTTTTCATAAGGGCATGTAAATGGGGCTTTTGAATTTTTTGCTATGAATATTTGATTGTTTACGTTCATGTTATTTATTTATGAAATGTACGTCAAAGGAATTTGATGTGAATAGCTCTGAAGAAAGAGCTTTGCCGATAGCTTTAAGTCGATTATTTATAAGATTTCTTAAAGGAGCTCTTTGAAATGGTTTATGTTACAGATCAGTAGGTTTGATGCAAAGGATTTAGTAGGAAAAGTTGTAATTATTGTATCAAACAATATTATATCCCTCGTCACAGCCGAGTGTGTTAGATCCGGGTCAGTGAATTGTGACGACCCATCATCAACATATTCAATAACTTTTCAAACCAATGATCACATGACAACAACAAATTGAGTTGTCATGTGTGTCAATGTTAAAATTTATATGATTGATTGCATTTGCAAAAATAAAACATATTTATCATTTTCCAGGCCCCCACCGTGAGATGGCGGTGGATGTTCCGGACAGCTTCATCGCCCGGAACAAGACACCACCCCGCTACCCGCCCCCGCGACCTCCTCAGGTACGTCTCCGGACCAGGGACGATGAACCTCTTCTGTCATCTGGCGGTTCCGGAACGTCGTTTGGTAGCAAACAGAGCACCGTCCTCCAAAGCATAGACATCTCCGGCCCTAGCTCGGATGGCTCCGGAAGTTTCAAGAACAATAGCACCATGGAACTGCTTTCGCTGCCGCAGAGTTCAGATAGCTCAGGAGTCAGCTTCGGTAGCAAGAAGAGCAAAGGTTCGGCAGAGACGGCGAAGTGCGACCTGACGTCCGAGAGATCGGAGTCGGTGGCCTCAAATCTCACCCACAAAATCCAATTGCTAATATCTAACGGCGAGGATTCTCTATTAGACTGCAGGGAGGGAGTGACGTATTCCACGAGAACAGATTCGGTGCTAATCAGGGAGGCGGTGTACGCGTCTTATAAGTTACCCCCCGGATTTGACACTACACCCGTGCTGCTGGGACGGGAGGTGGCCGTGGATGTACCGGACAGTTTCGTGCAGATAGTAAAAACTACCCCAAAGTACCCCACTATCGCGGACAGAAGGGTACCCCTGCAGGTAACACGCATGACTCATGGTTCCATCCGCTTGGAGTTGGGGAATTAACAGGCTTCTGGAAGGATAATTAATAAAAAATACTGAACTATTTCGATATAAACCGATCAGAAAGATTATCAAGTGATTTTATAGAAAATAAGTAACTTTTCTTAATCAGCCTTCCAGAAACCGTATCTATGATGGGTGTTGGTGAATCATTTGAACAATTCAGAGTTAGAGTACAATTTAATACTGGATTTAACGTTGATATTAACATTTTTCAGTTAAGACAAATCTAATAACATTAACAGTATATAAGGTATTTGCGGTTTACATCTTAGTAATAAAAATATCTTGTTCTATAAGTAGTTAAATAACATTACAACTCTATTCAGGATATGAATTATCTAATATAAACAAGTTGTGATTTTTGTTCATCGCATCATTTAATGGTTATTCTGAAAGAGTTATCTCATGCATGTAGTAGCATGTATTCTGAAAGAGTTGTGGGATACTGTTATGAGCCCATTTCATTATCCAACTTTAAGTGCTCTATTTGACCTTAAAATAGCGAGATAAAGAATGCTAACAGTTAGTTAGCCTATTTAGCGTGCTAGTTGACCTAGCGTCCGATAAATTGGATAATGAATGGCTGCATAATCGAGACCTAACCAATATATATATAATGATATAAAATATATGTTTATATATATTATAATAATGTATATATAAAATATATAACAAAATTCGAGTATGCAAGTCGGTATGCACATAAAATTTAACGACGAAACATAAAATGAAAAACAATTTCTCAATTTTTATTTTATTATAATAATTTTCGTAAATAATTTTCACGTATTACCTACACTACGCACAAAATATTAATTAAATAATTTTTCATTTCATTATAATTCACGCTTCAGCACTGTCCACTGTCCGCGATGAGGAGGACGTACAACGATCCTTACAGATTTTTTATTATATTTATATATATATATTTATATGTATATAATTATATGTTAAATATGGATTTCTGTGTCGATATATACAAATAAACTGTGAACGGAATGTCCGACGAAAATTATATTTAAATCATAGATTTATATATTTTTTATAAATTTGTTATTTATTTCAGGTATTTAATAGTTTTATTTCAGGTAAAATCGGATATATAATATATATAAGTAAATACTAATATTGTATAAAAATTATTATAAGTCAGATTTTTGTTTAAAGGAAGCATGCTTTGGGTGTATTTTTAGGTCCTAGTATTTTTCCTTTACATGTTAATAGTATGCATGTTCATATAAAAGAAAACGATTGAATTTATTTTATATTAATGAAAATAGGGGGGTTGGATACGCTAAATAACATATGTATTATATAGTTGATGATATGGGAATATCTAATGTATTAGCGGGGATTCATTCTCTTATATATGTTAATAAGGACTACCCACTGTCGAAATATCTTGTATTTTAAGATTTGCAGTTGAATTGTGTCTTTAATTGTGGTTTTAGATAGCATATTATTTACTTTTACATGATTAATTTCTTGTAATATGGAGCTTGGCTTGATTTTAACATAATTGAACTCAGAAGAGTATTACGCATAAATAAATTTTCAAAGAAGACAGAAAATAATATAGAATGATCTAATTATGCTAAAAGGGCACTTCTTGGTTGTTTTTAGGCCCCTTACCCACATATTGACATATAATATCCGCAGGTGAATGGAACCGCAAAGGGAGCGCCGGCGGTGCCCCCACGTGAAGCCCCTAGAGACGCTCCACCTCGGCCCCCAGCTCACGACCTCACTAGGGAACAAGTGGACTCCATTAAGAAGTACCAGGTATGTGGATTTAGAGTTCATTTTTATAGTTTATGCTGATATATTTGTATCATAGCATTATAGTTAACTTTAGATATATTCGGAAAAGAGTCCTTTATCGAAAGAATTTACAGGTCAATTTGCATATTGAATGCAAGCTCTAAGTAATTATAAACTCATTTTTGTATCTGCTGAAGTTATATATAGAAGGAGTAAGTTTCAAACTTATTTGATACGGTCCGTCGGAGTCGGAATGAACTTAATAACTTCAGTAATAACATTGTCTGGTTGAACTATTACAATTGAACTATATTCTGAATAGTTCGCAATTTAAAATATTTGTTTTATAAGGGTCGTTCTATTACTATGTTAGACGTTTTTAGGGCGAGAAAGGGTAAGGTTGAGTTGATTTCGCGAATTAAAACAAAAAATAATAATATTTTTATTATTTATTTTTAGTAATTCAATCTGAACAAAAATGTAACTGTATGTAACTTTTAAGTGAGTTAAAAACAGAGTTAACTTTAACCTATATTAGGTATTATAATCCTTTTAATTTTTGTCATACATTAGTTTGAGTCAGATATGCTATATCTTTTTGTAAAATTAAAGATTTTTATTATTTTGTATTTACTTTAAATAAGTGATATTGCTCCATATTATCCTTATTTTTCTATAATGAATATTATATTGATGAAAAGTATTAAAGTAATTCCTTTGTTTAAAAGTGGCGATAGACTAGAATCTGAAAATTATAGGACTATCTATGGTTTACCTTAAGTAAGATATGAAAAAAAAATTCTAAACCAAGTGACAGGATTTGTTTATATCAATAAAGTCATGCATAGTGAACAATATGGTTTTACCAAAGGTGAATCAATAACTGATGCGGGTACCACGTATCTTAAGCACATTTACGGCGTATGGAAGAAGTCGCAGGATGCAATCGGGGTGTTTTGCGATTTATCCAAAACCTTTAAAAGATTACTATGCAACTATAGTGTACGTAATTCTACGCTTGTTCTAATTGCCTTTTACCTATATTAAAGAGTCCGGATGGTTGACGTAAATAGTTCTAAATCGTCTGGTTCTCGTCTAAAAATATGATGGTGTTCCACAAGGACCTATTCTTCTACTTAAAATGCCAAAATTGTAGCTTGCTTTTTAACAATGAAGTGTTAGAACTGACTCACTCAACAGTTGTCTTAGGCATAATTTTATATAAAAAGCTCCTATGAAATCATCTCTCATCACTCTAATCAATTCTGTATTTATTGTTTAAAAAAGAGATGTGAGGACTATTTATAGCTTAAAGTTAGAGATTCCCTGAGAGATGTTTTTAAAGAAATTAGTATTCTTGCAATTGCTTCTAAATACATATTATTTATACGCAAAAATTTTAATATCTGTATGAAAAACAGTAACGCAAACACGATAACTACAAGAAATAGAAATAAAGTCTTAACGCCTACATTTCTTCTGCAAAAAGTTAACAAATACTTCATAGACTTGATCGTACGCATATACTACAAAGTTACATAACATATTTTAGATCTTGTTTTTACTTAGTTTTAAATCTAAAATCTTAGCTTTCAAGTGTTTTAGTTAGGTTGTTAGTTTGTTGCCTCAGTGTATATATTATAATATACATCTAACATTATTAAATTTCATTTAAAAAGAGCCACTGTTGAGTTTCTAAACTGCTCTTCTCAGAACAGCATTCGGAGCTGGTGGTAACTTACTCGCAGACTGATTACACTGATTTTAATGTTATGATTGAGGATTCAAAAGTGCGTGTTTTTACCTTCCTTAAAGATATTTTGAATTTGAATTCATAGTGAACAAATATTTGTTACATAATTTGTTTCTTTCCTGGTCTCACGCTGTTGTTACTTTGAACAGACCGACGAATCTATTATTATTGATGTTTAAAACCGTTATTTTATGGTCCAGTTTAACTTCCTGCGCTTTGTTTGCTCTCAGTAAGTATGAAACAAATATGGCGACCGACTATGTGTTCGTGTATTGTTTGATGTATATCTATTGCATAGATGAATCTGAATATGTGATCTGTCGTAATATGAGATAAAGGTCATTGACTTTTGCATTATGATGAACTCAAAATGTTTGTAAGTTTTTTAATTCAAGCATACATTTTTTTACCAGACGTCAGTTGCAAGATTCCATAGGGTCTATGGAATACAGACAAGAACCAACATGATATTCTAACTTATTGTTCATCTAAAATTTGTAGTATTGACTAGCAGATTACATTTAATCAGCTTCTATTCTCAATTTGCTATCGATACATATTAGTAATGTAACATCACTTAATTTATTTTAACTAATAGTAAGTATAAGAATTCTTCATTAAAAATTATGAACGCGATATTTATATACATTAATCTTAGTTGAAATTCCAAACACATATATATATATACTAGCAGACCCGGCCACGCACTGGCCAAATGCACGCCAATGGCACAGCAATCTGTGATTATGGTTTTTGATATATTACATTGTAGGAAACTATTATAAGGGTAACGGCAACATCTGTTATAAGAACCACCATATATTCTTGCAGTCGATATAAAGAAAAATATATATATATATATATATATATATTGATTTTTACATCCAAGTTTGTAACAAATAAGTATATAGATAACTGACCAAAGTTTTTAGTAAATAAAATGGAACAATTAAACTTACGAATGAGGTAGGTAGGGGGGTTAGTTTAAAATTTTTAAGAATAATATAAAAAAAAACTATCCCTTCTTTTAAGTATGATCAAACTGCACGTTGTATGTAAATTTTATTAAAATCGGTTAAGTAGTTTAGGAGTCCATCGCGGACAAACAACGAGACACGTAATATATATATATATATATATATTATAAGATATGCTCTAACTATTCTTTTATGTATAAAGTTTTTTAGATACAGTTATATTACATAACGAAACTATGTATTAATGTATATATATTAGCATTATACTTTATTAAACTAAAGACAGACGGAGTCGGACACGCGGCTAGTATAATTGCTTTTATTTAAATTGAAATTAAATGTTTTTATTGCATATAAAAATAATTTGATTAAATATGAAAGCATATTATCTGTACCGTATAATATATTTCTTACTTAGTATAATCCGAGTCCGCATTGCCGTTTATATCATTATGACTTTATAATTGCAATGTTTTGTCATTAAACTGCAATTTACTCTATCAATTAATTAATTAATTTATTTATTTCATCCACATACAATTATAACATTTTACAAGTAAATAACAATGTTTTTAACCATTCCTTAAGCGGAATCTTCCATTCTGGACAACTTCCGTGATTTTCGACATACTATCCGAAATATATATAATAATAGATTAAGGGAGTCTTAACTTGTTAGATGAGCGTAAGCGAACCTCTTAACCGTTTGGGAGACCTTTTTTTTCTCCAGAATGCGACCAGATAATTAGCTAAAAATTTTCTCATGTATGTTTGAGCCGAACGCGGATGTTATAGCGAAAACAGATTGAAAAAATGTTTAACCATTCAAAAGTTATCAAGAAAAGACGAAAGGAGAGGGGCTCTGCTCAACACCCGCCGCGAACGGTTGGCGGATCCTAGTTATATTTTAGGTGTTGCCAGCTACAACGGATAACCAAATTATTAAGTTATAGGAAGCATTACTTTATTACATAACCAACCAACAATAAATAATGGAATCATCACTTATATGTGACCTATCGAAAAATTTAAGATAAAGGGTTATTGACCTTGATGTTATTATTATTTCAAAATGTTTTTTTTTTGACTTTTTTCAATGTTCCAAAAACATTATTGCATAAAGTGATCAGGTTTCCACTAACTATCTTAATTATTAAACGTATAAAATATTTATACCGTACATTTTAATTTTGTATTTAATTATAGGCTAAATCAATTTTGAAATATTTTTGACAGATAAAACATTTTGCTCGGATAAAATTATCGTATCTCTGTTGAAATATTATAAATCTTTAAAATTTCATCATAATCTGCTCTATAGTTTTAGGATATGAAGACACAAATATAAGAATAACAAAAATAATTGTTTTAAGTTTTGCATCACGAAAAAACTTTTTTTAAAATAAGAAAAAAAAATGAATTAGATTTTTTTTTCAATTAAAATTTCTATGAAAGCTAGGAACCTGAGTGGGATTCAATTTGTTACCTTTGGGATGCCGTCACTACTAACTGAGCCATCCAGTCTACAAAGGAAACTTGATAATGATTCCAAATACTAGGTTAAAACAGAACGAAAAAAACTTGGTATTTATACAACAGTAGCAGCTTTCAGGCTATTTTGAAAGCTATTCTTTTACCGTATAACTATTTTAAACTTTAAAAAGTACATCATGTAACGGAATGCGGGTCCAAATGCACCTTGTCAAATTCCTGATACTAATGATAATTTTTTTTATCATAGTAATTGGTAGTAGACATGTGTATGAGAGTATTACTTTTAATGACTGACTGACTGACTGACTTCAGTTAGTATATGGGTTCACTTGACTGGTAATACCAGTATTTTGGATGCATTTTGTGAAATGAGAGTCGAAGGCCAAATAAAGAGGCAATCTTTGACAGTGTGTCAGCTAATCGGATGTCTTCACTTATCTGTATGTTGGTCTATCACTGTTTTATTCAACCTTATACTAGGATCCACCAACAGTGCGCGGCGGGTGTTGAGTGTTGGTTGTTTTCTCTACAATACTACAACTACAAAGTCTTAAAGAACACCAATTACTATCAATGGATGTTTAAAACAATTAATTTCAAGCCTTCATATTAGTTTTATAATATACTAGCTTATTCCCTCCCGCTTCGCTAAGCACATTATTAATTTGGATGTGAACTTAGGTTGCTATGGTAACCTTTGACATATTATCCGTTGTCATCGTAACCGTTGCTATAGTAACTCTTAACCCCGCGTTGAGTGTATAGCTCCTACATATTTAAAACTTGTCGAAATGCAAAAAGTTGTAATCCGTTGTGATAGGAATTCCGTAAAATCCGTTCTTAGTGGACGTCTACGTCACAAAGAAGTAACTATGTAAAATATTAAGTTAATCGGACAGATAGTTCCGAAAATTTAATGATGATTCAGTGAGTAGTAATCCACATTTATATATATATATAAATGTGGACGTTTTGCTAAATTATGACAATGTGTAACATATATATTCCATCAATATCGGTCGAGCCGTATATATCAGATATAACTTAAATCGGTAAGAGTAAGCACAGTTACAGTATTAGTTAAGTTAACTTACGGTAGCCATTTTGTTCACGATTCATTTAGTTGAGTTGTTTTTGCATGTTTTTACACTAAGCGCGCTAAATGGAGTGTCGTTTGTGACGTACTGTGAATATATTAATTTATTATATATATATATATATATATATATATATATATATATATAATCAGAGGCTAGAAGGAAAACCTTTAATTTCTTGCTAGCGTTATGTATGTACTAGGGCTGTCAAATAATTAAAAATTTCTAACTCAAAAAATAAAAAAAGATGTTAAAAGATAACAGCAATGTTGCTTTTAATAAGCACTCGAGAAATGATGAAACTGAATCGGATTGATCAAATCGATAGTTGGCAACCCTGATTATAATCAGGGTTGTCAACTATCTATATTGTAATATTATACGTCATATTCAATTGTTTTATATGATTTTATCTGATATTTATTGTTTAATGAAAACTAGTTGTATTTCAACCCTATTTCGTTATGAGCTTAGTTTGAAAGTTTTTATATGATTTTGATATTTTCGTAGTGATTTATGTGTTTTTCGAAAGTATTTCCTGAAATAGTTTGTTCTTGTAAATGTCATTAATATTAGAAGTTTTTAAAAAAAATATATATTTATTAATAACTATGCGACAAAATTATCTATTATATAGTATTTATTATTATTATTATTTATCTTCACGCCATATCCCTTGCGGGGTAGCCAGAGACGACGGAGCGCCAAATGCTACGGTCCCTGCATACCTATTTCGCCTCGGCCACAGACATCAACCTCTTCATACATGCCCTCCGGGGGGTCCTCATGCTTTTTACGCGACCTTCCTCCAGTATCATAGATTGTTTCACAGTGTTTTCGAAGGTCACTCGAGGCCTCCCTTGTCTCTCTTACCGCTCACTTTTCCCGTATAAATATTTTTTGCCATTCTTTCATCACTCATTCGTTTGACGTATTCAGTATAAGGAGAATTTCCGTGTATAGCTCGTAGTAGGTATGACTTAATAGCTCATAAACGATTTTACACAATTATATAAAAGTAAATAGAACCTTAATTTATTTGATTGCCCTAATTATCAAATTAACAATAACCTAAATTAGGAATTTAACGCTTTGATTATAAAATTGTCATTAAAAAAATATTTTTTTGAGTTTAAAAAAGAATAATCGTCAAGTTTGCCGGAATGAGAGCGCTTTGTGATTCGTACTTTGAAAGTAGGTTGTAGGGCGAGAAGGAGGTAACGCACACAGATGTACAGGTAACGCACACAGACAGAGATTCAACTCACACAGATGTAGTTTGTCTATATTATAGTATATACCGTCAGTGTGCCGCGTGACGTTGACGCGAGAGGACGTGTTATCGTCCCTCCAGTTTAGTGACGTGACGTAATGTTGAATGTCTGGTTTGTGTTTGTTAAAGTTTTGTGAAGTTTCCTAATTGTGGATTATTGGCGTAAAAAATATTATTCTATATAATATATAAAATAATAATTCACAATTCAAAGTTTCATTGCGTTTATAACAAACGGAAACAAATGACAAGTTACTCGTATATTAATAGATTTCATTTGTTCATTGAATACGATTATTATTTGACATTTTGAATGTTTATCGAGTTCACATTCCTTTATTACTTTTATGTGGAAATGATAAATGGACGTAAATTTAATAAATAATATATATAATTATAGGTTTTATATTTATTATTTCATTATTTATTTCGTAAGAAATATTGACGTGAATATGGATTATTTATTAAGTCTAAGAAATTCAGTCTTATTATACTTTATACTCCATATTTTTTATTTTGACATATATTATATGCTTTGGCGCCATAATTGTTGCCAGCTTTTGAAATAAATTAATTTTAATGTTTTTTTAATTCCACTTCTCTGAGCTACTACGTCATTCAGCCTTACCTGTTTTAATATATATTTCTTGTTAAATATACTAATTATATGTATATATTTTTTAATTGCCCAGCTGCACAATTATTTTTAATAAGTGTATGTCTGCATACATTTTTTTCTTTTACATAAAGATAATTTTATATTATATTATATAAACAAGTTATACACGCACACAGACAAACGTATTACCTTTAATAAAAAAGTTATGATAATAAAAATATGACATACATAGCTACATATATATATATATATATGTATATACACACACACACACACACAAAGTTAGTAGGTATGTGGCTCATATTGAATGGTCAATATCTAAACTTGGTAGTTGAATTCCTTCGGAACTTGCTCTAATATTTTATATAATATTTGAGTGAACCCTCACCCCTCCCTCATGATATCAAGATATTGGTGAGCGAAGCATTTTATAGGCAATACAGGTTATATTATGTTGTATATATAAAAGATATATAAATATATATATATATATATATATCTTTTATGCAAATAATTGTTTCAAAATTAGCGCTTGTTGTTTTTTTTACGCCCACACACAGGGTCGGATTTAAGGGAGGCCTCCTCAGTTTTTCCTCCAAGATATTTTCTTTTTCTTTTACTAAAAATACTTGCACAAACAATAATATTGTTATCGTTGTATCAGATAGCCTTGATTGTATCTTTTCTTTTAATTTGCATTTTTTATGTTTTTTGTAATTTGTACTCATTACTTAAATGTAGATAAAATAAGTAAAAAATGGAAAAACGGGCATTTATTTATGAAAAAATTATTATTTAGGGTAATCCTTCGTTGCTCCAGAACCTTCAGTATTCCAAATCCGGCCCTGACTACATATTTATTTAATGAATATTTCTTGTATGTTCAAAGGTGTTTTAACACAGCGTCCGATCTGAATCTATATAAATAACTGTAATTATAAATATATTAAAGACTAAGATAATATACTATAAATGAAAATTTATAAATTCTTATAAAAAATAATAATGGATATAGTTTTTTATAAATTATTTATAAAATAATTATATACTTCGACATATATATATAAATTAATATTATATCTAGACTTAATACCATGTCCTAACCATGTTTATATAACTTAAAGAGTTTACCTAAAATGTCGTATTTATTGTGAATATCAAAATGGCCGCCATTCCACCTGCAAACCGGATTATAAACTATAAGTATTATAAATAGTGTGACGTATCATTTAATAGCAACATGTACACTACACATGTCTGTCCGTATGTCACAGGTGGTAGTGCCTTTATAGGTGTACTAATAAAAAAAAAACAAAATATGTAGTTTTTGTTAAGGTGGCCTTAGATCTCACTTCAGGCCTCACTTCCAGCTGTTACCGTTACCATAGCAACGTTATCGTAATTATTATTTAATATTAGTTTAATAGAATTTCTATCGCATTACTATTGCATTCTTAATAAGTGTTTTATGAATGATAAAAAGTATGTTAAGTTATAAATGTCAAGTTATACTACTCAGAGGCTAACTTAAACAATTCTTATACAAACCTTTCTCGTACTAAGGTCGTGCTTAGAATGCGGTAAAGGTTACTGAGATTATTGTGAAATATCATACACACACATATATATATATAACAATAAAGGATGATATTTAAGGATGATAAAAAATATATATAATTATTCTATATATACCTAAAAAAGGCATGTTATATGTATACTCTTTACATACATATATTTATATGTATCAGTGAGTTTGTCTGTCTGTAACAGTATCATTAACTTTAAACATTAAAATTTAATATAAGTTATAAATAAACTAAGTTATGTAATATATGTAATCAGTACGCAGCCCATATGATATTAACATTTAGATAGTTTTTTATTTAAATCCAATTATTTTTTGTTTTATATTTAATCTTCGAAGTAATTAGTAAGATAGAAGTGTGTATGTGCGCGAGTGTGTGTGTGTGTGTGTGTGCGTGTGCGTGCATGCGTGTGTGTGTGTGTGTGTGTGTGTGTGTGTGTGTGTGTAAATTGTAAATTAGTTGTGGTATTACATAAACAAGAAATGGTTATCCAACTTCATTATATAAATATCTCTCTTATAATACTTTTTTTATGAATAATTAATGAATGCTACTAACAAAACACGTAATGTGCACGCTAAGTGAGTTTGTTTTTTTCCGAAATTTTAAGGCTTTAATCCACTATTATATAACGATTTTCTCATTCGTCAGAAATATCTATAGCCTCGCTTCACTTGTGATACAAACCTCATTAGTACTCAATACATTTAATGAATTAAAACTACTAGGATCCGCCAACCGTGCGCGGCGGATGTTGAACTGAGCACCCCTCTCATTTCTTATTTTCTTGATAACTTTTGAATGGCTAAACATTTGTGCAATCTGTTTTAGCTATAACATCCGCGTTCACCTCAAACATACATGAGATAATTTTTAGCTAATTATCTCGTCTCTGGAGACAACTAAACACAAAAAATAGGACTCCCAAACGGTTAATTATGAAATAAATGTAAATTTTGATAGCTTCAAAGAAACTACTTATCAGCTGTATCTTATATCATTGTTAATTTGTAATAAAATCTTGATACCATCTCGGATCTCAGATTTGAGTGTCAAAGACTTGGCTTCCATTAGTCATTAGATCAAATGCTGGATAAATAAATTAAAATTCATAGTACATTATTATGTACTTTTTAATACAATTAGATAAATAATTACGGAGAGATTTACAAATAACGCAAAATATGGATCATTTAAATAATTTTTCCCACACACACCACACAAAT
This sequence comes from Melinaea menophilus ssp. n. AW-2005, assembly GCA_918358695.1. Taxonomy (NCBI): domain Eukaryota; kingdom Metazoa; phylum Arthropoda; class Insecta; order Lepidoptera; family Nymphalidae; genus Melinaea; species Melinaea menophilus. The sequence continues at coordinate 12,058,281 of OU911047.1, read as the reverse complement.
GACAGTCGAAGGGTTGTCAAAAAATCTTGCTCATTCCTAACTTCCTAATGTATATATATATATATATATATATATATATATATATATATTCAACGCTATAGCTTTTGACTTGGACCACGAATGACAGTCGAAGGGTTGTCAAAAAATCTTATGCACTGTTAACTTCCTAATAAATATATATATATTTTTTAACGCATTTGCCCCTGACTTGGACCACAAATGACAGTCGAAGGGTTGTCATAAAATCTTGTTCACTGTTACCTTAGTACTAATTAAACCAACTCTTATAATGAGTATGACATAATATTCGTACCTTCATTTAAATATTTCAACTTTCCATTCGTGATCCGCAATCTGAATATACGTTTGTAAATAAAGAATAACCTAAAACTTTCTACGTAACGAAATGTAAAATAGTGACTTCGTATGAATAATAAATGTAGGTACTTGTTACTTTGCTGTTGGTATTTTAAATGAAAATGACGTAAACTGATGGAGATCTGTCTATATTCTTTCGTTTTTGTCACTTAATATATATTTCCAAAAATACAGATTTTTTTTTTAAAGAAAAATATTTGAAGAAGTTTCTTAATTAATATTATTATGGTACTAGAAAGTATTGTCTTTAATTTTAAATATTTTATATGTTAAAAAAATTGTTTTTAAGTAAAAAAATATTAAGGTTTATTTTTTTTAAGTTGCTCCGATAGTGCGAACGAACCAGTTCTTATGTTATCATTAAAACGTGTAAAACCGGTGTTAATGATTATATTTTTTTGTATGTGGGACGTCTTAATGATATATCTAGTTATATATATATATATATATATATATATATATATATATATATATATAAGATAATGTAACGAAGAAATGTAATGTCATTGTAATCATAAAAAAAATTTGTATGTTTTTGTTTTAATCAAAATAGAGTGAAGCGACTTTCAATATATATTATATATAAAATAATACATAAATTTCTTTCAACTTAGGTGAAGTAAAAAAAGTAAATATTTTAATGTTTAAATTGTCATAACATTGTTTAACCGTGTTAGTTTGATTTAAATATTAATTAATTTAACACCGACAGGGATAAAAGAAGTGGCAGGTTTGAGTCCTGTCCGTGTCTCTTTCAATATATATATATTAAAAAAAAATATTAAAATAGAATATTTTTCAACCGCTCATAATATTGCGATTTTTCCTGGTGACATATTGTTTTTGTTAAAAAATCATTTTCCTACAATATTGAGTGTTACTTAAACCACAAAAGGGTCCAATAAAAAATGTAATGAAGCCCCAATGAAATTTGATATTCTTAACTGGACCACGAAGGGAGTGGGACATCTTGGGAGGTAAACATTCCTTTGGGATAAACGATTAGTGAACACGGAAAATTTACTAAGTGTTAAAGAACTATTAAGACATTTATTGTTGGTATGGATAAAGATACAACCCCCTTAACCCCCCCCCCCCCCCCTCCAATCAAATTGATGCAGAGCATTCTAAATACCGAACTTTTTATATAATATAAAATTTTATATAAACAATAGTTAGACGTGTAAAGAAACATGTAAAGAAAATCACTAATGAATGAAAAGGCTATACTAAAACTAGGATCCGCCAACCGTGCTGTGCGGGTGTTGAGCTGAGTCCCTCTCCTTTCTTCACTTCTTGATAACTTTTGAATGGCTTAACATTTTTTCAATCTGTTTTCGCTATAACATCCGCGTTCAGTTCAAACATACATGAGAAAATTTTTAGCTAATTATCTCATCGCATTCTGGAGACAACTAAACATAAAAAGGTCTCCCAAACGGTTAAAAGCTTCGTATACGCTCAGCTCAATAATAAATAATATATAAAAATCTGATGATAATGAGATATAAACTTTCGCATTCAAAATAAGTAAACAAGATAGCAATGGTACTCTTGTATTGTATTGTAAGCAACAAGTGTGCGTGGACCGGACCGGTTCAGTATCGCTGACCTACTCTCAAACACGCCCACGTTACGTGGGACATTTCTAACTTTTATACTCATATTAGATTTGAATCTATTCTGAGTGTTAATCTAACAGGAAATATATAGACTGCTCATCTCGACCTATTTTATGTATATGTATATGTATATATATATATTAATAATTTAATCTCAAAAGTCTACATGATGTGGATGTAGAAAGGTTTCAAGGATCGTGAATGTTGATGACATAATACTATACAAATTTTCTTCTATATATATATATATATATATATATATATAGTCTTGTATTCAACTAGGGTCGCCAATAGACCCTCAATTTCGACTCGCTGCGCTCGCGAAATCTCGGGTATCGTTTGCATATTGAGCGAAGCGAACCAAGTGTAATGACATGGTTTCCCATTGTCTTCAATGGGATATCAGTTTTTTACGACATGAAATTTTTTTTTTTTTTTTAAACCATTACCTTAATGTGTGTCTTTTTGAATGTAAAATTAAATAATTTTCCGTAAAGTAGTTTTCGAGCCTATTCGTGACAAAGAATGTGAATAAATCTCCAGTAGAACTCTCCGCTCGCTACGCTCGCTTCGCTCAATAATTCCTGTCGTTTTTTGTAAACATAAATAGTATAAATATTAATAGGAAAATAAGTGTATTATTCCGATATTTAACTATGAATATATATTTTTTCGTTACTCATATCAAACAATATTATGATACTGCATAATTCATATTATGCACACAGGTTTATGTTCCTTGTGTACGTTGTACGTAATACACCCTTAATAACGTAATAGTCCCGGCTGTATATATATATATATATATGTATATGACGTAAAATGATCTCGTTGAGTCTCTAATTAAATAGTTTCTACCAAAATTCATCATTACTTTAATGGTTTTACAAATTGAGAGAGCTTAGAAGTAATAATTAATTTTATATAACGATTTATGTAAAAAAAAATATTATAAAAATATAGTACAAAGAAATTTGAAGCAAGTCCACGATTGGTGAGGTCGAAGTTGAAGGGCTAGTTAGCACATATACTTAATAATAATATGTAAAATAAACCGATTAAATAATAACAACTTATTCTATCTCACTCACTCACTCTATCTGTCTCATAACTCTCCATATTCGGTCGTTTCATACTTAGTGTACTAAATGAGTAAGTGTTGAAATAGCTGTGACGTCATCGATTGTTCAAATCGATAGTGATGAGAACAACAATGTAAGTGACAAGCGATTCAGATCTCTATTACAATGTATTTAATGCTACAATCCCTTATACGTTTTCCGTTTGTTAGTTAACATGTCCGTTAGAAATAACAAATATTTGTGAGACGATTGACAAGTTGAATTACGTAAGGCTATAGTAGTTATACAGAACTAGCTTATTCCCTCCCGCTTCGCTGGGCACACTATTAATTTGGATGTGAACTTAGGTTGCTATGGTAACCTTTGTCATATTATCCGTTGTCATCGTAACCGTTGCTATAGTAACTCTTACCCCCGCGTTAAGTGTATAGCTCCAACATATTTAAAATTTGGGGAAATGCTAAAAGTTGAAATCCGTTGGGATAGGGATTTCATAAAATCCGTTCGTAGTGGACGTTTACGCCACAAAAGAAGTAACTGTGTAAAATTTTAAGTTAATCGGACAGATAGTCTCGGAGATTTCGTGATAAGTTAGTGAGTGGTAAATCGCTTTACTCAACATTTTTATCGAAAACCAGCAACACTTTTCAGCTATAAAAATAAGAACAAATGGTTTTTTTTTTTCAACAAATTTTCAATTTACACCAAAATATATTACAATTTAAATAAACCATCTTTATAATCCTAAACACGTCAGCAATCAGAAATAACTTAAAATACATTTTAAAGGCAGAGTTAGTTAGTAAGTTATATATGACATTATTGAATTCAAAAGTTCCATACACTTATCTGTTACATTCCCTTGCATTGTTCGTTCGAATCATAGTTTTATGTTTTTATTGATTTAATCTTTTGTTCTCTTTCTTAGAATATCTTATGTATATTTTCTTTTGTTATATTACATGTTATAATGTAGGTCGTCTGTTCCTTAGCTTCGTATATGTCTAATATGTTAAATTTTATCCAACTGTTTGTATTGAGTCGTGAGCGGAGCGTAAGCGAAGATCTTAACCGTTTAGGAAATTTTGAAGCAACATTACATAAAAACTACTGCACCGATTTGAATGAAAATTAGCAGAGTTGTAGAACTTGGGAATGGCCATGTTTTAAAAAAAAAACAGAATTAAAATATCTCATTCCGTTCAGAGATTATGGTCAAAAAAATGAGGGAGCTCAGCTTGACTCCCGCAGCGAAGGACGGCTGATCCTAGTTATTATGAGAGTGTGTGTGAGAGTGATATGTATATGTACATATATATATTTAATTCATTTCACGGTCAAAGGTTAAGTTTAAAATTCATACAATTGATCAAGAATGAACACATTGAGACAGGAAGCGGGAAGTACGTGCCCGTCCGTCCGTCCGTCCGTTACCATGGCGACGGATACAAACAATAGTAAATTTTTACTGTCCTTTTCACGCTTATCAGACATACGTGTGCGTGAAAAGGACGTATAATTGTTTGAAATTTATCAAAATTATTGATTGTTCTTTAAAGACTCTAATAATACTTAATTGTTGTTAAATTTGTCTCTATTTCAGTAAAAGTACGAAATTCCATACCATTTTTATTTAGATGCTCACTTTCAGTTTCTCTTTATATTTAATATATATTTATATGTAAGTTTCTTTATGAAATACTAGTATAAAATAAATAAGGCTACCGTCTGTACATAAGACGTTTACATGACGTACATAAACCTAGGAAACCACGATCCCTAAGGAATTTCCAACATAATATTACAACAATTTGAACATTTCGTGAATTGCTATTGGTTTATATATTTGGTGCTGGGTTTAATACGATTACTCTTGGTTTGTTGCCTCCACTAGGGTTGTCGGGTTTGAAGATATAATATAAATAAAATATATAACTAAATGAAGCGATATTTATTAAAAGAATATATTTATTTATATATAATAATTAGTCGTGTCGTTACGTTGTTCTTACAAAAACCAGCTGTAATATTAATAAGTTGAGAAATGTTTTATTCAAACCCATCACTTCTGGTGCTGGCTTCGGGCTTGGTTTTATTCAAGAGCGAAATAAAAGAGTCGGACGTGCGAACCAATCTTTAGTTAGGAATTTAACGAGCATTATATCGTGGGTTTATTGTTATTATTTTTTCGTTAAAAGTATATTTTTTTTTATTAAATATTTAATGTTTCGTAAAATTGTGAAGATTTTTTCGCCAAATCGTTTGTCACTGTCGTGAAGTCGGGAAAATGTAATGAAAATTCCTCTCAGGAAGCGTATGTAAGTAAATTTAATTAGAATTCTTTAAAAGTTTTAGTTGTTTTATCATATTATATATTTTATATATGTATATATTTTAATATGATGTATCGGATCACTTAGTGCTTACTTAGGGAAGTTATTTTCATACAACTTGAAAGAATATTCCAATTTGTTTTATTTAAACTGAGTTATTATTTTAAGTATATAAATTATTTTTGTCCAAAATTTTTGTTCAAATTGTTGAAATTTTTTCAGACATTAATTTTTTCTTCATAAATTTTGATCTAAAAAATTTGATCTAAACAATATTAAAGATAAAAAAATTTGATCTAATAAATTTTAAAGATTAAAATGTGATCTAAAAATGTTAAGGATAAAAATTTGATCTAAAAATTTTTTAACAAATATTTATCTAAAAATATATACCTTTCAACGTATAAATAAATAACTTAACAACTTCGGGGTTCGGAATAAATTATGCGAGTTCGTATCCCGGACGTTATCTACTTCGGTCCAGACCTTTGCGAATAAATAAAAATACACCGGACCCCAACCAACCCTTGAAAAGGTTAGTCAACTTTTATTTGAGACTCTATTTACTCTACCCCTGCGGGAGAGTTTTGGACTTCTTTAAATTATCTCTTCTATTTGCGAAATTTACCTCAAAAGCATCTCTTGTGAATATTATAGCTCTAGATTATTATAATATTGTTTCATTTTTAATTATAGATGTTTTTATATAAAATATAAGCAAAGACACGCGTAATGCTAGTGCGTTTGCATTTCATATTCTCAATACCAAGTTGTACAAGACATGTTCTCTGTAACCTAGATACGTTATTACCTGTTGACCTACGGTTGCCGTTCTAAAAATAGTATGAATGTTAAATTTATAAATTATCTAATAAAATCTGTTATTAAGATTCAGTTTATTCATATTAAATACGCGTAAAGAGGTAATTAAAGTATAATACTGCTCATCTAAGCTTATTTAATTAATTTTAAAAAAAGGTTCAGTTTATTCATATTAAATACGCTTAAAGAGGTAATTTAATTATAATATTGCTCATCTAAACTTATTTAATTTATTTAAAAAAAATGCTTCAGTTTATTCATATTAAATACGCTTAAAAATAGGTAATTTAAGTATAAAATTGCTCATATAATCTGTTAACAATTTACTTGCTTCAGTTTATTCATATTGAATAATCTTAAAAAGTGGTTAATTTATTTTATAACGATATAATTAAGGTAGCTAAGTTCTCATCCGTCACAATTGACGCAACCTCCCCGGCTGTGACGTATTGAGCGAGAGGTTTTAAAAATTCAAAGCCTTTATTCATTCCGTACCCACAAAGAACATTGAAATGGAACATATCTAGAATATTTTTAAATTGAATACGAGTGAGCGTAATGTTTCTGACATTTTTAACTGTCGTTTAAAAATGTCCGCCATTTTGTTTAATGTATTTTATGTATACTAAAACCTTAATTGTGTTTTCTCATTATTTACTTATATATATGAATTGTTTTGCATTTTTTTTATAACAATTATCGATTATGTTATATTGTAAGTTGAATTTAAATTATTATTTTTTTCTTACTATGTATACGACCTTGTAGAACATATCCCCAAATATACAAGTAACACAATAGATTGAAATTTGCATAACTAAATAATGGCATACTGGCGTTCATGAAACAAAGAAGCATACGCCCACTGTAATTTAGTCCTTATCAACATCAGAACAATATCTGCGTGACAAACTATTGAATCGAGATAGCCGGCTGATAAGGCAGTGTGTACACACTTACCCGACAACTCACACGTGAAAAATACAATTGTTTGTTATAGAAAAAAATTCGGTGAAAAAATGTGATTTTGTTATATATAAAATGACGAAAATTGTCCAGACTCTGAACGCGTATCTACTGGATACGTCGAAATGTTGCACGTCGGTGGATAGACTTAAACAGTTCTGTCTGTGCAATGGATACAGGGAGAGACAGGTAATAGACTATGTCAATATTATCAACACTATCGGTTGGTATTAAAATACTTGATTGTAGGGGGTTAATTATTATTAATGACTCAATTATTTTAAGCTACTTACTGACTTACTTAGTGTTTTCAGACTACATATATAGTCATAAATATTATTTTAATTATATTATTTATTAGATTTATTTACGATCTTTATCGTTTATAGGTTGATTGAATTCAAGGTGACATTCTCCGTTTTTTTTTTCCCACGACCTCGATAAAAATATTTCATAATCTTCATAAATAAATACAAGTAGTAGATATATATATATATATATATATATATATATATATATATATATATATATATATATATACATATATATATTATAGGTACTTTAATTTGTTGATTACGATCATCAAATATCTATCCAGTATTAATTTATCAATTCGAATTCGAACCTATGATCTCTAGTCATTCCAAATTGAAGTAAGCATAGCATGACTAATATATCTTATTTTAATATATATATATATATATATATTTAGATAATAATCTGTATTGATAAATACTATCGTCCCCGTTCTCTGTTATCGGCTCTCGTTCGTAACAATGCTGATAAGATTTGGGAATTTTATATACATATATATGTGTTTTTTCATTTCATACTCTCCTCTTACTCGTCATCTCTGTACACACTCCCTTTTTCTCCATATCGTCTTTCACGCAATCCATCCATCTTTCCTTCGGCCGTCCTCTACCTGTCCATCCCTCCACTAAACTCAGCACTCTTTTGGTTACATTCCTTAGAAATACATACCGGTATCTATATTTATTCCAAGGTACAAATTTCATACAAACCGACAGTAGTTGATAGTTAAACTATATATATGTATATATATATATATTTGTTTATCAAAAATACGTCTTAACTTAGAAATGATTTGATATTCAAATATTCAATGAGTTCTTGAAAATGTAATCGGGAAAATACGGAGTCGTCATTGGAAAATCCGAAACAGATACAACCACACAGACTGACTAGCGGAATACTAATTAATATGATTTCTATATAAAGTGCTCCATGATCACTACTTTTATCGGGGAGTTGAGCTGATAAAGTGTTTCGTGATCACTACTAGGATCAGGGAGTTGAGCTGAGCCCCCCATCTTTCTTTGAATGATCTATTAAAAATATATGTATTTATATATATATATCTGATTTTTATTTGCTTATAATATTATTTCTAGGTTGACGATATACAAGCGCGCGGAGGTTCCGATAACGTTAAGTCTATGGGAGAAACAGTTTTTTGACCACCATTTCTGAACGGAATGAGATATTTTAATTTTGTTTTTTTTTAAACAAGCCCATTCCAAAGCTCTACAGTTCTGTCAAAATTCATTCAAATCGGTTCAGTAGTTTTTATGTGATTTTGCTTCAAAAGAAGTTTCCCAAACGGTTAAGAGCTTCGCTTACGCTCTTCTCAATGTTTCCAGCTCATGGTTACGGATCCTTAAATTAGTCGATCCATGCGTGAGTACATCTAATTAAAAATTTATAATATATTTGATTTAATTGAATATTTATATTTCTTATTTTACTTATACGATGTGTGGCGATCCTCCACTGTTCGGTTCTCAAATACATTTTTTGTGTGGAACGAACTCCCTTCGGCGGTATTTCCAGATCGGTACGACGTGGGTACCTTCAAAAAAGGCGTTTACTCCCACCTCCTGGGCCGGCAACGATCTTGTAAATCCTCGGATTTTGCTAGATTTCATGGGCGGCGGTGATCACAAATCATCTGTGACCCGCCAGCTCGTTTGCCCTCCTCTTACATAAATATATATATATATATATATATATATATATATATATATATATATATATATATACGAGGTGTATTAATATATATTATCATTTCTGGTTTTAATCCCGTTATATCATAAATATTAATAAAAAAAAAGTGATTTCCACAATAAATAGAATAAAAAATTAACAGTAAATAAATGTATATAAATCAATTTAAAGACATAACTGTTTTTATATATTATAATAATATTAATAATTATTCAATTATTTTTTTTAACCAAAAATTTTGGGGCTAACATATATACATATATATTATTTGCAAACAAACGAACAGACAATATAAAATATTGTTTTTAACTTCAATTATGTTTTGATCTCGTCTTAATTTTGCAATTCTGCAATTTGTCTTATTTTATGCAATTTTGCAATTTGTCTTATATTTCTCTAACCAAAAATTTGGGGCTAACATATATACATATATATTATTTGCAAACAAACGAACCGACAACATAAAATATTGTGTTTTTTAACTTCAAGTATGTTTTGATCTCGTCTTAATTTTGCAATTTCTTAATTTTTGCAATTTTGCAATTAGTCCTAATTTTGCAATTTGTGTTCTTAAAACAAGGAGTTTTAAGATATATATTTGGATGTGTTCTTTATATGAAAGTGAAATTACAAAACAGATATCATATGAAATGGAATATCCATGAGTTGATTGGATGGTTGGTTGGTTGGTGGTTTGAGATAAGTACAGCCTTGACGCGCGACGAATCGCAAGGTTGTGTTGCGTTATCTTGTGTCGAATTATTTTATTAGTGACGTCACTGTTTGGAATTTAAGTCTGAAATTGATCTTTTTGAGATATATATATATTTATATATTGTATGCTTTTTCATTTATATATTTATTTATCTTTACGCCATATGCCTTGCGGGGTAGTCAGAGAGAACGGAGCGCCAAACGCTACGGTTCCTGCATACTTCTTTCGACTCGACCACAGACATCAACCTCTTCATACATGCCCTCCGGGGGGTCCTCGTGCTTTTAATAATTAATTTTCAATAAGTAAAATTGGAAATATAATAATTATATTAAATATATAGTCCTCACGCAGTGCCGGTTAGCATTAGTATGGTAAATTCAAATAAACAGACTTTTCAACACTTTTTTATATATATTTTAAGCAAATAGACATTTTTATATTATTACCATCGTGGCGCCCTCTCGGACTTGGCGACAGAACCATAATAACGATAGATGAAACATGACTAACATGTTTAAAACTGTAGTTGTTTGATTTACAATGTTTATAAAAATGGTCTTTACAAACAGACACACATACATACATAGTTGTCATAGTGTTATTTACACACACATACATACATAGTTGTCACAGTGTTATTTACTTGAATATAACTAATAATTAAGGTCTATTTATATTTAATAGGGGTCTAAACTTTATATTTGTCTGCGTGAGACATTATAATATTAAAATTAAATATAAAATAAAATCTATTCACTATAGGTATATGGTATATATTTTTAACTCATTTTATCCTCATAATAATATAACTCTTACTGTAATTGTTCCAATGAATATAAACGACTAGAATAATTGAATGTTTTATGCAATATAATGACATTTATAAAATAAAAAGAATTCTGATACGACATCTATATATATATATATTACTGTAACGGTCGCGTGTCGCAAGGTAACCTAATTTTTAATTAAGGATACTTATATTATATATATTTACATTCCAAATGTAAGAAAATTAAAACCACAAGTTGGTTGTTGCATAACACAGACCTCATATAAAAACCAGACATTCAACATAAAATATACAATTATAGTGGCATGTGTTGATATTGGCATGCGGATGACAGTTAACGTGGACGTGATCTATAGATCGTGATCCATAGATCATGGTATCGTCGTCGCCGCGCGCGCAGACGCGATCCCAACACGACGTTGACCCAGAAAGGATAAAGGCTTATTCGGTGAGTAAACAAGTTTAGGTTGCATATCTTTTATATCTTTAAAGGTAGTTGATATCTTAAAAGAATGTAAGAAAGATGAATGCTGTGTGGTTGCGATCTCTTCACAGAATATGCGGGGTCAGTCTAGCTGACCGAATCCGCAATGAAGAGATCCACAGAATTGCAGGTACTAGCGAAGATGTCACGGTGAGAATGAAGAAGAACGTACTCAGGTGGTTTGGGCACGTCGAACGAATGAGTGATGAAAGAATGGTAAAAAAAGATTTATATATGAAAAGTGAGCGGTAAGAGAGACAGGGGGAGGCCTCGAGTGACCTTCGAAAACACAGTATCTATGATACTGGAAAAAGGTCACGTAAAAAGCACGAGGACTTCCGGAGGGCATGTATGAAGAGGTTGATGTCTGTGGCCGAGGCGAAAGAGGTATGCAGGGACCGTAGCGTTTGGCGCTCCGTCGTCTCTGGCTACCACGCAAGGGATATGACGTGAAGATAAATAAATAAATATATAAATGATATCTTAAAAGATACATTATGAATGTGTCAAATTAATCTCTAAACACGTCATATTTGAGCAATTAAAAATTTAATTAAAAGCCTCAACCCGGCCTTAATTAAAAATAAGTATGATTAAATGTATGTATGTAAAAGTTTAAATGCAACTTAGTATTAACGAAGGGGAATTCGACTTCAAAGTGTTACTAATTAGCGGACTCTCGTGCGGTTTTATATAACACATACAAACACACATTTCGACATTAATTAAGTTGTTACTATAATATACAGATAAAAAAAGCAATGGAGTTAGAAATAAGATGGAGAAAATCTGCTGAAATATTAGTTTTTGACTTTAAACATTTTTTTCTTTAAGCAATTATATAATGCGGTAGTTTTTAATGCTTACGTTTTTTTTTTATAAAACTCATACTAAAGTGTAGTTTTAGTTTTTAGTTTGTTAAAGAATCTTAACTCTTCTCAAAGTGGAAACATCTAAAGCGATTGTGTTGATATTTCATTCTGTTTTAGTTCAAAGCTAAGTGTCCTTTGAGAATGGATGTAAAGTTAATATAAATAATGAAAATACTATTCTAGGGGCGCCAACAGACCCTCAATTTCGACTCGCTGCGCTCGCGAAATCTCGGGTGCCGTTTGCATATTGAGCGAAGCGAGACCAGTGTAATGACTCTAAACCATCTGCTTTTGGGTCTTTTTGATTGCAAAATTTCATAATTTTCCGTCAAGTAGTTTTTTCGAGCCTATTCGTGATAAAGAATGTGAAAAAGTCTCCAGTAAAGCGCTCCGCTCGCTCTGCTTGCTTCGCTCAATTATTAAATGTTCTTTTACATTTACATGCTTAATCGACGAAGTGTTTTAGAATAATGTTTTAAATAGTTTTTTTTAACAATACTTTAACGAAGATTATTCTTTAGGCCATTTACACACTTTTTTGTTATACGAGTCGACTCGCGTCAGAATCTACTTGACTGACTTCTTTATACATTTATAATATTAGGATTAGAATTTGTAAGGGCTTCTATACACAGTTTTGTAGGTATATAAGTGCATACTTATATACCTGTGGTGGAGTGCGCCCTTAACTATTTCCAAGGATACTACCAGCTTTTTTTAAAGCTAGACAAGAGGCGAGTCGTCGACGCGTTTAGAAAGTTTATGTGTACATGCCCTTATATTTACGTAAGAAATATAAATTTCACAGAGAACATTTTTATTCAAAGCAGTAGCTTTTCTTTAATACTACCAACGTTCTCATTCACAAGCCTTTAATATTAATATATCAAAGGGAATAATTAGAGAAATATACATACACGTAATTATGCTGTTTTTGCTTTTGTACAATTATATATATATTATAATTATTTATATATGTGTGTATGTTTCAAATATATAAAAGATTAATTTTAACTATGAACTTTCTTAAGGACTTTGCGTCTTTTTTATTTGATTTAGACTTATTTACTAGTTGCCACTTACATATATCTATATAACAATTACTACCAACTCGTCTGTATGTTGTTACTATTAATATAAATAAAATGATTATTATGTTTCATACCTAAGGATTGAGTATTCAACATTAAGAATCTTTTTTTATAAATTTTATATTATGACTGATTTACTGTAAAAAAAAATATTAATGTTATTCTGTGGTTAAGAATAAGTCGATTTGATACTTTTTCTATGAAATACGAATCATAATGTAAATGTTATTTGTTGAATGTTATTTTAATATAAAAAATTAACTCATAAACTTAAGGAAACATCGTGATTTTATTGTTTCCTACAACAAACAGGTTTTGTGGTGCTCCCAAAAAAGATTGTAATACTCCGTCCAGTGCTAGGTTAAAGGTTAGAATTATTAGACGATAATAAAACAATTACAACGAAATATGGTGTTTGAGTGACAGTTAAGAGGCAATTAACTTATTATGCTGAGGGAAAGGCAAACTAGCTTGGAAACAAACTAGGCCTAGGATGCGCTTAATGCGATACTATCGGGTAGGTATGAGTCAAAAGTCAAAGTCTTTTTGACCGATACCTACTCGATACTTGGTTTCAAAGTATCGATACAAAAGTACTCGGTATCGGATGGAAAGTATCGAGTAAGTGAAGTATCCTAAACTACTCGCATCTCTAATACTAATAGCTTCAGATGACTGACGAGGCGAGTGAAAAGTTATTGCCGCTGATTAACTGAAAATTTTATTTGGGATTTGTAAAGGAGTTATTTTCTAAGTGTTTTATTATAACCCTGATCTTTTATTATGTTATTAAGTTAAGTTATTAAGTTATGTTAGTAGGTATTCGTTAGTGAAAATGTTTTAGGTACTTATTGTTTCATCTTTGTTGCAGGAGCAACTTCGTCAACGCAAAGAAGCGGAGGAACGAATCGCAGCCCAAAATGAGTTCCTGAGAACGTCCCTCCGAGGGTCGCACAAGTTGCAAGCCCTAGAGTCCAACCCGCCATCCGGGACAGCGTTCATCAATGACGCCTACGAGGAGGACGCTGCGGACGAGGTCGCGCAGCTCTATGCACTCGTCGGTACGTCTCCTTGTTTTGTAATAATATTATTTTACACTTTACCTGAGCCCCTCCACCCCCTACTCCCTCCGGCTGATTTGACTATTGTTATATATCTAATTCAATCGTAATTGTATACCAAATTCACAATAGTTACTAAAAATATTTCATCGTGTACTGTAGTTTTTTTTAAATAAATATATTACATATAATATACGACACGTATATGTGTATGTGTATGTGTGTGTGTGTGTGTGCGTGTGTGTGTGTGTGTGCGTGTGTGTGTGTGTGTGTGTGCGTGTGTGTGTGTGCGTGTGTGTAAAAATGGCTTTAAACAAACGAAACTCAACCGCAACTAATAATAACACTGACATTCTATAGAATTTTAATAAACAATACCGTGTTTGCAGTAAAAAAATAAATTACTCCGATAATATATATTTTAAACCTAGATTAATAATTTAAAATAAAACAACGTTTAAGTATAAAAAAATTTTAATACTACAATAAAATGAAAGTATATTAATTTCCTGTAAATAAGTCAGCTATCAGCTGGGTGTAAACCAATTATAACAGCTCGTCCACCGCAGGCTCCTCACACTCCACCGGGCAATCGTTCAATCGCTTATGACGGATAGGTCGAAGCTATCCGATAGATAACAGACCGATATAAAATTATAAACTCGCAATTAATATTAATTAACTGCAATGGTATTGTAGTAAAGTCCGAATCGCGATAACATTATATCCGTCGATATGACCGTTCTTTGAAAACTTTTAATTGGGCATCCGTCAAGTTGGAATTTTTAATTTTGAGAAGGAAATGTTTGTTTATTTACTTAATTTTGTTTTGGAATAAAAATACATACTTGCTTATATATATGTATATATATTTTAGACTACCAAGAAGTATGTGCAGCGCTATCAAGGGTACAGAAAGCGCTTGGGTCTAACGGGGAAAGCGCTCTAGCGGCGAGAGTAGCCGGGGCTGCGGGGGTGCTGCTCTGCCCAGCATTGAGAACAGCCCTGGCTACCAGGACTGCAGTGCTCACTGCGGTCAGACACAAGCGACCTGGACTATCACCTCCCCAGACACATCGGGCCACCGATCGATTAAAGGATGTAAGTAATTTTTATACTAATTAAATGTACTAGGCTCTCATACAGCATCAGGAGGTGAAGCGTCAGCAATCGCAGCAGAGTTGCTGTCCATACTCGGCTATCCCAATAACTCGAGATTAGTATTTTGTACTAATTAAGCATGTATTCCAGTGTATAGATGTACTAGGCTCCCATACGGCGTCAGGAGGTGAGACGTCAGCGATCGCAGCAGAGTTGCTGTCCATACTTGGCGGCTTAGAACTCGAGAGCATCATACAGGCTCACGACCAGGCGGCCGCGTTACTAGATCCTTCGTGTTTCAATAGAGGGAAGAGAAATAAGGTATATTTCATTAATCAATATATGTATTGTTTTTTATAATGTAACTTATGTATACTAGGATCCGCCAACCGTGCGCGGCGGTTGTTGAGCTGAGCCCCTCTCCTTTCTATTTTTCTTGATAACTTTTGAATGGCTAAACATTTTTTCAATCTGTTTTCTCTATAACATCCGCGTTCGGCTCAAACGTACATGAGAAAATTTTTAGCTAATTATCTCGTCGCATTCTGGAGACAACTAAACACAAAAAAAGGTCTCCCAAACGGTTAAGAGCTTCGCTTACGCTCAGCTCAATAATAACTCTAATGTTACAGACTGGCCTCAACAAAGACGATAAATATCTACCCAACTCGCCGGACGACTCTAGCGAAAATATAAAAATTATTAAAATAGAAAAAACTAACGAACCGCTTGGTAAGTTGGATAATACTCAACATAATATTATTCCAATCCATATATTATATTTAATTATAACTTAATTTAAAGGTGCTACGGTGAGGAATGAAGGAGAAGCGGTGATTATCGGTAGGATAGTGAGAGGGGGGGCCGCGGAGAAGTCGGGACTCTTACACGAAGGGGATGAAGTAAGTATAGTTTATTACAATATTACGTCTCGATATTTATTGTACTGTTTTTATAGTGATTATAAATCGTCGCCTAAATATTTAAGTTTCATTAAAAAAGTTAATTCGTTATAAGTACTTGTTGATCAAGATTTTTAAATCATTGCTAGTTAAATACACTTCAGATGTTTTTTGGTAAAATGGTAACCACAGCTTTTCAATCCAAAGTAAAATTTGGAAACTTAAATATCAGAAGGTAGCAGTAGTAGATCTGCCGGTCAATACTAAAAGGTAACGTCCCCACCAGCTGCTGGAGGTGAACGGCGTGAGCATGCGCGGCAAGTCGGTGCACGAGGTGTGCCAGGTGCTGGGCGGGCTGGCGGGCACGCTGAGCGTGGTGCTGGCGCCGCGCAGCCGACCGCGCCCGCCGCCCGCCGCCAGGGTACTGCACGTCAGGGCGCACTTCGACTACGACCCCGAGGACGACGTCTACATACCCTGCAGGGAACTGGGTCAGTGTTACACCCTCTTTAAAAATTTTGGTGAATGGCGGGGTACTGCACGTCAGGGCGCACTTCTCCGGACCCCGAGGATGACATCTACTTACCCTGCAGGGAACTGGGTCAGTATTAAACACTCTGTCAGAACTTAGGTGAATGTCAGGGTACTGCACGTCAGAACGCACTTTTTCGGACCCTGAGGACGATGCCTACATACCCTGCAGGGAACTGGGTCAGTGTGTACATGTGTGTGTTACCCGGGGAGCTGGAAGAGTGTGTGTGTGTGTCAGGAAACTGTGCGAGTGTGAGGTGTATGATGTACGAATATACCAATCAAAGAGGGTGTATGTTTGTTATTATGTACATTTTGAAGGGCTTATGGAATCGATTCCTGGTATAGTACTTATATAATATTTTATATGTTACTGACTTTTTTACAGGCATCAGTTTTCAAAAAGGAGACGTCTTGCACGTAATCGGTCGTGAGGACCCGAACTGGTGGCAGGCCTTCCGTGAGGGAGAGGACGATCAGACTCTCGCAGGATTAATACCTAGTCAGGCCTTCCAGCATCAGTGAGTAATCTAATATGGAAATATTTAGTACTAATACAATGTGTGCGAACGACAATGAAGTCAAAAATTACGATAATTTTTTTAAAACTTAAATTTGGTAATCGAGCAAGCGTGAATATATAGCAGTAGAAATAAGTTTATGTTATATGATGAGAGGCAATGGAGTCATGATCCTGGTGATGAAGGTTCTTGATAAATTTAGGAATTTCTCTTAAACATTTAAAAACCTTGGCCCACAAGCTACCTCGATCTATATTAGAAATAACATCTTTAATCCAGAAAATAAAATAAACGCAACTTGGGGTGTTTTATCTAGTGTTACTGGGAAAACTAGGACTAGGACAAATGGACCTATAATATAAAAAAATATATAAAATATAAATAAGTACAGATATAATAGTCACTCATAATTTAAACTTTTCACCATCTGATGCAATCTCTGAATTGACTAATACCATCAGAGGCAAAAAATGTTTTGTTTTTAAACCGATTTCATCAAATGCAGCTCTTTAAACATTTAGAATATTAAATCTAAAAAAACGGTGATCTTTGTTGTTCAAGGTTGTTTCTGGAGGTTTTGTTTCTCTTAAAATATGAAATTTTCTGATCAACGTGAAACTCTTGTATATATTGATAAATAAGTTTTAAACTTTGCCAACAAACAACAACTTTATGGAAGCGCAAGAGGTAAATTTGTTGAAAAATTAGGCATGCTAATATATATAATAAAACCTGGAATCTAACTCGTCATGATGTGGATATCAACGTAGTCTATAAAGTATATTCAATTCCGTGATGCACGTGCCGATTGCGCCACGCTATCGTAAGTTAAAATCAATGGAAGTAGAGCCAGTTTAACACATTAGTATATTCAACGTCGCCATCATCCACAGACGCGAGTCCATGAAGCTGTCCCTGGCTGGCGAGGCGGGCGCTGCGGCGCGCAGACCCCGCAAGGGAGCCACGTTGCTCTGCGCGCGCGCACGGCGACGCAAACCACGGAAACCCACCAGCGAGGCGGGCTACCCGCTGTACTCCGCCGCACCGGACGGTACGACACATTCACACATACACACACGTACACACACACACACACACATACACACACACACACACACACACACACACACACACACACACACACACACACACACACACACACACACACAAACAAACACACGAACATTAAAGCATACTCATACGTACTAAGAAGACGACAAACTTATAAATACCTTTCTCCAGAATTCGAGGCGGAGGAGATACTGACGTACGAGGAGGTAGCGCTGTACTACCCGCGCGCGTCCCACAAGCGCCCCATCGTGCTCATCGGTCCTCCCAACATCGGGCGCCACGAGCTGCGTCAGCGCCTCATGGAGGACGCCGCGCGCTTCGCCGCCGCCGTGCCGCGTGAGTACTCACTACACACCACCCAATGACCCTTAGTTTTAGAGGTTAATGTAGTGTACGTACTTACATACATTCTATTATGACATTTCGAGCACATACGTCGCGATTAAAGAGAGGGCTTGAATGGGGGTTGAGAGGGGGTTGAATGGGTTGGGTGTGTTTAAAAGCTAAATAAGTTAACCTGTAAACTACCTATAAAGTGTAACAATTATAGTTACTACCTAATAATTTGATCGGAAATTTTGTTGACCGAATCTATTTAAATTCAATTATTCAATTGTTCGATTGAGTTCACAAGTTCCAAGATAATAGAAACCGAAGTAACCGTTGTAATTTTTCTGTAATCATTCATCATTCATCTTTTACTCTAAATCTTGTTCCATGGAGTGACCTTAAGACAAATCTTCACTAATATCCTTCAGTTTTAAGTTTTAACTTGCAAGGTCTGAAAGTGAACAATTATGTAACACTTGCTATGTAATCCTTATGTTACAATAGTATTAGTAACGTTCCCTTAAAGCCCTTATGTTATACAGTTGTCGGGTTCTAGTACATTTAATCCTTAAACAGTATTCATTTCGCGGAGACCTATAGGACCAACTGATGAAATCTATAATGTGCCTGCCACTTGTGATCAAAAGTTTTCAAGTTCTAAACTACCCTCCAATAATGATATAAGTTGTGACAGACATTGTAATAGGTGTGTTTGATTAAATTAAATTGCAGACACTTCCCGAGCCCGCAAGGACCACGAGGCCGCCGGTCAAGACTACCACTTCATCTCGCGGGCTCAGTTCGAGGCCGACATACTGAACAGGAAGTTCGTAGAGCACGGGGAGTACGAGAAGGCTTATTACGGTGAGAGATATAATTATTTGGTTTCCGTTTAATAAATAGCCGGTAGTATAAAATATGTCAAGTGTGATCTGAAAATACCGTCACGTTCTACCTTCCTTCATAGGTCCAAGTGAGGTACCGCTTTCTTTTATATGCTATCATATTTATTTCGTAGTATTTTCTGTTTACAAAGTTCTTAGCTCTTCCGGTAACTCATCTGTCGACTTTTCGTACTCCAGGCACGTCCCTGGAGGCGATCCGTGAGGTTGTGAACTCCGGTAAGATCTGCGTCCTCAACCTGCACCCGCAGTCCTTGAAGATTCTCCGCGGCTCCGACCTGAAGCCCTACACCGTGTTCGTGGCACCGCCCAGCCTCGAGAAGTTACGACAGAAGAAGATCAGGAACGGAGAGGCCTTTAAGGTATGGCGCTTTCATCCATCCGTACCCTGGGTCTACCCTCCCCCTAACTTTATCCCACCAATTCCAGGAGGAGGAGCTGAAAGAGATAATAGCGACGGCCAGAGACATGGAGCTGAGGTGGGGTCACCTGTTCGACATGATCATCATCAACAACGACACGCAGCGCGCCTACCAGCAGCTGCTGAACGAGATCAACAGCCTGGAGCGCGAGCCGCAGTGGGTGCCCGCGCACTGGCTCAAGCAGACCTAGCGGGTTGTGACGTCACGGCGCCGCGCCCCCCTCCCCCTCCAGCCCCCGACGTCGGCGCAACGCAAGTGGTTTTACATTTGCTCTCCGTTCGTGTTTCCGAACGGATGACTCGTCGCCATTTAGTCGTTCATTATTACCGTAACGTTTTCGTGTCGACAATTTTATTTTTAAAATTCGAATTTGGAATTACACGCGTGTCGACGGTTTTTCTTTTTTTTATAGAACTGCCTTATCGCTGTCTAGCTTTAAATGATTATATTTTAGTCACTATTTTAATGTTTTATTAGAAATTCAATTTTGACCGTAAATGACGATGATAATGTTTTAAAAAATGTAATGTGACAAATTTTTTAATAATTAACCGTTTGAATTAATATTAAAGTATTTAAAATCTCCAACAACAATAATGCGATGGAATTTATATTTCATTATATATGTAAGTATGTACTTACTATGAAAGTATTTAAGACGAATAATAAACAATAAAATTATTCTCTATTGCCAAATTTGTACCGTAGAAGATATATTAATAGGAATTTTTCAAAAATTTCTCAAGTAGCTAGCCTCGTGGGTCGTAAGGTCGGCGGTAGACGTTTTTAATAATATAAAACACACATCTAACGCAGTTATAATAATAGCGTGTAGACGAAGCAATATTTAAAAAAAACCCGTATCACCTTATATAACATATCTTTTTATAGTATTCATATATGAAACATTTTTGCCAAATTTAATCTCCCTTTTGTCGAATATACCATTTTAATATACATTTAATGATAGTTTTACGTCTGACATTTCCAATTTACCGCTTTTCAAATGTCAATTGTGACATGGTGACGTTGTTATCACAGATTATAAAAACAAATGAAAATTTAAAAAAAAAAACTAATAACGAATGTTGCCATGATACAGACGGACAAATTAATAATGATACGAACAAAACGGATATATATTAGAGCGAATTCAAAAATTTATCTTTATAATTACCTAAGGTAAGGGTGAGTAGATAGAGATGTGCGTTCCAAATGTTTAGTGCCAAATACCACCGCAGTGGCGTCACTGTCTATATACTTTATAATTATCACAATTTTTGAATAAAATTTATATGTACTTTATATTATAATATACGTTAAAATTATAAATGTGTGCTGATTTTGAGGTATTGTATCGTTTTTAATAATTATATAATAATAATAATTAAATAATTATAGCCTGTGGAGGTGCTAACGTGTATAGTTTTTTTTTTCTCTCATTTCGTGTCTATGTTATGTGATGGTCCGCGATTTCTTTGTAAATATACGAAGTTACAAAGACGTCCCGAGCGCCACCTGTATGTGGATTTATTGAACTTCACAGTATTGATATTATTATATAATTTATAAATAAATAGTCGTGTAAATAAAATATATTGACGGAATGATAAATATTATAAATACCATGTTAATAGTGAACAATTTAATGTAAATAATAGAATACCTATTAAATTTAATATCATATAAAATGTTTGTTTCACTTTGTGTTTTATTTAAAAAACATATTCTTATACCTGGAATATTTTTTCTCACAGCAAAATTTAATGTTTAAACTGACCTTTATATTGTAGACCCCAGATTTGAGCCTCGTACGCCATTCCTTATAATCAAAAGAGATATCACCAAGGTTCAGCTCATTTATAGTTTCTTTCGGTTATACAGAAAATTGTCACTACCCTTACCATTACATCGGTATAATTTGGACTTTTCCTTTCTTTGTTTTTTTTTTGCATTGGAAACTCCGTTACGGATACCCACCGGTCAGGAAGGTGACGGCCGGAGGGTTATGTGGGACTACCCGGCGGCATAGAGGACGCTGCCATTTTTAAGGCTACCCACTAAAAAACCAACGGTTGCCCTCAACGCCTTAATGGGACGACACGGGATCGCGTTCGCACTCACCGTGCCGCCCCGTCGGTTACCCCCCGTGCGAGGGTGCCCCGAGCAACTTAGGGCACCCTCACGTCGTAGGCCTATGGCAGGTAAGAGGGGTCACCCCCCCCTCTCACCAAGGCCTACGGCTGGGAGAGGAAGCGGCGGGCGTACTCCCGCCTCCTTCTACCCAGCCTCCCCTGGCGGAGCGGATCAGAGGGAGAGGCAAATAATTTGGACTCCTACTGAGCTGGACTTGTGAATTAAAAATAACTCGGGACTGCTGGCGTCTTGGTGATAACATGGTCTACCACTATCACATTTTAAACAGTTGTTTTTTATTTTAAGCATTGGTCAAATTAATTATACAAAAAAAATGTCTTTGTTGTTATTACCTACTATAGTATGTTAACAGGGTATAGTAATATAATAAAGCTTCGGGGTAATTAGTTCATATGGCATTAAAATATACATATATTTCCAAATGCCATATAAAAGGTTTATAGAAAGAAAATTCAAAATTATTTTATATGTTGTTGACTAAAGAGAAAACTATTGTGGAAATAATAAAAAATCCTTATCAGTGAAAAAATAAATGGATGAATGAATGTTATTTACATTCGTCCATCCATTTATTTTTTTATTAGTTTTGTTATACAGGAAATGCAAAAATTGAAACCAAATGTTAAAAGTAGAAACTGCAGCTAAGAAGAATTTCATATTAGATTTTGAAATAACATAACGATAGTCAGGATACCACCAACTGAAGACCCAGTCGTTACACAGTCATGGGACATGAGTCATTGGAGTTTTTCCATATATTAATTATCTATTATTCTTTCTCGCAGAACTTAAAGTATTTAAATAAAACTTTACAATAAGAACTTATTTTTATTAAATTTTCTGTTCAACAATGACATACCTATAATTTGAGGAATCCAGTCAATGGAAACTATGACGTTAAATTTCTCACTCAGTTTTTCGTTATTTAGCGTGAAGATTAATATATTTTATCAGACTTTAAGTAACAATATACTATCCTCTAGTTTTATTTTACTGGAAATATATAAAAACTACAATAACGCAATATTATTTCTTCTTTATAACTAGCTTTACTTTTTATTACTTAAATTATTTCTCTTCTCCGAGTAAAATTTATAATATTTGTTTAAAAAAATTAACAAATCAAAATATATTTATTCAATTGCCTACTTACACGCACTTTTGAATCGTCAATCATTACATTAGAAAGGTCAGTGTTGTCAGACCGTGATAAGTAACCACCGGCTCGGAATGCTGTTCTGCTAAGGAGAGACGACCAGAAATTCAGCAGTGGGTCTTTTTAAAAGATATTTAACAACAACAACCTAAGTTCCACACACCTCGATCAACTAAAAACACTTGACTGCTATAATAAGATTTATATAATCAGATACTTTTAATTTTGGACTTAAAACTAAGAAAAGGAAGGTCTAAAATATCTTGTGGAACCTATAAATGCGTACACTCAAGTACATGAAGGATTTGATCACTTTTTGAAGACGAAATTAAGGCATTTGGCATATTAATATTTCTTGTGTTAGTCACTGTTTTTTATGTAAGTATTTAAATAAATATTGTGTTATTAAATATATATTGAGAAGTGACTGTAAAAATACCAATTTCTTTAAAAACGTCTCCAAGAAAATCTCCAGCTTTTAAGTTATAAATAGACCGCACAGCTCTTTTTTGGAAAATAAAAATAGAATTAACTTCGGCAGCACTGCCCCATACTAAATATACGTAAGACAAAATACTATGAAAATAACTAAAATAAAAGAGTTAATATGTATTAATCTTCGTTAATTTTCTTATTTTTTAAAGACGGCCGAGCTGAGTATACCTGCAAGAGTTGAGAATTAAAGTTATACCTAAGAAAAGTTCTAATACTTCATTGTATTTTTTTTTCACTTTAAAATAAACCCTTTCGCTACCAGTGACGACCTGATTTTCTTACCAGAACCCGGCTTCACAAATATGTGACGAGCGTTCATTACCAGTTTATGACAATAGTTTGTCCCAGATCGTACCGTACATAGATGGGTTATGTTATAAAACAATAAAATAGATACAGGATGTTAGTGGTGTAAAATTGCTATTTTCACTTAGAACGTTATAAATACATCACACAAAAAATAATGACTATTGATATAATATTAAAATAATAAAACGTCTGGGCTGTGGTGGCGATTTGTCTCCCACGGCCCTGGTAGCGAAAGGTTTAAAAAATATTAATAATATATTGTTGATTTTTTTGTTTAATCCGTGTTTGCTTCAGAGTGACAGCTGTTTATGATTTTTGAATGAAGATATCGATAATTCATTTTTGTGTATTCAAAATATACAAAACTGAACAACAACAAAAGTGGCAACATCCGACAGTGATGACAGTGACAGTATTGTTTGACGTTTCATATTTTGATGTTATATTATTTAGAAGGGTGCGAATACAAAAAATAATACATTTAGAGCAAAATATCTTGACAGCAGCCTGGTTTTGTGGTCTTCTGTACGAATTAGACAAAATGCCATCAATGAAAGTGGAAGGCGACAGCGATGGCGATGGAGATATGTCTGGGGGTGATACAGAGAGATCCAATGCATCCTCCCGAGGACCTGATCGTGACTCCAGCGCTGAAGAGGCTGATGAGCCAGACTCAGACGACTCCTCGGAAATGGACGAGAGCGAATGTGAACGCAGGAGGAACGAGTGCTTGGACAACTTAAGTAGGTATTTGAGGTTATGTTTACAAACAATTAATAGATATGCCAATTTGAACCTTAGGATTTAAGTTAAAAACTATTTTTATATATAAGTGCAATTAAATGAGTGATTATAAAAAAAATCAATAATATTGTTTTAATTATTTAAAATAAAATAAATATTTATAATATTAAAATACTTATATTAATGTTGGCTAAATGACTATTCTAATAGATTCTGTACATTCCTTTATTATATTTCAGATTACTAAATATGTTGCAAACTTGCAACAATTTGCAAAATTGCAACAATTATAATATAGTTGAAAACCATTTGAGATTATTATACTTAAAGTTAAACCATTGTTTTATATCTACATACCTATTTTGCTTAAAACTAAACTTAAATTGAATTTTCAAATGGACTTTTATTATATGTTATGATAATTTGGCTGCCTCTTTTTTGACTCTGACAATGTGTAGCTATGTTTGTGGCTAAAATTATCAATACGTAAAGTTGACTGTTAATACTTGACTCACTTTTAACTCAAAACTAAATCCCGTAATACCCAATTCCAGCAAACTTAGAACGTCAGTTCACAGTGCTGCGAGAGCAACTTTTCAATGAACGCATGAAGCATGTGGAGTACCAGCTCTCAGAGGTGCGTGTTGGACGCTCACAGGAGTACCTCGCTCCATTACGCCAACTACAAGAAAATATGAAAGTTAGGTTAGTATTCTTTAGATGTTTATGATCCACATTACAACTGATACTCTTGAGTTTTCTGTTAAAATTTTATAATGTAACATAAATAAATTGATTTGTTCAATGCATTGAGTACTTTATGTGGGTAATATGTTTAATAAAACATGGAATCAACATCTTCTAATGTATTTAGCGTAGTAGCATGTAATGACAAACATACTGAATATAAATTGTTAACATACCCTCTGCTTAGCCAATCTTATTAAAATATCAATAAAAGGTCAGTCATATATAAGTGCTCTATGTAGATCAGTCATATATAAGTGCTATATGTAGGTCAGTCGTATATAAATACTATATGTAGGTCAGTCGTATATAAGTGCTCTATGTAGGTCAGTCATATATAAGTGCTCTATGTAGGTCAGTCATATATAAGTGCTCTATGTAGGTCAGTCATATATAAGTGCTATATGTAGGTCAGTCATATATACAAATGCTATATGTAGGTCAGTCAGATATAAATGCTATACGTAGGTCAGTCATACGAGTGCTATGTGTAGGTCAGTCATATATAGGTGCTATATGTAAGTTAGTCATATATACAAGTGCTATATGTAGGTCAGTCATATATAAGTGCTTTATGTAGGTCAGTCATATATAAAAATGCTATGTGTAGGTCAGTCATACATAAGTGCTTTATGTAGATTACTCACATCTCGGTGTTACTTGTTCCAGGATGGAAGTTGCGGGAATCCTCAAACAGATGCGCATAGAGAACATCAAACACAAGTTTGATGCTGAAGACCAAGCGGCACACCAGCACTTCAGGGTAAGTTGTTTTTGTATTATATTTAATGTATTTATTTATTCGTGATAAATATACATCATTTGAATTAAGTGAGAAATAATTGTGAACGGAGTTGGGTTATAAAAAAAGATATTATTTTTGAAGTTAAGACAAATGAAATATATAAAAGGTTAAAAGAAAACTTATAAAATGAATACAGATATAGAAATATGAAAATAATAATAATATTAACAACAAAATTTACTATAAATTTTTATATATTTTGTGAATTGTGTATAATTTATAATATATAACGGGAAAAGTAATATGGAATAAGAAAAGTTATTTTCTTTAGAAGAGTTTTTTAAGATTTAAACTATTTAGATTTACCTTTTTGTATGTTATATAGCATTATTATTTTTGACGTTGACTCCTAACGACAATACAATAAAGTTATATTCACGAAATTTGTTGCCATTTCTTCTCCACGGACTTGGAATTTTCTCCACAATTCTTCTCCATGGGCTTGGAACTTTCTCGACAGTTCTTCTCCATGAACTTAGAACCATCTCTACATTTCTTCTCTATAAACTTGTAACCTTCTTGACAATTCTTCTCCATCAACTTGAACCATTTGAAACCCTTTTAATATTTAGTTATATTCATTTGAAATTATAAATAAAAACCTTACAAGGTTTTCAATGATAATATAAATGTAAATGTCATGTTAATGCCTCTCCAAGTGTGTATATGTATGTATTTGTATATTTTCTGTTAAAAAGAATATATGACGATCGCAGTAATGATTTATCATAATTATAACTGCAATATGTAACTAGGGATTACTTTAAAGGTCGATTAGATGTAATCCGACATCTCCGATACGTTTAACAGATTCTTGAATATTCTTTTAACATTTTTTTATGGTTTTTGATTGTTTTTGGTTTATATATTTATAATCAATTACAACTAATATTATTTAACGTAAAATGTCAAGGACACGAAAAACTTCTATCGAGATGACGTCACTGTATATATATACAATTAAATGCATATATTATATAATTAATTTGATAATTTGATAATCCATTGCTACGTAAAATATAATTCATAGCTATATATATACATATATAGTTTTATTTATATTATAAACCAGCTGTGAATACGACTTTGTCCGCGGGGAATATGGTTTTAACTAAAAGTCGAAATTTCTCCTTATAACATCAGTTATCCACCAGTGAAAGTTCTGTTAAAATCGGTCCAATCGTTTCAGAGATTAGCCGGATCAAACCGTCAGTTAGACAGAAAATTTTGAACAATTGTTTTTTATATGTATGTCCCGTATATACTCCATTTAGTGAAAAGTTGTTAATTACAAACAGATGCTTAAATTTTATTATATATATACATATAGTATTATATTTTGAAACAATAATTTCACTTGTCTTTAGACATGTGAGAAATATTGAGAAATATTTATGTGAGAAATATTTTTGACTTTGAAGTCAATTATGACTCGTATATCGGTAGTCTATTTGTGCTATTGCGGCAAATATTAAAAGTATTGCAAAATAATTTAAAACTAATTAATTATTGAGAAAAGTCAGTTCATCTTTTGCATTTTTGTGTATAATAATGATGATATATTTTTATTTATTTATTTATTTAATTCTTCATTGCACAATATACAAAATAATGCACAAAAGGCGGGCTTAATGCCACAAAGACATTCTCTACCAGCCAACCTTAGAATGTACATGAAAGAAAAATGGTAGGCATGCAAAAAAAAAAAAAATCTAATAATATAAATAAATCCAGAAATATAACAACAATCATATAATATAATAACAAATACAATACATTACAATATAGCATAATAAATAGTATGCGTTTCGTATATAAATGTATAGAAAAAAATAATTTATAACTCATATTCCATATTGTTATAAAACTTCCAGTACTATTATTATAAAGACTGTTTAATGTCTTAAGTATAGTAAGGACCCTCTCTTCTATCAAAAAAATACTAACTACAAAAAATATGAAGCTAAAAACAATGCTATACTTTACTAATTCCACTAAAAAATATAAAAATCATCTATCGTCAACGCTTCTTAGGTCTTTGCCAAATAACTGATAATTAAAAAATAATTTCTTCTATATTATTTGTTAGTGAGGCGTAATTTCTGATTGGAAGATGACCAATGGAGATAATTCATAATAACCAAAATATTTATTCGTATTTTCTCGTTGCAGTAACTATGTAAAAGAGACTTACGTATTATGTATTGATTATACCCTAAATTTAATATAATTGAAATAATGTTTTTTTTTGGGGTGGAATAGTCGAGATTAATATTTATAAGTTAATTTAAAATGAAGAATAATTATTTTATAATAAGTATATTAATTTAAATGTTTCTCGATTTATATAAAATGAGAAAACTGTACTCATATATTTTTTGGTATAATATAATATTGTAAAAAAAATTGTGCTATATAATATCACTCTCCTTAAGTGTTTCCTTTTCGTCCGGGTCGGCCACCACACTCATGCTGGAGGGAGACACTTATAAAGATCTAGAAACATATAAGCCATAATCCAAGTACATATGAGAAATGTTTACAAGAAATTAGCCCAAGAGGCTTCTTGGGGACAGTCTGCAGTCTTCCTGGGCACGTCCAGTACTGACGCAGGGCATGTCAGCACGCGAACCGTCAGTAGAGCCCAGTTGAACAGACAGCCTGGAGCCGGGGAACCTCTAATACCACAACCAAAATTATTGCCTACTCCATAAAGCATAGACGCTTATTGAATTAGAGCTGGACCCAGTTACTCTGCCGGGACATTGATACAGACCACAGCAAAATTTAAGTATCAACGATGACGCAAGAAGAAAGTGGTCTTTCCAGGAACTACGATAGTTTCTATAAAGAAGCAGCCAAAGATCCCAGATAAATCAATAGACTTGAGACATTATTTAAATCAAGAAATCCACACAGCTCTAAAACACAGTTTCTCTCGAAATGTTTTAGCGAAGCAAGCCCAAACAACATGATACAACTGGTATCACGAAACACAATAACCATAAAAGAACTCTATAAAAT
Organism: Melinaea menophilus ssp. n. AW-2005; assembly: GCA_918358695.1. Lineage (NCBI taxonomy): Eukaryota > Metazoa > Arthropoda > Insecta > Lepidoptera > Nymphalidae > Melinaea > Melinaea menophilus. The sequence continues at coordinate 12,028,814 of OU911047.1, read as the reverse complement.
CAAAAATAACGCCTACATTTCTAATATTTCAAATAAACAACAAACCTATCTTCTCAAAACATTGGTGGTTAAACGATTTTATTCTCAGAAACAGAAAATACCTCTTCCAGTAGTACTATTTTAGAATCAGGCGCTAGGAAGAAGTGGTAAAATCAAAAAGTGATGAACAGATGTACTGTTTTTATAAAGCCAAGGCAAAAAACCCGGGACACAACAAAATTAAAACATCTATTTTGTACCAGAAATTCTAATAACCCCAAAAGGAGAACATTTACAGGAAGTACACTATCAAATTATTATTAAGAGGAAGATAATTTCAACTGAAGTACTTGATGAAATTAAACGAAAAGCTGAAAATTCAATTAATAATCCAACGATAATAGCTACACCAGCGCTTAGAGAACAAACCTTTATTATTAACTAGCTGACCCGGCGAACTCTGTTCCTCCTTTCCAGTATTTTTTTTTACCAGACTTAACCAATGTTTTATTCCACTGTCATTTGCATTTTGGTTATACCACAATTTATAGTGACTTGACGGAAACGCGGTCGAACGGGATAAAAAGTCCTATGTCCATCTCCTGGTTCTAAGCAACCTCTCCACCAATTTTCAGCCAAATTGGTTCATCCGTTCGTGAGATAAAAATAGTGTAACTAACACCACTTACTTTTATATATATAGATTTTTTCAATATTCTCATACACACCACGATGCAACACCTATACACGTAAACTAAGTGCTGAAACGGCTACCTCTAACACAAACACACACATAAAAGAAGAAAACACACACAGTAATAAAAGTTTTGAATTTCAATTCTCTCGTAATAATAAAATAACTCGTTATGCAGTTGTCACAGACAATGGCGCAAGTAAGAGAAATGCCTGTTAATAATAGACAAGAATTGCCGATGCCTAAATTTCTTTAACAAATATTTTGAAAATCTAAATAAATTAATATATTTTTATCTAAATTACTAAAAACTGAATAGAACAGAGAGATTTAGACAATATTCTGCTGCAACTTTATACTAGCAAATAGTCAGAAACCTTAAAACCTTATATCCAAGATAACCCAAATTAAACAAAAAAAAAACACCTCTTGGGAAGTCTTAATAAATAGATTATGTTTTTATCAAATAAAGATTAATAAAAAAGCAGGATTTAAATATTATTATAGAAATAATTAAAGAAATATCAAAGTTTATACAGTTCTAGTATCTATCCAGTATGGGTTTTATAGAAATGTATTAAATAATCAAATTACAACACATATTTTATCAGAACCTAAGTCATATAACAAACACTGTATGATTAAGGATATAGAACAGTCACAATATAATACACACGAACAAAATTTGCAAGAAATCAGAATAGAAGAGATCAAGAATACCATGAAAAGAACCCACAACTGGAAGGCACAAGAAATCGATAGAATTAAAAATTTCTATCTCAAATATTTTACGTCTACACTCAAATTCATAATAGTGTAGGTACTTCAGGGCAAAAAAATGTTGAATGGTTTACAACAGGAAAAGTCATATTAATTCTAAAAGATTACGATAACATACAGGGCTCAAAAAACTGAAGAGCTAGGGCCTGTCTACCAACTTTATACAAATTATTTACTTCCATACTTTCAGATATCTCTTATATATATTTCGACAACAATAACGTTAAAGCACCAGAACAACGCGGTTGGCGGAGATAATCCTGGAGTTGCAAGGATCATCTAAAGCTAAATAAAGCCATATTGGAAGACTCAACAAGCTTAGTATGAGTTGGATCGATTATCAGAAGATATTTGACATCGAGTGGCTCGAAGGTGCTCGAATATACAGTTTCCGGACACCGTTAAGCGCTTTCACAAAATCCTAACACTCAAATGGAGGGTGATCATGTCAGGCCATGGAACTAATAATTCGCCAACCATGGCTCCCATTTACGCATGTGGAGGTATATGCCAAGGCGATTCGCTATCACCTCTCTTATTTTGTCTAGCAATTAATCCTCTTTTTTAGGAAATTGCTAACAATTAATTCTTATTATACCAACAAAAGGCAGTAGAAGCATTTACCATTAGAAGAAGGCAACTGGGGTATTATCGAAACATTATTTTAGATACGAATTTTTTGGATACATAGTAGGGTGACTTAATTGAACATATTAAAAAATATAACAAAGAAATGAACTAAATATTCAATAAACAACAGAAAACTTTATACAAATGGGACTACGGGAAAACAAAATTACACCATATAAAAAAGACAGAATGGAAACATTATTACAAGACAGCTCGAAAGAAAAGAAGGAGAGATGGTTAATTCAGAAAGAAGAAACTGTGCAACACTTGCAGTGTTACATAAAACGACATAATAAAATAGTTTAATACATTCACTGGACAAATGCTAGAAACACAATTATAATGTTAACAAACTTTGGTGGAGGAAAACTTTAGCACAAGTAATAGAAAACGATGAAGTAAAAACAATGTGGGAGATGTCAGTTCAAAAGGATGTGATTGTAGCTCATAATAGATATCATATTTGTAGATAAAGCAGAACATAAAACTTACTTCATTGATGACACTATAAACACAGACAATAAAGGAGCAAAAGAAATAGAATAAACTTAAATATCATATACTTGGAAAAAAAACAACGAGATTATGTCTGCTAGGCACGGATTTTTTATTATAATTGACTAATCATTAGGCTAGCTTAACAATTGATTGTGATGGTTCTAGTTGTTCTTACATTGCTCACTAAATATATTGACGTTTGTGAAACAGTGAATAAAAAAAAAGAAGGCTGTCTTTGTTGTGTGGTTCTTCACAGAGCAGGGCGCGTTTGGAGCATTCGTAACCTTATTTTAAGTTGGAGAGTGTCTTTACAGAAGGGTATTTCTATAAGTACGGTATCAATAGTCCTGACACTCCCATTTAATACACAAGTCATCACTAGTATTGATTCCAAGTGGAAAATATATAAATAAATAAATATGAAAACTAACACACACATTAAAGTCATTGGAGCCACGGGAATAATTTGCAAAGACGCTTCAGATACATTGCAACCAATTAAACACACATATACTCTAAAAACTGCCAACATTATACACAAAGACAATCAAAGTTCTGGGGAACACTACCTTCATACAAAACTGGTCAGAGAACTGAACCTCCCTTTCTCCGAGGCTCTCGAGGTCTGGCTGTGCAGACACCAAACCACTACTATGATATCATCATGAATCTGCCCTTATTAGTTTTCTTCCGCCGCCCTTACCTCACAACAATCCACTTTCAAATCAGGTTACATATATCAAAACGTATATATTATAATTTAATTAAATGTACACTAATGTTTCATTTAAAAAAATAGATGTTTTAATTAAATGTCACATTTGACGTATTTTTATTGTGATACAAATTATTTGAATACTCCCAAAAGTATTAAAAAATGTGTAAAAGAAAAAAACTTAGGTTTTGTAATCGTGCGTTGAAGTCTATCTTGAGATACAACCACATTTGGTAGATCTAATCTAAATCTAAATTAATCTGATTATTACAGAAAGCGTTTCCAATATCTTCTATTATTTTCTCCATTTTCTCATCTTTAATTATATCTATTTTACAATTATCTTTTATTATTCAATCCCAAAGTTTGCAAAACTAAACGAGACATCTATATAACATATATAAAAAATTATTAATATGAAAAATTTACTATACAACTTTTTTTAAGTACATTATATTGAAAATCGTAGGGTATTTAAAAAAAAAACTTTACAACACCTAAATTTCAATAAAATTATATATCTATGATAAAATACGTTCGAAAAAAAAATTTTTTTTAAACATGTTTTTCGAATTGAATTTCAGATTGGATTTAACAATTCACCTCTTTCCTGTGTCAATATGATCTTTACAAACTCAATATCTATACCTCATGGTTCTTTAGAACACAATGATTATAAAATCTAGCGGTGGCCCGTCTTCGTCTGCCTCCCTGTACCTCCACAACCCTTTTTATAATAAACATTTAAAATATATACGAAAGCATTTATGGAGTTATAGGTTTGATTAACGAAATCAAGATGGCCTCCGGTGTCAGTGACGTTTCGCTAGCGTCCAAAATGGCGACTGCCATTCGTCTGTCATCGTCATTAGAATTTAGCAAAATACTCGACAATCCGTATTTTGCGGATACATGTTGGCGATTCGAATTTTTTATTTTTGTGTGTTTCATTATTAAGGCGAAGTTTTAATCTAAATTATTAATATAGATTTACCTCCGTGATGAAGGCTGCAGACGACGCAGTATTTTGACTCTTTCTATTATACGTTGAATTGATATCTCAGTCCTCGGTCTGTCTTTGAAGCTTCATTCATATCCATTTAGTTTAGTTAAACACATACTGTATATAATGTAACTAACTAATTATCTAATAATAATAAGTAATTTTCTGATAAGTATTTTTGTGTTATAAGAAATGTTTTAATTTCGAATATTTTTTTCAATCTCCATTTAATATTCTTATATAAATAAATGAAAGTGAAGATCTTCGGAAGTTAATTCCACTATCCATTAAAAAGATATTTTTTTTTTGTCATTTAAACTTAACTTTAAGTTTAAATATATATATAATATAGCAATATATATATACTATATATAATGTAATGATATGTATATATATATATATATATATATATATATATATATATATATATACACAGACAGACAGACCCTCGCAATCCACTAACATAAATTTAAATATCTTTGTGCATAAATCTTCACTATTATTCAGAATTTTAAACAGACCGTCCATTAGCAAAGTATAAAGTATGTACATAATATTATATAATATTAAAAATATGAAACTCTGAAACAACTTTAATATATTTAGATTTAAAAGATGTAAAACTGAAGAATTGTCTATATATATAAAATATATTTAAATAATGTATCTTTTGCACTCTGTCTCATTACGATATGAAATTAATTAAATATGTTTTGATACCATCTCATTGTTTTAACAAATATGTAATTAAAAATAAAGGGATTGATTTGTTTAAATATATAAAACCCTTGATAAAAGTCTCATAATTACTGATATTAGCTTAACACTAAACCTACCGACAATTCTTGTATACCTGTTCCTACCGCGCGCCGTCAAATTGACCGGTAATTAGAAGTTATTTTATTATATAACGCAGGTAATAATGGAAATAACTAAAAGTAAAGAGTGAATACAATATTATATGCATATTGTAAGAATTGTCATGTAGTTTGATAACGATATTATAACGTTTAAAAATCGTCAATCATCAACCGTCAACCGTCAATTTGACCGGTACTTGGTAGGTTTAGTGTTAAAATTTCGGATTCACCTCGAGGACTTATCATACTTCGATACAAGTTGTCATTTATTATTTAGAGGTGGAATATTTTATATTATACATTGTAAGCTTCTAAGATTATCTGATGATGAGAAGTTTTTTATTATGCTGACCTCATAACTTTATTTAAAAGGGATGGTTCTAAAATATATATCCTTCTAAAGAGACAGAGAAGGGCTTCGGCTCGTTCGTCGAGAATTATTTTTATAATATCAAAAATTTACTTCAAACCAATTCTAAACATATATTTAAAGTAACAAGTATCTTATTAAACACTAGATGAAATAGAGTTCTAATATCACATACTGAAAATGCTAATGAGGTACAGTAATACCCCGTTTTACGCGACCCCGTTATACGCGGTTTCACTATAACGCGGATGCAAATTTCGCGCTCAAATGTCTCGAATTACGCGAAAGAGTATGTATAAATATAAGGTAGTCATCAACAATAGATGTATTTTTCTGTAAAAAATAAGAGTATGTATTGCATAAAGTGTTCCTAGAATTAAAGCGATTGATTAAAATGATTTGTATTTTTTTGTAATAATTTTTGACTATGTTTAATCATAAACCTCGTTATACGCGAATTTCAGTTAACGCGATTTTTTTTGGAACGTATCCCTCGCGTAAAGCGGGGTATTACTGTATTAGCTGATGGTGCATATATATACTTATACTCGCTTTTTAGAGCGCTTAAAGTCGTATAATGTAATGCTCATAAGCTGTGTATTATAGTGCACTGTGGATGCGCGTGCGCGTCTCCGGATGTGACGTCACGGACGGCCGGGGTCATTGACATCCGTCGCTCTTTATATGACCGTCTTACTTAGCTACCTTTACTGGCGATGATTGCTTTGTGACTACATAAATTAATATATTAAATATATTATTGTATTTCATATATAATTAGGTTTTATTGTAACTTTGTATAAATATATATCATACATATATATTTTGACGTTTTTCTTTAATGGAATTACAAGTTTTTTTTTTATTTTTGGTGGTTAAAGTTGATGATTTATGTTTTACAGTTTATGATCTCACAAACAATCTCTATTGTTGAATGTTGTCTTTGTTTTTGTATATTAAACAGCGTTATATACAGACACACAATTCCATGATTGAATTGAAAACATAGTAATATATATTTTTAAATATGTTATTTTAGTACTAAGAGTTAGACTAATTGTCTTAACACAAATGTTGACAGTTTCGAAGTTTTCAAAGTTTAAGTTTTTAATTGAATTAAGTATTGCACTTATCACAGCTCTAGTTCACGCTCTCTCTCTCTCTCCCTCTGCTTCTAATAACCCTTAAAAGTTGGTTGTTGCAGACAATATTAAGAATATAAATAGCATTTAGCATATAATATTTACTTACTTGTATATAGCTGTATGTATCTTGAGATGGGGGGAGTGGGGGGCTTTCGACAAAGGCGTCCCATAACTCAGTCTTATGAATAAAGAAAGAAATGAAAAATTAAAACATTGAAATATTATAGAGGATATAAATGACTTATTATTTATTTATTTATTACGATGTTGAAAAGATAATATAAATTATTCTCCAATAAATCTTTGTACGAAATATACTTTTGAAAGACTTCTCTTGTCCGTCTGTTGTTGTCTGTAATCCTTTGTCACCATTTGTTTCAATATTATGCAACAAATGGTTTTGGAAAATATGTGTAATTGATGTGATTTTAATATTAATTTCATATCAACGCGATTAACAGAACAAAGGACAATTAAACACACCATTTAGATATTATTTTATAAAGAAAAGTTCATTTTGTCTTTCTCTTAAAATGTTACTCTTATGCAATACATATAGCATCACTGTATGACAAAATGACAAACAGATGGATTATTTTATATATATATATATATATATATATATATATATATATATATAGAAGAGTATATATCCATTGCAAATTGATTAAGTAGAACATAGAGAAAGCATTATTCTATATACATTTATATTGTTTTATAGTAAAAAAATATTAATTAATAATAATAATAGGATCCTCCAACCGCGCGCGGCGGGTGTTGAGCTGAGCCCCTCTCCTTTCTTCTTTTCTTGATAACTTTTGAATGGCTAAACATTTTTTCAATCTGTTTTCGCTATAACAACCGCGTTCGACTCAAACATACATGAGAACATTTTTAATCCATTATCTCGTCGCATTCTGGAGACAACTAAACACAAAAAACGTCTCCCAAACGGTTAAGAGCTAAGCTTACGCTCAGCTCAATAAATAGATATAATTATAACAGAATAGGTCCAAACCTAACCTATACGCCAGTGTCCCAAATAAAAACAATGGTGAAACGCAACCGCCACTTCCGAGGCCATTTACACCCGCGTACTCGTTACGGAGCTACTCTCACGTTTTTAACTCACGTACTCCTTTCATATAACTAGCTTTTCGTACTCTTTTTATTTTGTTATTATAATAATAATGTATTTTTTTTACAATAAATAAAGCACTGTAATCTCGTTAATTAATTGAATTGCCCTCGTTTAATTGTTTTAATCATTACGGGTCGTAAAACTCAGTATAACAGCTATGTCATGCGAAATTTGGATTTTCATTTATTTACGACAGTAAATGTAATTTCATTTATTTATTTTTATTTTATTTTATTTGCATGTAGTAATCGCGTCCTTTTTAAATCCTAGCAGATCGTTATTTTTTTTTATATATTATGAGTACATTAATTAAATTTGAATTAAATATCAGTTGTACATGTTTCCATAGTAATTATTACCAAATTCTTAAATTTACGTAAAAATTTAAAGTTATTAATGAATATTTATGTATTTAAGTCTACATATATACTATCTAGAGGTTAAATATATTGAAAATATTACGATTTATTTAAAAAGTACTCCAAAATAATATTAAATTACCTCAACCTGACTCGCCACGTTTTAATTCACATTGTTTACGTTTGTTTATAACAGATGGCATTACTAGTCTCAATGCACTTATGACACCGCTACTATGTATCAAAAACATTCAAGTCAAAATGCGATTTATTTACTGTTTAATAATAATATATATAATATTGTTTAATAATTGATGTATTGTTTTATTACAGTATATGACCATATTTTATTTCAATGACCTCGATGTAAGTGATAATTATCATGGTTTTTTTATTAAATTATCTGACGAAACGGACCTTTTGATATTCTTTAATATTCTATTCTTTGAAATTCTTATGATGTGTGATGGAAATAAAATCTAAAAAAAATGCAATATATATATATATATATATATATATATATATATATTCTATAAGTAACATAGGTTTATAAATATTTTATATTTAAGCAATGTTTATCAAAATTTGTTTTAAGTTAACAAAAGTTATATATTGTGTTTAAGGTTATATATTTCAAAAAGGTACAAAACATTGTCTGTCACATCCGTTACTTATATGCAAATGACAATTAAATATATATATATAATAATAATTAATAATATATAAATAAATGAATGTTTCAGTCTAATAGCAGTTGTCGGTGAACGATCGCGTTATAAATGGGTGCGTTGCCCCGGGGTCATTACACTCGGTCAGCGTTTTCAGAAACGCTCCAAGCTTTTGTACATTATAATAAATAACTTATGTGGACGACTGTACACTTTTATATAATTATAAATGTATTCTTCTATACATTTAAATGATTAAATTATGTTGAAAATTTATATGAATGATAAATGACAGGTTATAGTTGTGAGCGGCGGCCATTTTGTGATGTTTAAACACGACAGCACGAAATGTTGGGTTATTGTTTTATTTATTTATATTTTGGTTTGTTTTAAAGTAAATTATATGTTATATATAAAAATAATATTTATATGTGATATCTTAGAATAGAATATGTATATGTATATTCTTATCCTAGTTAATAAGATTGTTAATTATAACTATAATTGTAGTCTTAAAAAATATAAAAATATCGAACCCGGGACTTATTTAATCCAATAACGACCGATCACTTAACTAGTGTATTATCATTATTTTCATTATATATATATATATATATGTATTTCTTTTAGGACTATAAAAAGAAAGTTATGATGTATGTGTGTCAAACACGAATGCTCTGGTTACAAATTTATCTATATAATCTTGTCCTAATCTTAATCTATCCCGTCCCAAACCTATTCGGGATCGACGCAAAATCCAAAATCCACAATCTTTTATCATATCATCATCCTCATCTCTGGAGATTCTTCACTGTCATATCATTTCCATTCGTGTTGTTGTAATCATCGTCACTTATAAAAATATTTTTACAATTTTGTCTTTTTGTTATTTTTATATATTTATATATAAATAAAAAACTATATTGATGTAGTATCAGTATTGTTTGTCACTGAATCTGCATTGTCATTATATATATCAGTTAAACTGAGAAATCGTAAGTAGATGACTAATTACTGACTCACTCACACAACACTAAACATTTGTAACGTCGGTTAAATTAAAGTTTTTTTTGAGCGAAGCGAGCGGAGCGCTCTACTGGAGACTTTTCACATTCTTTGTCACGAATAGGTTCGAAAACTACTTGACGGAAAATTATGAAATTTTGAAATCAAAAAGACACATTAGGTGATGGTATAAAAAATGTCATGTCGTTGAGGAATAATCGTAAAAAACTGATATCCGACATTGTCCACAACGATGAGTCATTACACTGGGCTCGCTTCGCTCATTATGCAAATGGCACCCAAGATTTCGCGAGCGCAGCGAGTCGAAATTGAGGGTCTGTTGGCCCCTACTTTAATTTACTTCTAAATTATTTATACTCGTTAATAATAAAATATTAACTTGTCCGTTTGCCTCCTAAAGAGATTACTCCTAACTCACTGATAAAGTATGGAACTTCATATCAGAAATATTTTATTATATTTTTGGTTTGATGTGTGCATGCAGAGACAGTGTTCAACATATAAGGCGTTTGAATTATAACAATTTATTAATAATTATATAAAAATAAACCCGTGTTCAGTCTTCAAAGAAAACTTAACCCTAACAGAGTTATTCCTCTTTATATCACTAGACAAGTTTGTGAAATAAAAATATATATAACAAATGTTAATATATCGTTGTCAGGTTGTCTGTGTGTAGATTTGTTTTCGATTTTTTCTAAATTAATTAGATATTGGAAGCAATCAATGTTATCATAGATCATGAGACTATGATTGTAAATGTCATGTTATGAAAAACAATAGTACCGAAGTAGCGAAAAAAATAAATAAATTAGAAACATGAATGTTTGTTTTGTTTTTTTTTAGGTTAGAAAACTTTAAGCATTTTGTTTTTGCTTCAAATTTCTAAGTAAGAAAGTACAATGTTAAATAATTAATATGTTCTAACAAAGAAACTGTGAACATAAAATACTAGCTTGTTCCCCCCCTCTTCGCAGGGCACACTATTAATTTGGATGTGAACTTAGGTTGCTATGGTAACCTTTGTCATATTATCCGTTGTCATCGTAACTCTTAACCCCGCGTTAAGTATATAGCTCCTACAGGTTTAAAACTTGGCGAAATGCAAAAAGTTGAAATCCGTTGTGATAGGAATTCCGTAAAATCCGTTCTTAGTGGACGTCTACGGCATAAAAGAAGTAACTATGTAAAATGTTAAGTTAATAGGACAGATAGTTTCGGAGATTTCGTGATGAGTCAGTGAGTGGTAAATCGCTTATATATATATATATATATATATATATATATATATATAGATTTCTCAGTACAGCGTTGTAATAACGGTCGGTGGGTTCAATGAGTCCTAGTCGCTCCAAATACAGGAGTATTAGTTGCGCCTTAATGGCAGAACGTTTTCCTATTACGCTCTCTGACTTTATACTAGGATTCGTCAACCGTGCGCGGCGGGTGTTGAGCTTAGCCCCTCTCCTTTCTTCTTTTTTCGATAACTTTTGAATGGCTAAACATTTTTTTAATCTGTTTTCGCGTTAACATCCGCGTTCGGCTCAAACATACATGAGAAATGTTTTAGCCAGTTATCTTGTCGTATTCTGGAAACAACTAAACACAAAAAAGGTCTCTCAAACGGTTAAGAGCTTCGCTTACGATCAGCATGCGGCGAAGGGTTTATGAAATTTGGTTTAGTTTTTCCAATGAATTTATAAGAAAAAAACCCTTTTCTTTTGCTTCGTATACACAATTTACAACCTAAGAAGTGAGATTACCTAACTACTTTAAGTTAAGAAATGACAGATCGCTTAAACTTTTATTTAGGAAGAGTTGGGGGGGGGTTTGCTGAATTTTAATTTAATTATAACTATAGTATCGTAATGCATATGCATAGTAACTTTAGAAACTTTAAGACTAAGTTATTTCGATTTTATGGAGAGTGTATAAAAAAATATATGTAAAAAAAATATATATTCTTTTCTATTTTACTAGAATCGAAATAAATATTTTACGAATATTTTATATACAAATAATAAATATATAAAAATTTTGGCAATTAAATACTTTTAATTTTTTTTGCTCTTTTCATTCGCATTATATTTGTGTTAATGGAAATTCTGTGTATTAATAGTGGAAAAAACTGTCTATAATAAGAAGACAAACTCGTAACGCCTAAATTTCATCTTCAAAAAGTTAACAAATCCTTCATTGGCTTGAGTGTACACATATATAATAAAGTTCCACAAGATATCTTAGACCTTACTTTTCTTAGTTTTAAATATAAAATCAAAAGTTTTTTATTAAATAAATCTTATTATAACATTCAAGAGTTTTTAGTTGATCGTGATGTGTGGAACTTAAGTTGAATCATTTGCAGGGTTGATATTATAATGTATACATCTAACTGTTAAATTACATTTAAAAAGAGCAACTGTTGAGTTTCTGACCGACTCTTCTCAGCAGTATTCCGGTGGTAGCTTACTCACTGACTACACTGACATTAATGTAATAATTGATTCAAAAGTGAGTGTAAATGAATACTTCAATGAAGGTATTTTGAATATGAATTTGAATAAAGGTGACTTTGATATTTCTGGATCATTATCCTCAAACTAAAAACATAAAGTACAAAAAGTTTTATGCAGTACGTGATGTGACCAGTGATAGTGTAATTAGTATTGTATGTATGTATGTGTGTATGTATGTATGCATGTACGTGTGTATGTATTCAAATTATAGCTTACAATATAATATATTTGGAATATACTAGTATACTTATATATTATTTTCATACAAGACTTACATCTTCATTTTATATGAAATTATATTTCATATTAAAAGACAAGGATACATAAGTGAATACTATGATATGATGTTATATATTTAACTCTAGACCTACCGACAATTCTTGTATACCTGTTCCTACCGCACGCCGTCAAATTGACCGGTAAATTAAAAGTTATTTTATTATATAACGCAGGTAATAATGGAAATAACTAAAAGTAAAGAGTGAAGAAAATAATATATGCATATTCTAAGAATTGTCATGTAGTTTAATAACGATATTATAACGTTTAAAAATGTGTAAGTTTTACAAAAGTTTAAGAACGGTCATTTTAACCGGTACTTTGTAGGTCTAGTGTTAAAAACGAGACATCTATTATTACATACAAGTTATTATTGTAATTGTAATTATAATTCGATCTCTCGATGTCATATTTTCCAGCAGTAAAAAGGAGCTTAACTTATATATATTGTATTAATTACACAAATTTAATAAGAAATAGCATTCAAAGAGAGAAACATAAGAGCTTAACATAAATATAGTTCAGGAGTTATATAATGCATAATATAAAACAAAGCACAAACGAACACAATGACATTACCTATCATCCTTTAGGAACTACGATAGAGGGAGTTGGTAGACGCGCAGAGTCGACAAAATATATGTCTAGATATAATCACATATTCATATATAATATATATATATATATATATATATATATATATATATATATATATATATATATATATATATATATATATATTAACTTAAAATACTTTACTGATTACGACCCAAAAACGAGTGATGTTATAACTTAACATGTATATTTGTTATGAGTTTAACATTTATGTTTGTGTGCGTAATTGTATGTTAGTCAGTCACACCATAGCTTTAACACGGATGAGGTGATTCATGTGCTTTTTGTTATCTTAAATCGTCTGTAGAGACGATTCTCAGCTATGTTTAGTGTAAAAGCTATTTTCAAAATATTAAGCTTCCATTGGATTTAGAAGCTATTTCTATATTAGGGAATATTATTTTTGTGATTTGAAAAAAAAAAACCACATTAGCCTTCCACCGATAATTCAAGGGTTGTCGGTATTTAAAAAGACAGGACTTGTACCGAGAGACGGTAAGCGATTACTGGAAATGTGTTTAGAGGAAATAGTTTAGCTTTTAGTTTACATAGACTTTTATTCATATTTCATGGTAAACTAATTTATATTTTAGGTTATCCGCGCCGCCATTTGCAACTTGCAAATGAATTTAAAGCTGTAACATCTTCCAAGATTAATTAAAACGTTATGTCAGCCACTTATATTTTTGATTTATTATATATATATATATATATATATATATATATATATATATAATAAATTATTCGTATTTATATTTGGTATTTAATATAGCTTTCTTCCACTTGATACTAGTTTTTACCATTGACTTCGTCTGCAGTACTTCAAGCAATAGTTCATCCGAAAGATTAAACTGAATCTATACATACTTCTGATATTTTAAAATCAGTTTGGTATTTATTGTGACTCGTCGTTACAAAAAAATAAATGACTAATATATTTGGAATTACTAAAAAAAAATATGAACATATTGTCCAAAATTACGTTCCAAATAATCTCTTATTTGTAGAAGATTAGTTTTTACCCGCGGCTTCGTTAGCATTTGAGTCTTTAAATAAGTATAAAAGATCATTGCTATAGAAATGAATCAATACGATAACTATATTTTATTACTTGGCTGGGATTGTCGATTTTTAAAAATTAATTGCAATTACAACAACAAATTTAAAATTTATTTTACTGTGACAATTTCTTTTTTTTTATAAAATAATTCTATTATACTTCTAATACCTCCAAAAGTATCTGTACAAAGTTTCATAATGATGGGTTTAGTAATTTTCGCGTGAAAGCGTAACAAACAAACTTACATTCGCATTTATAATATTATTAGGGATAATACATACTAATTATTCTTCTAATATTATCATTATGTACCTGTCCTTATCCTAATTATTTGGGATAGGAGCAATATGTCAATCTCATGATACTCTTCTTTTGATATGTGATATTTAAGATCTGTAAAAAAAATGTAAAAAATCTGTAAAAAAAATTAGAACCTTGGTAATGCGATTTTGTGCTTTTTACCACTTTTTGGGATAAGTGGTGTAAAATGGTCCACTGTTTGGTCTATTATCAGCTCTTACAGCATCCTTGGTGAGATGATTATAATTTAAAATATAATTACAATTTATTACACTTTATAATTTCAAATAGAAATTATTCCAAGTAATTAAAGATATTTCTATTTTGCTTAATTAGAAGTCCGAGGTTGGATTTCGACAAAAGACTATTTAGTTTTGCTAAGTTCATTTGTAGATGTTACATTTCTTACACCAAACTTTCTTTACTATATGACATATTTGTAAACTGATATATATATATATATATATATATATATATATATATCATAATTTATAGCCAAATTACTTTTCAGTAATATTAATAAATATATTTTATTATTTTATTTCTTATAATAAACAAATGTAATCGACTAAAACATTATATCTAAATAAAAATATACAGAAAATCATTCAAATTAAATAATACTATTAATACTTCAAAATGTAATATTACAAGTAAGTGTGTAAATAACTTAGCTTGAGTTATGTCCTTAATGTTATAATGAAATATATATCTTCTTTTTTCCACGTTCCACTCGCTTGTGGAACGAACTTCCTTCGGTGGTATTTCCAGATCGGTACGACATGGGTACCTTCAAAAAAGGCATTTATCTTCAAGGCCGGCAACACTCCTGTGGATCCTCGGATGTTGCAGGAGTTCATGGGCGGCGGTGATCACATCCATCTGTGACCCGCCAGCTCGTTTGCCCTCCTCTTACATAATATATATTGGTTATACATAAAATGTTATATACTTTTAAAACACTTTTCTTACCTTATTGTTAATGTTAAAGACGAATTTTTTAATTTAACATTTGCCTTGTGAAACTTTTTTATATATGTATATACATCTGTCTAGATCTGTTTGTCTGTACAAGATTTAAAAAAGGCTTATGTTATATATTTATATTGTACTACTAAAATTGTCACAACTACGAAATCATTCTGAATGTTATGACATGTTGATTTTCTTAAGTCCATGATTCAATTCCCGTTTGGTATAACACAAGTAACAATCAAAATCAATACTTCTAAATTATGATATATTGACATATTCAAATTTCAAGTGTGTATCCCGTGGGGAAAATAAAAATATAATTAGTCTTTAGTTTCGATTGTGGTTAATAAAAGAAGATGGAAAAGAAGTGGATGAACTGAAAAATAATTGAGCTGAGCGTAAGCGAAGCTTTTAACCGTTTGGGAATCAATTATATGTCGCCACATCATATAAAAACGACTCAGTCGATCTTCATCAAAATTGGCATTGCTGTAGCTCTTGTTGACAGGCTTCCACAGAAAAAAACTGATTAATAAAATTTTGATTTGATCATAATTTATGGTCGAAAAACTGAATCCCTTAGACCGAAGAGACTCGTGATTATGTCGCTCGTAGTATAAATTTCATGGCAACAAACTTTTTCTATTAATTATTAATTATTGTTATTAAATATTTATTTCCTTTTATTCTTTTCAAATGGATTTTCCTGCGCTCAGCTCAATTCTCGCCACTCACGATGGGTGGATCCTAGTACAGCTAAAGAGTGTCAATTGATGACCTTTGATAAAAGAATTCATATTTTTTACTTTTGTTATAGTTACGTATCAAATATTTGTGCTTTTTCATGGAAATGAATATTTTTTTTTAAGTTAAAAGAAGAAAAATATGTGTACTATGTGATTAACATTATTACCTTATTTGTATGTTTTATTCAAGTTTAGTGAAACATTAAAATAATGTTGAGAAAATAGCAATTATTATACATAGTGCTGAAATATTTTTTTAATATTTATTTTGTGTTAACAGTCAAATGATTTACTGATTACTTAATAATATTATATCAATGGAATGTATATATAAAGTATAATTTGAATTATACATTACAACTTTAGAAGTATTTGAAGTTAGAATGAGTATAAGTTTGAAGTTTGAATGAGTATAAGTTTGAAGTTAGAATGAGTATAAGTTTGAAATTGGAATGAGTATAAATTTAAGGTTGAAATGAGTATAAGTATGAATTTGGAATGAGTATAAGTTTAAGGTTGGAATGAGTATAAGTATGAATTTGGAATGAGTATAAGTTTAAGGTTGGAATGAGTATAAGTTTAAGGTTGGAATGAGTATAAGTTTAAGGTTGGAATGAGTATATGTTTGAAGTTGGAATGAGTGTAAGTTTGAATTTATAATCAGTATAAGTTTAAATGTTTCAATGAATTATATTTATAAATATGATTTATGAGTCACTTTTGAAACGAAATTTGGAAGTTTGTAGCCACGGCTCTTTATATAACTCTGTATAGACGAGTAGAGACGGAGTAGAGTAGCAATGATGAATAGCACCGTCTATGAAGGAAATTCAATGAATCTGGAAATGGATAAGGATGAAGGGAGCGACGGAAGCGAAGGGAAGGATGATCGGGTTACCGGTTCATTTTACTAAACGTTCTCCACTCGGATCGTCTGTGAGAGGTTCTAGCTAGCTCGGATACGGGCTACAATCAAATGACCAACTATGTTTTACTATCAACAAAATCTATTAATACGAACGTATATGTATAGAATGTAACAAAGGTTTTAAGATATTTTTGTTATAAGGAAAAATACATTTATATATATATATAATAAACAAACCGACGCAATAACACAGCTTGCAATGTTAATTCCTGACAAATTAATCCACTTTGATTGATATATAGTGTCGTATGTTCGTCTCAAACGATAATTTAACAACAATATATAACGCGCTTCTGATATATATATATATATATATATATATATATATACATATGTATATATACTTATATCTCTATATATTTAATCCCTTTTCATTTATTCAGAATTTAACCCCCAATTAAGTCCTTATGTGAATAATTCATAATAATAAGTAATGTTATAAGTAATTTAATTATAATGAGTAATTTATAAGTAAGTTCCTATTTTATTTTATGTATAGAAATAAACTTTTCTTATAAAGGAACTTTAATTTTAATATTATTCCATAAATAGTATGAAACTACTTTAAAATAATATTTGTAACTAAATTTGAAGTGCTTTTTCGATGTCCCTCTCAAACCTTCAAGCAGTCTCTTAACTTTTTCATAAATAATGTATTTTAAGATTGCTACAAATAGAACATTTGGGATGAATAAATTTAATGTTAACATAATTTGTTTTAACTAAATCTTTTTTGGTTAGTTTTAAATAAAGTTAGAATGAAAACCTCTCTGGAATATGATTCCGGAACAAACTATTATGTTATATATTTTAAAACTTTTGTTATTAATATATATATATATATATATATATATATATATATATATATATATATATATATATATATATATATATATATTAAAAATTAATTTATATTATATTTGTAAGATAAACATACTTTTTAAACTGTTAAAGTCTTAATATTATATTGTATAGAAAACTACATTTTCAAATATCTATAGTTATGTAAAATATGAATGACATCATAAAGTAATATTCTTATCGGAGTCACAAGGCGACTACGTGATTATATTTGTGATAAACCCGGTACAAATAGTACGAGCTATTAAGTTTTACTTTAAAATCGATATTATAATAACTAAGGCATTCTTATTTGGTACGCCTTAAATGTCATTATAAAATGACCGACATATTATTTATATATATATAATAAGCTATAATACATGTATTATATTGTTATAAACATATGTATGTAGTATGAGCGAAGCAATCGTCATCGTAAAATATGAAGATACGAATAACATTACTGCTATAAAAATAACCACAGCCAGTCAACGTTCCATAACCTTGAGTCGCCCTAACCGTCTACCAAGTTAGCCGCTAGATGTCGCTACGAGTACCGTACCGCTCCGCGCCATCGCACCATTCTTTCAGGTTATGTCTCTGACACGAATAGATATCTCAATATATATATAAACTAAGCTTGGCACACAAGACAAGACAAGTCTTAAACGTTCAATTGAGACATAATAAATGATGTTAATGTAATCTTATCGTGATCGTACAATCTGACGTCCGATATAACGTCGATTACGTAAGTACCGTGTACGAAATTATGACAACAATTGTATTATTGTTTCGTTTTAAAACGGAAGTGTTTTGAAATTTTTATTTATGGTCGAACGTATTTTTACCCTTTACATGTGTGTAACAATATATGTATGTAATAAAAAACACACATGCATATATACGATGTTAATATCAACTAATTGATCTGTGAAATAAATAATATTGATTTAAGTCAGAGTATAATCAATAAAATAAATTCTAAGTCGTAAATTCTCTTTCAATTAAAACGTCCGCATAACATATCATAATAAAAAACCTAAAGGAAGTTGTATTCATGCATCCTCGACATTGAAAAAACAAAAATAATTGAAGAGCCTAAAATCATCTATCAACAAAAGGAACAACAAAATGGCTGCCGCGAATGAGGCGCGTAGCGTTTCTGAAAGCGTCCGTCTACGGGATGTTCGCGTCTCGCTCTAGCTGTGCGGCTACGCGCGCGTGCGGGCGGGACGGGTGTAGTACCCTGTCGGGCCTCGTGTCAAGGTGACGTACCCTCGCCACGCACACATAAGCGATTCCGCGCTCGCGCAACGAGTTTGTCCTAATTTGCGAATTTGTTTTATGATGCGCTGCTGTTTTAACGATATTTTAGAACGGTTTGAAACACAAAAAAAATGTACGAAATATAGTGTGTCTTGTTAAACGTATAATGCATAAATTTAAATTAATGATCTATACGATTTATATTTTTAATTGTATAAGTTAGATACTAAAGTTAAAATTATTATCGTAAATCGCTTATAATTATTGATTTTAAAATTGGCTGTTGTTTTAATTTGATAATGAAATTAATAATCTAGTGATATTTAAATTTAGACTTATTGCTAAACTATTTTTTTACAACATATATTAAAAGGAAATCTATTGATTGGCAATAAGGTGTGTTATAAGAAAAATATTTAAACAGATTATGTACGGTTCTTAATCAAATAATTAGGGTCAAAGTAACTATTTAACGATCTCGTTATATATATGTATATTATGTGTGTTTAACTATATAAGGAAGGTCACTATGTCTAAAATTATAGACTAATAAAAAGTAGCAACTTGGTGCTAGGTTTAAAACATTGGTAAGGGTCTTCCAGCCTCCATACTCAGACTATACACATACATTTCTTTTTAACACTAAACCTACCAAGTACCGGTCAAATTGACCGTTCTTAAACTTTTGTAAAACTTACACATTTTTGAACGTTATGATATCGTTATCAAACTACATGACAATTCTTAGAATATGCATATAATATTTTCTTCACTCTTTACTTTTAGTTATTTCCATTATTACCTGCGTTGTATAATAAAATAACTTTTAATTACCGTTCAATTTGACCGCGTGCTGTAGGAACACGTATACATGAATTGTCGGTAGGTTTAGTGTTAAAGGCACTTATAGTCATGTAAAGTAAGAAAGCAGATGCTTTAACACCCGAATATTGATAAGGCTTTAAAGGATAGTAGAATAGTAAGGATGGAGGTTCTGCTGAATCCTTTAGAATCCTCAGTACAATATTTGAATAAATCATCTTATTTGGTGATGAAACCTCAGCTCAATGTCTAACCCCGTAACAAATAATGTTTAGTACGTGTCTCCGTTTCACGAAAGCGTTGGTGTCAGCTGAAAGTCACTGTTCATGATTCATTTGATTCATCGACCTTAAGGTCAAAGCAAGGTGACTTCTTCGGTCATCTTTTGTTCTTTCCAATCTTTCTTTCCTCGTTACTCCTTTTCGTCTTCACGTTACGTGACGAACATAAATATTTTCTATCGCCATTCCTCTTCTCAGACTATCTCTAAATGCATTATTTATGTATTTCAATCCATCTCGTAGTATGTATTTGTAGTATGAAATAATGGATTTAAGTAGTCTATATATATATATATATATAAGTAAGTACATACAAATAATTTGTAACCTCATTAATCATGTCGTTGTAAAAGTGAAGAGGATTTTCGGAAATATATTAGTTAGTTATATAATTTATCCTGGCTTTGCCTGTATAGACCTTTAAATAATTTACTAAGGTGCTTATGGAAAATATATATATGTATTTATATTGTGTATATTACTGTCTACTTCAGAACACTGCAAGTGAATGAATTGAATATCCGGATGAGTAAATATATATAATTATATAAATAATATAAAAAATAATAATTGTACTCAAAATAGATTCTGATACCTTTAAAACAGACATACATATAGAAACACTGTCTTGTACAGTACTTATATATATATATATATATGTGTAATAATATGTATGGCTGAAAATTCATCATATTTGATTGTGTACGTGTATGTGTTTAATTAAAAAAAAACATTAAAAAATATTAATTATAAATAAATCAAAGTGTCCTTAAGTTATTAAGCTCCGTGGATTGTCTTGCGGGGAAAACCAAGGAGCTAAAGCTAAAACTTAATAATTAAATAACTAGGGTCGCCAACAGACCCTCAATTTCGACTCGCTGCGCTCGCGAATTCTCGGGTGCCGTTTGCATATTGAGCGAAACGAGCCCAATGAAATGTCTCATTGTTTCCCATTGACTTCAATGGGATATCAGTTTTTTGACGATTAATCCTCAACGACAGGGCATTTAATTTTTTTTTTCAAACCCTTACCTAATTTGTCTTGCAAAATTTCATAATTCCGTCAAGTAGTTTTTGAGCCTATTCGTGACAAAGAATGTGAAAAAGTCTTAAGTAGAACGCTCCGCTCGCTTCGCTCAATAAAGTTAAATGTCAACACATCCTGTTTTTGTTTAATCGTTTGCTTATCTTCTTAATACTGTAAGAATATAAGCTTATGTAAATAAAATTTAAGTAAAAAAAGACAAACTAATTTCTGATTGGTTGACCACCAACCAATCACAACTCACCACCACACAAATGATCTTTACTTTAAATATTAGAAACCGACCGTTATTATAACGTTCGAAATTTAAATTATCATTAGGAATATGTCGTTTTTCATTACATTAAACATTTAAGGAATGTTCGACGAAAAACATTTAGAATGTTTAAAGTGAACGTTTCACATTAACTGGAGTTAAATTAAATAATTTGTTGACCTTCCATCTATGTGAAACTTTCCTATATAAAAGAAATATCGAACAGTTAATATTAAAAAGTTATGAAATGACTTTAAACCATGGTTTAACTATAGTCCCGGTTTAAAGTGACTTCGGTTTATGGTTTAATGTAATATCTTCTATAATAAAACTAACAGTAAAACTAGATTAAACTTGAATTTTTTGTCCTAGACTAGACTAGACTAGACTAGAATTAGTTTTGTTATGAGACCTATATAATTTAACATTCTTAATATAATTAATATAAATTTAAGGTAAGGTTATTCTCTGGTACCCTGGTAATATGTATATATATATATATATATATATATATATATATATATATATATATATTGTAATGTAACAAGATTAATTATAAGACACATCAATAATAAATAACTCTTAACAAAAAATGATAAAAATTATCATATCAACCGACACTATCATAGTTTTAAACAACAAACTTCAAACACCGGAACATATAACAATATATATATATATATATAAAATAATTCATAGATTTTATCTCACAGTACAAACAAATAAATGATAACATTATTTTAGATTGAATTTGAATACTATCCGTGACCGCAAACCGCATCATAGCTGGCCGTGTGAACTGTGTAATACTAGCATTAGCTCGCGTCTTCATCTGTCTATGGAGAACTTAGTCAAAGCCGTACTTTGAACGAAATAAATACAACTAACCTAACTTATTATTAACTAATCATTAGGATAGCTTATCGAATTGATTGCGATGGTTCTAGTTGTTCTTACATTGATATTAATATATTGACGTTTGTGAAACAGTGATCGCAATAAAGAAAACCCGGCTGAGTTTGTTGTGTGGTTCTTCTCAGAGCATGGCTCGTTTGGAACACTCGTAGACTTATTGAGCTAAGCGAACGAAGTGAGCGGAGCGTTTTACTGGAGACTTTTTACATTCTTTGTAACAGATTGGCTCGAAAACGAATTAATGGAAAATTATGAAACTTTGCAATCAAAAAGACACTCATTAGAAAAAGGATTTAAAAAAAAAAATGTCCTGAATTTTCTTTTTTATATCATGTAATAAAAACTGATATCCCATTGAAGTCAATGGGAAACGATGAGTCAATACACTGGGCTCGCTTCGCCCAATATGCAAACGGCACCCGAGATTTCGCGAGCGCAGCGAGTCGAAATTGAGGGTTTGTCGGCGCCCCTAGTTTTAAGTTGGAGAGTGTCTTATCAAAAGGGCTTTCTATAAGTATGATATTCTAATAGTTCTGACACTCCCATTTGATACACAAGTGATCACTGGTATTCATTCAAAATGGAAAATATATATATATATAAATAAATAAATAACCAACTTATATATATCAGCAATATACCAAATGTAATTTTTGGAGCAATGAGAATATTCGTTTTTTTTTTATAAAAATTCAATTACTTTCTTTAAGTCTCGTTCGAACGAGGTGCGAGTTTAAATAATACCAAATGACAATAACATAACTAATCTATAGTAATATCAACTCAACGTATAATAGAAAGAGTCAAAATACTGCGTCGTCTGAAGCATTCACTCACAGAGGTAAATCTATATTAATAATTTTGATTAAAATAATAAAACATAAAAAAATAAAAATTTCGAATCGCCAACATGTATCCGCAAAATACGGATTGTCGTGTATTTTGTTAAATTCTAATGACGATGACAGACGAATGGCAGTCGCCATTTTGGACGCTAGCGAAACGTCACTGACACCGGAGGCCATCTTGATTTCGTTAATCAAAGCTATAACTACAATAATCTACCAACTACGAGCTCCCAGGGTTAGGCTGCCTTTTAGTTTCATATAAAGAAAAGGTTTCATTGTGTTTGTATGTGTAGGCTAATCTCAAAAACTACTAAAGCGATTTTGATAACTCTTTGACACGTCGAAAGCTATTTTAGTGACTTGTGACATAGGCTACATTTTATCCCGAAATTGCAACGCTGTCGGGATAAATTGACCTAAACCCTTAATGCTAAGAAATATTAATACCAAAAGAAAATGTTTGAAAAGACGCGAAGTAGGCCAGCTAGTGTACGATATAGTCAGTAAGACACTGTTTCTAGAGTTATGATTTACAATTAACATCAGATAGTAGAATAAAAAAACTTTGAAAATATGAAAAAGTTTAAGAGATTATTGAATACAAACAGATATACATGTTTTAGTTAATAATAGATGAATCGACTGACGATAGAAATATTTTAGTACAAATGTAATTGTTTGGTCTCTATGAATATCTTTTATCGATATCTTTACCTTTATAATAAAGATAATTATTGGATTCCTTTATTAAATCTTCATAAATCTTTTTATTAAAGATAAGTTAGAGCGACAGGCTTTATATTTTATCTTTTTTATCTTTTATTTTTTTTTTGTAATTTAAATAATGATTTAGACTTACACACAAATATATTAACAAATTAATAGTTTTTTTTTATATATACACATTTTAAAAAAAATCGGTGATTTGGTAAACATTTTTTTTAATTATACCGACAGTTTAAGTTTTACATACGAACTAACAAATATACTATGATATTAGTATAGATAACCGAAATGTGTATATTAGTTCACCCGACTCCGTTTGCATATAACATTCAAAATATAAAATACACATACATACAATTTGTATTAAGTTACTGCTATTATAAGAATTATTAAAAAAAATCTGTTTTAATAACTAAGTATATATTATAATCTTAATATATAAAACACAAAGACACTTACTCACTCACTGACTCATTCATCGCTCTACATCCCAAACCGTTATACCTAGAAAGATGAAATTTGGACACAAGACTCCTGATATATTGAATAGGTGCAATAAGAAAGGATTTTGCAAAGGTCCAAACCGTTCCAAAGTTACAGCTAGAAAACTGCAAAAAATATAACGCGCCTGTTTGATACCTAATAGGTGGTGGAAATTCAAACAAAATGTTTGATCACTTTCGCCATCCGTTGCGAAGCACGGGTAACCTGCTAGTATTTCATAAAAGAAAACTAAGTGGTATTTTTTTAATTGCAAAGCTTAGAACAGAAGCATAATACTTCATAACTTAACTTATAAAAGTTAAGTTAAGTTATATTTTAGAGATGACTCACAAAAATTACCAACAAACATTACATATCTTATCTTTCTTACGCATCTTTTAGTAAAAATAACGGTAATAACTTGGTATTGTTTGTTGTTGTATGTTTAAATTTAAAGTTAAGTTAAGATATTTTAATATTTTAATCAGAGACAGTAAACATCATTCTATCGAAATATATATATATAGAAATAACTAAAAGTAAAGAGTGAAGAAAATATTATATGCATATTCTAAGAATTGTCATGTAGTTTGATAACGATATTATAACGTTTGAAAATGTGTAGGTTTTACAAAAGTTTAAGAACGGTCAATTTGACCGCTACTTGGTAGGTTTGGTGTTAAACTATATAACATCGGTTAGATGTTATATTTTAATCTTATATTTCGAGTAATTAACCATAATTTTGTTTTATGTTAATGTAAGTTTAATACTAAAATATTTTAACAAAATTTAACGAAATAAGTGTTAAATTTAAAAATTATTTTTTATTACAAACAAAGTTTAAGGAAAACAGGTCCTAAATTCTAAAATAATTTGAACGAATTTTGACGAAAGAAGTCTCAAATTTAAAAATAATTTATACTACAAACAAAGTTTAAGGAAAAAATGTCCTAAATTCTAAAATAATTTGAACGAATTTTGACGAAAGAAGTCTCAAATTTAAAAATAATTTGTACTAAAAACAAAGTTTAAGGAAAAATTGTCCTAAATTCTAAAATAATTTGAACGAATTTTGACGAAAGAAGTCGTAAATTTAAACATAATTTGTACTACAAACAAAGTTTAAGGAAAAATGTTCCTAAATTCTAAAATAATTTTACCGAATTTTGACGAATAGAGTCTTAAATTTAAAATTTTTTTTTCTATGAACCAAAATTAAGGAAAACTGGTCCTAAACTTTAAAATAACACTATGTGTATAGTTAGGCAGACTCTTGTCTTCAATTGTCAATTTATGTTAATAAAGTTTGACAAAAATAGGTCCTTAATTTTAAAAATTATTCTAACTATTAAGAAAATTTAAGGAAAACTTGTTGTAAACTCTAAAATAATGTTGACGATAAAGAAAACCATCTAATTTAACTGTCTCATTAACCATCATAGTTCAAAATGTAATGTAATGTACTGGTCAATTATTCTGTGACATGTTTAACTAAATGTTATGTAATTTTCATACACACACGCACGTACGCACGCATACACTCACGCACGCACACAAATACCCACTCACACACATTTCCAGATCGATACGACATGGGTACCTTCAAAAAAGGCATATATTCCTTTCTCCAAGGCCGGCAACGCTCTTGTGAATCCTCGGATGTTGCAAGAGTTTATGGGCGGCGGTGATCACATACCAACGGTGACCCGCAAGCTCGTTTGCCCTCCTCTAACATAAAAAAAAAAACACACACACACACAAACGCGCTCGCGCACGCACGCTTGCACGCACGCACGCACACACGCACATACGCACACGCGCGCACACACACACGCGCACACGCACACGCACACGCGCGCGCACACACACACACACACACACGCGCACACGCACACGCGCGCACACACACACTCTCACACACATACACAAATTCATCCATCCCATTGAAACATACACATAATACGTTTTATAATAGTGTTATTACTTTTATATATACTTAAATAAATATAATTAAATTAATTATTAATTGTCTGATAAGATAAAGTATATAACGTGATTGTTGAAATTTGATCAGTAATAAGTTTTTAAGAGTTATTTCATTTGTATTTATTTAAATTATATTAAAAAATAATAAATAAATATTTAAAAATGTATTAATTTAAATAAACATTATTTATAGATATTATATGTTTTAATTCGTATATTTAATTTAAAACAAAACTGAAAATTTATAAAATTTTATCGAGTGATGTCGAGTTTAAAAATAAAATGGCCGTTATCAAATAATTTACTTAGACGAATAAAATTACAAAAATGTCAAATTAGTTTTGTCAACTGGGTATATTAATTTTTTATAATGTTATATGTATCAAAATAGAAATACCTAATTTTAATAATAATATATCGTATTAGTTTTGCGGCGTAATTTTAGATGGAATGTCAAAAAATCAGCTGTTCAATAAACGCGGAGGCCATTTTGAATTTTGATTATCAGGTATTGTGCTCCGTTATGCTCTTTGTCACGCTACAGGGAATTTTAATCACGGAATAGGCTTTGGTGTAGTCACATTTTTCATAATTTTGATATTTAAATAATTTTTCTTAGTGACATTGTTTCTAAATATTATTATACTTTAATATTATTCAGATTGTCATTTGAAAATTTGATTGGATTGGATTGAAAGATCAATTTCAAGCTAAAACAGGAAGATTTTCCTTCATATTTTTCATAGTTCTATATAATATAAAGTTCTTGAAAATGTTCGATAATTACGTCTTAAGGAATTTTGGTGAACTATATATTTAATCGACGAAAATTTATTTGAACTATCTTGAACTATATATATATATATATATATATATATATATATATATATATATATACATGTGTTTTGTACATCAACATTTATATGATGTATCTTAATCACCGACTTTTCTCATACCAACTTCATTAATTTTATAATATTTTTTATATACAATATATAATTATACACATACAATAATTAGTATAATTAACAGATACAAATGTGGATGAGAAGTGGATGATCCAAAAGAGATTCATGGATCATTGAAAATGATTTGTCCTTAGCAATTCTTCAAAACAAAAGTTTTTGCGTAGAAAAAATATAATTATAATTGAGCATAAGTTATGATGCAATTTTAACAATGTCGATTATATACTTATATTATTGAGCTGAGCGTAAGCGAACCTCTTAACCGTTTGTGAGACCTTTTTTTGTGTTTAGTTGTCTCCAGAATGCGACGAGATAATTAGCTAAAAATTTTCTCATGTACGTTTGAATCGAACGCGGATGTTATAACGAAAACAGATTGAAAAAATGTTTAGCCATTCAAAAGTTATCAAGAAAATAAGAAAGGAGAGGGGACCAGCTCAACACCCGCCGCGCACGGTTGGCGGATCCTAGTTATTTATGTCTATACTCTAGTTTCCTACTTTCATATAATACAAAAATTAAAATACTTTAGAATAGGTATCATTTATGTTCTCATATAATGGTGAGACATGAAAAGCATGTGAAGGCTTAGTTTAAGCGAAAGAAAAATGATGCTTTTCTATCTCCCTCGCTCTCTTATAACCATCATTCATCTGTTCAGGACTTCTGCTTTAACTAAATAATTAGGATAAGAAGTGGATCATGTAATTTTTTTATTATTTTTTATTATACGTATTGAGCTATAATCTGTTCGTCTATTGACTGTGTAAATGGTTATATGAATTTTTCATTTTGGTTTTTTTTATTTTTTAACATTCCTTAGTAAATTTCTTGGAATTTGCACATAATTTTTGTTATTTTTTTTTAACTTTTTTGAACAGCACTAAATAAATTTACTTTTTTTTTTGTTTTGCACTAAATATTTTTAGAAGAAGAGAAGTGTAGACATTTTCTAACAATATTTTCTGATCACACGTAAGTAAGTAATATTTTCGAATTCGAGGTGTACATTAAAATTATGTACAATTATATATATAACTATAAATATTTGTTTGTTTATACACATACAATAACAAGATGGCTGCCTCTATTCAATTAATTGATACACAATGCCCGGAGGCTGGATGTTTGAGAGTTATCTGAGCGCTAATACTATTGGGGTTGAGTTAATTACTTTTACCCGACTGCGAATAGAGGGTATGGAGGGAATAATTATTTCCATTTTCCTCATATTATGATCTAATTTGATGTACATTTTTCTTATAATTAAAATTTATTATACTCATGTGGAGTTTTTTGTTGGTAAATATTTATATAAAAATACATATAATGAAAATTAATAATGACGAGCGGGGATAGACGGATGCAGATTCTAGTCTCGCTAGTGTTAAATTTTCTATAATCTAATTAAAATGTTTTAAGAATAGTCATTGCTATAAAATAGTATACAATTTGTAAATAACATTAAAATAAAATATTTTGTCAAACTTTATTTTTCACATGTTATATTTATTTTATGAATATGTAAAAAGATAAAGTAAATATAAATAATATATAATTAGGGGCGCCAACAAACCCTCAATTTCGACTCGCTGTGCTCGCGAAATCTCGGGTGCCGTTTGCATATTGAGCAAAGCGAGCCCAGTGTATGGACTCATCGTTTCCCATTGACTTCAATGGGATATCAGTTTTTTAACATGACATGAAAAAAAAATTTCTTGAGGACATTTTTCAAAAATTTTTTTTTAAACCCTCAGCTAATGTGCGTATTTTTGTTTGCAAAGTTTCATAATTTTTCGTCAAGTAGTTTTTGAGCCAATTCGTGACAAAGAATGCAAAAAGTCTCCAGTAAAACGCTCCGCTCACTTCGTTCGCTTCTCTCAATAAATATTTATTCAGACAGCGATTTCTAAAACATTTATAGATTAGATTGGATTGCACCATGATTTAATGTTTCTGTGACACATCGACAAACAGTCACTACCTACATACATACGTACATACATACTTACAACTTAAAATAGTCTTAGAATGTCACTTTTAAGAGCGTAAAGAGAGAGAGAGAGAAATAATTATTTAGATAAAAGTAAAGAGGGGTGAAAACATTAGTTTAAAAGTTGAGAAAGTTTATTTTCTTTAATGAATGCAGCAAGTGGCGCAAGAACATGACTCCGTCCGTAATGCATGTTAATTGAACGTTTTAAAGTTGCGCAGGCGCAGGTCGGTGTAATTCTGTTGAGTAATTCGGTTCACTAGATGTAGTGGTAGTATTAGAAACTCTAAACTAAACTAAAAACAAATGTTGATAAATATTTTTAAAGACGAAATGCGATGGTTCTAGTTATTCGTGCATTGCTCACTAAATATATTGAGGTTTGTGAAACGGTGATCACAATAAAAAAATATAAGTTTGTTGTGTGGTTCTTCTAAGAGTAAGGTGTCTTTGGAACGCACGTAACCTTAATTTAAGTTGGAGAATGTCTTTATAGGGTTTATTTCCATAAGTATGGTATGAATAGTCCTGTCACTACCATTTAATACACAAATAATCACTGGTATTAATTTAAAGTGGGAAAAATATAAATATATAAATAAAAAATTACGATAAAACATAAAAATAAATATTTACTTTTTTATATATTCATATAAGATGTTTTTAAATACTAAAGTGTAGGCTAATAATGTGAGGATTTTTCGATTTACTCTGAATCTGATATTTTATGATTACTGTAACTTGGATTAGGTCATATTATTTGTTTTATTTAACACTAAACCTATCGACAATTCTTGTATACCTGTTCCTACCGCGCGCCGTCAATTTGACCGGTAATTAAAAGTTAATTTATTATATAACTCAAGTAATAATGGAAATAAATAAAAGTAAAGAGTGTAGAAAATATTATATGCATATTGTAAGAATTGTCATGTAGTTTGATAACGATATTATAACGTTTAAAAATGTGTTATATTTACAAAAGTTTAAGAACGGTCAATTTGACCGGTACTTGATAGGTTTAGTGTTAAAGGCTTTATACACAACTAAAAGGACAGGGATCATAATAACAAGCCATGAAAACTCATTTGAGAGTCCGTTACGTACTAGAAAATAAGTATGTTGGATTAGAGTAATTAAACGTGAATAATAATTACAGCAAATCGGTCGCAAAGTTTCATTTCTTAGAAAGCAGCGCTGACGCAACTGGAATACATTTTCCGAGAAATAACACAAACGGACAGGAAATACAAATAAATGGTCTAAGAATCGCAATTACACACAAATAACTCAAACGCTAATAGCTAGTTTTGAAAAGAAAACATGTGTATCCAAGTATAGGAAAATTAAGATGAAACAATGATGAAGGAATGGAATACGGAATAATTTCTACGTTATTAACATTCAAAATGGAGAGTATACTAAAAGAAAGAAAGAAAGACAGTGCAGTAGAAGTAGAAGAAGAAATAAGTTAACACAGGAGAAAGTTATGATACCTTTGCGTTAGACGTCCTACTTTTAGCTAACTACATTAGTTTTTTAGCTAATTATTTGTTAGGTTCCTCCCTATATAGTGAAATAGTTATCACAATAAAAAAGGCCCGTCTGAGTTTGTTGTGTGGTTCTTCTCAGAGTAGGGCGCGTTTGGAACACTCGTAGACTTATTTTAACACTAAACCTACCGACAATTCTTGTATACCTGTTCCTACCGCACGCCGTCACATTGACCGGTAATTAAAAGTTATTTTATTATATAACGCATTTAATAATGGAAATAACTAAAAGTAAAGAGTATAGACAATATTATTTGCATATTCTAAGAATTGTCATGTAGTTTGATAACGATATTATAACGTTTAAAAATGTGTAAGTTTTGCAAAAGTTTAAGAACGGCCAATTTGACCGGTACTTGGTAGGTTTAGTGTTAAATTAGTGTCTTTACAGGGTTTATTTCGATAAGTACGGTTTCAATAGTCCTGACACTCCCATTTGTTACACGGGCCACTGGTAATGGTATGGTATGGTATTGTAATGGTAATGGTATTGTATCTAAGTGAAAAAGATATAAATAAATAAAAAAGTACATCGTATACAATATGTGATGCCCGAATTCCCCTTAAACTAAAGGGGAAAATCTATAAAAACATGATTAGACCTGTCGTTATGTATTTGAGTGCTGGGCGATGAAGGTGATGGATGAAAAGCGTTTAAATGTAACGGAGATGCGAATGTTCAGATGGATGTGTGGGATGACAAGAAGAGATAGAATAAGATATGATTATATTAGGGAAAGTTTAGGAGTAACGGCAGTGACAGACAAAATTAGATGTAGCCGTCTGTCATGGTATGGGCATGTTATAAGGAGAGATGAAAGGCATTTAATCAAAAGAATGTTAAGAATAGAAGTGGAGGGATGGACAGATAGAGGACGGCACAAGAAAAGATGGATGGATTGCGTGTAAATCTATACAGAGAAGAAGGGAGAGTATGGAAGGAAAAAACATACTGCGTCAACCCCAAAATGGGATAAGGGCAAAAAGAAGAATAATATATAACCTGCAGCCCCCTTAACGTCGCTTTGTCAATAAATAGATATAAAAATTGTTATTTGCAAATGTTACCAACAGAGATAACGAATCATATAATTTACTTACATTAGCTACACAAAATGGAACTGCAGTAGGATAGATAATTTGACTAACAATTTCACATTTTCCAATCTTATAACCTTCGTGATAATTTTTTTTAAAGTCTTAAACAGAAAACGTAAATCTCTTACAATTGTAATGTACAAATTGTTATGAAAGATTTAATAATTTAATTGTTTCTATATATCTTAAGTTAAATTCTCGTTATCTTTTTTTGTATACAAAATATCAAAGGAGGACATGGGTAGGGGTTGCTCAACCCCTCCCGCCCCACTATTTCTTCTACTCCTTCTACAGCAACTTCTGCAATTGTTATTTGGCAACATGTATACTTTCTAAGCACTGATTTTTAATCAGCACTATAAATAATTAGTGATAAAATAAAGTCATAAAATCACTAGTTAAAATAATAATATGACTGAAATACCTATGAGTGAAAATTATCCCCAAAAAATATAGAAAAGAATTTCTTATAAGGTATATCTTTATGGACTCTTTGTTTTTTGAACGTAGTGAGCGGAGCCTTCTACTGGAGACTTTTTAACATACTTTGTCACGAATAGGCTGGAAAACTACTTGACTTGACTTATGAAATTTTTCTATTGAATGCAATGGGAAACGATGAGTCATTATACTGGGCTCGCTTCGCTCAATATGCAAAAGCAACCGAGATTTCGCGAGCGCAGCGAGTTGAAATTGAGGGTCTGTTGGCGTTCTTAGTAATAGTCTTTAATTCGTTCGTATTCTCTCAGTCCTTTGTCCAACATACTATAATAAAGTATAATTTTCACATTAAAATAAAATAAAACTATTAAGAACGTTCAACATCGAGTGGACATGACTAATAAATATAAAGTTAAGTTTTTATACATACGAGCTTAGCGACTTGAAGAATGCGATCCGTTTGATGAATATAGGATTCCTAACCGATCGCACCGAGGCACCGCTAGATGGCGTTGGGTGCATCTTCACTTGATAACGCTAATTAGTTACGCGTATCACGATTTATAAATATTATAATTACTTTGAACTCAATCTGTTATTGTAACATGTGATTGATACTCCATTTTGTTTAGATTTTTCATTTGTTTTCATTTTTTTTTGTTTTTATCCTAAGAATTTATGTGTTATTACATTATATAGTCTATTTTAGTTCTCCTAAAATACTATGTAATATAAACTACCGACCTCAAGGTCATATAATTACCCTCTATAACAAATACCTTAAAGGATACAACATCGAGCAATATGGTAATATTATTCAGATAGGGCCTCTCGTCTCGCATACAAACAAAGAATTACATTATATGTACGGAATAAATGCATTCCACCGCGATTGTTGCAACTTAGCGATATAATAGTTTTCTAATTTTCGTTAAACGTGAAAGCGTCCATCCCCCGCTTTGAATTCAGCGGACCAAGATAACTATGCCACATTATAAATTGTTATACGGTTTTTTGTAGTTATCGCAAAACCGGACATTTTCACTCGTTTTATCGTGTGACGTCACGTCACAAAGGCACGGGTACGGAGCGCTTGCGACGTTGCCGCGCAGCTGCAAGAATGCGGTCGCTGCGTTGCCAAGTCGTCGCGATATGGCGGGCGATAATATGTGTTGAGTGCATTGGGCGGCTCGGCCACCCGAATACGCCATTTTGTTTATATAAACAATATGTTTAACTTTGGTATCGTTGTTCGTATCCTTAATAACCATCAACGTTTGGATACTTAATTATATATTTAAATATATATATACTAATATTCTATTTATAGTTTATGAAAGGTAATGTAATCTTATTATCTTAGTCACGTTTGCTATTGGACGTTTGAACATTTGTTATTTATTGTATGGAATGTATGAAAATCTATAGTTTGATTTAAGTTTACCGTTCTGTTATATGCATGTATGTATGTATGTATGTATGTATGTATGTATGTATGTGGCACGTATGTACGTAATATGTGTTCACGTTGTGTTTAGAGGTCATATGAAAGTTGCGATACATTATTGGATTGGATTGGATAGGAATGTGAAAATGTTTTTATTTTACACGTAGGATCAAATCGATCTATAATTTAACTTGAATAGTAGTAAAATATTAACTAAATCTTATTATATTTTAGTATTTTGTAACTCTTTGATTCTATAACTTGGTAATTACGATAATTTCATTAATTATATCCTAAATTCTAATGTGTTGATGTTTTATATTAATATAATCGTAAAACGCGAATCAATTGTTATTTATACACTGAACTATATGTTTTAATTCAATTAATTGTTATGATAATAGTACTTTATATTGAAGTGTAAAACTAGCCGTAAAACAGTGATTTCATACAGCACTTGATCATTTTATAGATGGCGCCACCCGTCACAGATTTGAAACTATTTGCATTGCATTTTATTCACGTAATAGTTTCATTTAAATATTTTTAACTATAATAAAATGTTTGAATTTAATATGTATAATTTTTAGTAAGTTAGTTTAAGTTGATTCGTATTATTTACGAATGAGATAAAAGAATAGAAAAGAAAAGACAGAATCTAAATAGTTTTGAATCTATCAATAATAAGGAGTCCTTTGTAACTATTAGATTGTTTTTTGTCTAAGGTTTTAGTTTATTTAGATTTTTTTTAGATTAATTAGGTTCTGAATTAAGATTATCGGTGTTTTACAGAATGAGACCTAAAATAAATGGTAAAAATGGTAAAAAAAATATGAAATTATATGAACATATATATTACATTTATAAAGAAAATATATAAAGGCTTGGAATTCACGTCTTGTAAAATAAACATATATATCCCGCCTAAAAAAGTAATATATATTTTTTTAAATAAATATTTAGACTACACATAAATTGAACATAAATAAATAGATTGTTCCTAATAAGTTTTTTATTGTGACTTTTGGATTATTTTTTGATAAAAAAAATATTTTATTTAACACCAAACCTACCGACAAATCTTGTATACCTGTTCCTACCGCACGCCGTCAAATTGACCGGTAATTAACAGTTATTTTATTATATAACGCAGGTAATAATGGAAATAACTAAAAGTAAAGAGTTAGAAAATATTATATGCATATTATAAGAATTGTCATGTAGTTTGATAACGATATTATAACGTTTAAAAATGTGTAAGTTTTACAAAAGTTTAAGAACGGTCAATTTGCCGGTACTGGTAGGTTTAGTGTTAAATATCTATATTGTAAATATATATAATAATATTTCTCCTGAATAGTTCATTTATAACCAGAAAACTAATGAATTGAAAAAAAATATTGAATTGAATTTTTATGTCGTAAAGATTTAAAATATAACATCTAAGTTATAAATAATTAATAAAATAAATTAAATAGTTATTGTATGTATTGTTATTTTAAAAGATTTTTTTATACGATTTTACTTAAGAATGAAAATTCTTTATGGATTTTTATAAATATCTTAGAACTTACCCATGCTTCGCAACGGAAGGCGAAAGTGATCAAACATTTTGTTTGAATTTCCACACCACCTATTAGGTATCAAACAGGCGCGTTATATTTTTTGGAGTTTTGTAGCTGTAACTTAGGAACGGTTTGGACCTTTGCGAAATACTTTCTTATTGTACCTATTCAATATGTCAGGAGCCTTGTGTCCAAATTTCATCTTTCTAGGTATTATGGTTTGGTCTGTAGAGCGATGAATGAGTCAGTGAGTCAGTGAGTGTTTTTGTGTTTTATATATTAAGATTATATAACAATTTTAACAATATATATATGTACATGTATACGCTATTGAATGAACACAAAAGCCCACACGTGCCCTTAGACTTGGAAGGCTTCGTTCTTAAGCTTATAACATTAGTGCTATCAGTTACGTGGAAGGCCCTTCATTTGAAATGATCATTTCACTTCAGGACTTCATTTAAAAATATATAATATTTTCTTCTTTACTGTTTTTATTTATATTATGTAAGAAATGACAAAAATTCTACTTCATTTAAAGGTCATTCTATAAACTATTATATTTTAATTAAAATAGATAAAAAATATTTAGATAAATAACACACATACACACACAAACACACACACACGCACACCGAGTATAGACATAGTATATCATATTAAAACTTCTTTCTGAAATAAATCTTATATCTGAAATAAGTTAAGAAAAAAAAAATTTGTTTACATCTTAAAATGTTAAAAAAAAATCATATATAAATATTAATAATAAAAAACATACGGACTGTGTTCTCTCTGTTATCTAAACTGTCGTCGTTATCAAAAGTTATCAGTTTATCATCTAAAAAACTTTATTTTAAAGGAATTCATATAAAATATAGACATTAGTCCAAAATCCAGTATTGATTTTTTTGTAACTATTTTCAAAGTACTCAATTCTTAGTGTATCAAATTTTTTTTACCACATAATCTTTCACGAACTCCCTCGCTTTCTTATTTGATCGTTCTCTTTTCATATACGTAAACTCTTCTCGTTAGGTACTTTTCTGACCATACCATACCATACCATACCATACCATACCATACCATACCATACCATACCATACCATACCATACCATACCATACCATACCATACCATACCATACCATACCATACCATATCATACCAAACCACACCACACCATACTAATTGTTATATATATTATACATTTTTCTACTTATATTTGTTAATAAATTGTCGACAATTTTTCCTACATTGAGACAGTTAACAGAGGAATCGATAAAAAAAATATTAATATAACGACAAATGACAACAATTGCTTTTAATTGATCAGTATTTTTTATAAAAATATACTTAACTAGAAAAGTTAAAAATTTTTTTTAAGGATGCTTAGGAGGATTTTTTGCAACAATATCGCGTAATAAAAACAGAAAAGTATAAAAAACACATTTTTCTTATATTTAATGGGTTAACTTTATTTTATCCCACAAGTTCAATGTTTCTTCACCCTTGCAAAATAACTTTCATATTTTCTCAAGAACGCAGACAAATGCAGATCATAATAAAAAGAAAAAAGCTCTCCAGCATCTTTGGTCCATTCATAGCTAGGGTCCTAGTATTTTTGTTTCTATAAAAAGACTCATCGAAGCGATCGCATGCAAGATTTATATGTTTTGATTTATATGTTTATAGTATTATGAAAAACTATTAAACACAAACTTACATATTTTTTTAATAAAAAAGGCATATTACAGTGTATATATATATATATATAATGCTCCTGTAACTTACTGATACATTAACTTGAATGAAACAAGAAAAAAACATAAAATGAATTTCATATAGTGCAGTTCTTAGAAAGAAACAAAGATCGAACAAATGTAAAAAGTCTTCCATAGTTATTATTATTTATCCACTGACTCATCACGAAATCTCCGAAACTATCTGTCCGTTTAACTTAAAATTTTACATAGTTACTTCTTTTGTGACGTAGACGGCCACTAAGAACGCAACGTATTTCAACTTTTTGCATTTCGCCAACTTTTAACAACAAACCTGTAGGAGCTATACACTTAACACGGTTACCATAGTAACGGTTAGGATGACAACGGTTACCATAGCAACCTAAGTTCACATCCAAATTAATAGTGTGCCCAGCGAAGCGGGAGGGAATCAGCTAGTTTAGTAACATACTACGAACATTATAAATACCAATATACATATATCCTAGTCAAAGTTTAGTTATACATTAAATAGAATTTAATAAAAAGCCTATAAATATAAAACCTACCACGCAAAACTATATACGAACTATGTACGAACTATTTTATAATAATAGATTAATTAGTTTTGTAGTAAACATATATATATATATATATATATATATATATATATATATATACTCAAGATAATTATGTAAGTTATCGACAGACAAACACAAATCAGTATTAATATAAATGCAGTCTCATTTATTTCAGCGGTAAATGTATTTTGTAATATAGAAGATTACTTTAAAACATCATTAAAAAGAAAACTATACTACAAAGATATTAAAATAAACACAGGCTTAATTTATAAATGGTACATATCAAATTTCCTTCTCTTTAAATAAATAAATAAAATATTCCGAATATATTGATAACGTAAAATATATAAAAATATATAACTATGACACACATAATTATAATTATGAAACATATATTCTGTAATTATCATAAAATACTATATCCTAAAATTACGTGAGATAATGTTATTAGGATAGTATTATTTAAACAATATTAACAGAAAAAAACAATACTTCAATATAGAAAATGTACTACCAAATGATTATAATATTTTAACATACAAACACACTCAATAATCTAACAAAATTATTTATATATAGTAAATACAGCCAAAGAATGGTTGCACGAATAAACTTAAAAAATATTATAGATATGTTTTCTTCTGAATTGAAAAAATATTTTAAAATACTATAAAAAAATAGGTAGATCTATGGAATCTACCTAATTATAGATAAAAAAAAATTACAACTACAGTACACTTTCATATAAGTATAATAAATCTATAGATGAAATACTTGTCTTAATGAATTTAAATTTTTCACATATGATAGCGGAAGATAAATCATACCCATAGTCCCATCTCAATCTGAAATCAGTATATTCCTTTATCAGTTATATTAACATATATTTAACTTAAATGTTTTGTTATATCAAAAATCAACTTGCGACAAATTTTAACAGGTATTTTCGACAGACAGACATACATACACACACATATACATATACATATATATATATATATATACAGTTGAAAAAGTATTAACATTAATACATAGGTTACCTTGATTCGACAATTAATTGCTTAACTTAAAAAGTTAAACGAGTGTCCGACAATTGTCAGAATTATATTTATATTTGACGAACATAAATATAACTCTGACTATTTTCTATTTTTTATTAATAATATATTTAGCTGTTAATAACTTGTCGTCTGTGACACCTACATCTCTTCCACGTACGATTGCTTCAAAATATTCTAGACTGTAGAAAAAATATTTTAAAATAAAAAATAAAAATGTAAATTGTAAATTGAATTATACACAATTCTATAGTTTAATTTTAACTTCAAAAGTATCTCTCTTAAAGTATACATCCCGAATTAGTTATAGTTATCCATAGTAGCAAGCGGTGGTTGTGTGTTCTATCCCTGAATATACTAAAAAATAATCTTTTTTGTTTATTTCTTCGCTTGAACTGTTTAGTCTTGTAATATCTTTTGGTAAAAAAAAAAATATCTTAAAAATGCTTGTATCTTCTAAAATTTATGGTTCTAGCTGTTCTTACATTGCTCACTAAATATATTGACGTTTGTGAAACAGTGATCACAATAAAGAAAAACCCAGCTGAGTGTGTTGTGTGGTTCTTATCAGACCAGGGTGCCTTTGGAACCCTCGTAGCCTTATTTTAAGTTGGAGAGTGTCTTTACAGAAGGGCTTATTTTAATACATACGATATCAAAATAGACCTTCCTGTGACTTCCATTTCCAAAAATAAACACCTATATGTAATTTTTCTATCTAATATTATAAATCTTAACTTTAGGGTGATTGTGACATAATTGATTTATTTTTAAAATAAAATGTTATGTTTATATAGTTTTTAATATGAATCTAATTTAATGATAATGGTAATAAAAAAGTAATATTAAAAATCCTTTCTAGATAGAAATTTCTTCTGAGTAAAATTTGAAAGTAAAAACAAGAAAATTTGTGTCTCTATGCATATGCAAGTTGATTTGTGTGTAAAGTTATAATAAATATTAAATATATTTGAAATGATGCTTTACAGTATCTAAATATATACATTGCGTCCAGAAATACGAACGGGAATAAGGAAATAAGAAGAAATAAATAATATGTCGCCGTGAAAGCTTTTAAGCTTCTATCTTTTAAAAAAAGTTGTAATGCGATGTTTTACTTCAAACAAATATTATAATTTGAAAAGTAAGAAAAGTATTTGTCATATAATATATATAAGATTATGATAAATATTTAGGTCTATAATAATAATAATTCCATAAAATATATTCTCATAGTACTATAAATCTTATGTTCCCCAAACTTTTTAGTTTTTGTTACCTAAGTTGTTCTGTCAATAGGGCATCTGCAAATATAGGTGCAGTGACAGATGCGTTTCTACCCCTAAGTAACGGGTGAGGGAGAGGGAGAATAAAGAGAAGCGGTTCCTGCGATTCCCCGGATGCAAGAGGTCGTGGGCGGTGATCACTTGTGATCACTTTATTATTGTCTGGTTCACGATAATATTGGTGATGGTGATACCATGAGTGAAACAGACTATGCGATACAATAACTATAACCAAATTCTAAGGCTTTGTCCATTTTCCGAGTGACATTTTATTTGCAATATTTTCACCCCCCCCCCCCTTCCCCCCTTAATCAAATCTTTATATACAAAATATAATCAGTTTTAATGGTCACAATATAGGAATATCTAGCTGAGTTTGTAGTGATTCTTCTAAGAGCAGGGCGCGTTTCGAACACTAGTCACCTTATATTAAGTTGGAGAGTGTCTTTACAGGACTTATTTTGTATAAGTATGGTATCATAATCCTGACAATCCCGTTTAATAAACAAGGAAAAGACACAAATAATACTGTATCATTCAAATTTGCAGATGTTTTCTGACTACAATAAAAAATGACGATTGAAACGAAAATAAAAAATACTCTTTGTAAAAGAGACTATTGAAACACCCCTTCCCCCCCCCCTCTCCCCATTGTAAGGCTCACTTGATTAATGGACAATCCCTAACCTACAATTTATTATTACGTAATTGCAAAAGCTTAACTCGTTATTTTAAAAACTACCTTTCACTG
The DNA here is from genome assembly GCA_918358695.1 of Melinaea menophilus ssp. n. AW-2005. Taxonomy (NCBI): domain Eukaryota; kingdom Metazoa; phylum Arthropoda; class Insecta; order Lepidoptera; family Nymphalidae; genus Melinaea; species Melinaea menophilus. The sequence goes on along the minus strand of OU911047.1, from coordinate 11,987,587 downwards.
ACATTTGGAAAGACGAGACGAGGCTTTAAATTAATTGTCTACTTATTATTCATGACCGTGTGTTTCGCTGTTTGTAATATTATTCATTTTTTTTTAAATGTCGAATTACGTATAATATATATGTATAGTAATATAGTAATGTGGAGTTATACATTACATTATAATATACGCATTCAGCGTATTTTATGTTGAATTATACAATAACTAGGTTATTCCCTCGCGCTTCGCTGGGCACACTATTAATTTGGATGTGAACTTAGGTTGCTATGGTAACCGTTGTCATATTACCCGTTGTCATCGTAACCGTTGCTATAGTAACTTTTGCCTACGCGTTAAGTAGAGTAGTTTCGGAGATTTCGTGATGAATCAGTGAGTGGTGTGTATATATACGGTCGGCCCTTATCAATTATTAGGTCCCTTTATAGATTGTTAATATTATTTATACAATTAAATTATATTAATTACTAAAATAAACGTACCGAAACTTCCTGTGCTCATTTCAAACGGAATTCAATGTCCGGTTTCTGAGAAATGTGTTTAATTTCGTATGTGTTGTTGTTGTTAAATCAACCGACTGTTTCTACTCCATATTACCATATACATTGTAAACAATAAGAATGATCTATATACAAGAAACTTTTTACTTTTTTGTTAATTGAGCGAAGCGGACGTAGTGAGCGGAGCGTTTTACTGGAGACTTTTTACATTCTTTGTCACGAATTGGCTCGAAAACTACTTGACGGAAAATTATGAAACTTTTCAATCAAAAAACACACATTAGGTGACGGTATTAAAAAAAAAATTGAAAATTCTTTTTTTTTAATTTCATGTTAAAAAAACTCATATCCCATTGAAGTCAATTAGAAACGATGAGTCAATACACTGGGCTCGCTTCGCTCAATATGCAAACGGCACCCGAGATTTCGCGAGCGCAGCGAATCGAAATTGAGGGTTTGTTGGCGCCCCTAGTGTTATTACACAGTTACGTAAGGATAAATAAAACGCTCTTTGCTGTTATATACATATTATTATTGCAGTGATCATTATGTACTCACAATGAACATATGTATATATATAATCGACATTTATGTTAATCTATTACATAGCCTCAATAATTAATACTTTAATTAAAAATATTAAGTACAAAATTGGAAATCTTAAAAATCTTTAATTTATTTTTTAATCGAATTAGAATTTTCATTATTGAAAAGATTATTTTATTGAAAAGATATTACATTTCTATCAAATCTACGAATTCATTGTCAAATAAAAATTTACAACATGGCGGGAGACAAATCATACCATCACCAAAATATAAACAAATACTTATACCTTCAAAAAGAACTTGACCTATACAAACACGCGCGTGCGCACACACACACACACACACACACACACACACACACGCACACACACGCACACACACGCACACACACACACTCACACACACACACTCACACACACACACTCACACACACACACTCACACACACACACGCACACACACACACGCACACACACACACACACACACACGCACACACACACGCGCACACACACACACACGCGCACACACACACACACGCACGCACACACACACACACACACACACGCACGCACACACACACACGCAAAGTACCACATGAAATACGCACCCCACTGACGTCAACATCTTTATACATTGTCTGCTGAATGATTTTAATATATACATACCTATTTTGTAAATAATGTACTTCTTTGTTTGCTTTTAAATTCAATATCCATAAAATTTTAGATTTTATAATATAAGTATAATTTATTGACTATAAAAGTCAAAAGCGATAATATTAAAGTTAATACTATGTTGCATTCATACTGCAGACGTGTTATACTTATATGTACTAGATGGTAACCCGGCTTTGCTCGGGTTAAATGTGACTCTTCTCATCAATATTTTACATAATGTTGGTATCTTATTGTAGTTATAGCTTTGATTAACGAAATCAAGATGGCCTCCGGTGTCAGTGACGTTTCGCTAGCGTCCAAAATGGCGACTGCGATTCGTCTGTCATCGTCATTAGAATTTAACAAAATACTCGACAATCCGTATTTTGCGGATACATGTTGGCGATTCGAAAATTTTATTTTTTTATGTTTTATTATTTAGGCGAAGTTTTAATCTAAATTATTAATATAGATTTACCTCTGTGAGTGAATGCTTCAGACGACGCAGTGTTTGAATCTTTCTATTATACGTTGAGTTGATTAAAATGTTTGTCTGTCTCTGCTTTCTTAGATTAAAACTTTATACATTACATTCATACACGAGTCGTATTTTTTAACTCGTATTTATAAAGTCCCTACACTGTCACAATGGATTAGTTTTCAGTGTGGTAGAATGAAATCCTATAGGTCACAAGTTAGAGTTTTGTTCTTTATATTACAACTAGTTGACTTCGTGACTTTGTCCGTGTGAACTTTGTCTATAAACTAACAGTAAAGATGACGCCATCTTTTTACCAAATATTGATTTGTTAGGTTTTGCTGAAATCAGAGATTCCCAAACTTTTTACTTTTAACTCCCACTTTGAAAATAAGATACTTTATAGCGCCCCCATTTTTTTCAAGTACAAAAAATCCATATTAGTCTAATTTTATTATTATTAATATTAATGCAACTTTACAATATTAAGAGTATCTTTTATCAAAAATTAACAATAGTCAACATCACATTTTTTTGGCCCCTTACCGCCCCCTTTCCAGCCTCCAGCGCCATTTTGGGAATGTTCTAGGTCATATTTATATACTAAATCTCATTCAAATCTGTGGTCTTCTTTCAGGCATACTTACGGATTCAAAAAGAAAGTAACGAAAAATTAAGTGATTAATTTCAAAATAAAGTAGATGTGTTGTTTTAAATTAAATAAAGATACTTATGTGAAAAAAAGCATTAAATTAGGTTTAGATAAAAAAAAAACATGGCGGCACGCAGGAACAGTTTATGTATAGCGTTTTTATATTCAAAATAATTTCTAAATTAAATGATATCATCAAATTGGTCAATTTTAATGACGTAAAGACAAAAAAAATATCTACATGGTGACATCTCGGTGATGAAGTACTTTAATTTTATAAGGAATCATATTATCACATGAACAGATGCTTCTGTAGTATGTAGTGGGGTTGTTTCGTTTTTTTTATAAAAAAACTCTGTTATAGGTATCTACTTATACCTACCAACGAGGGGGTATATCTATACCCCCTCGCAAACTTCTTTATAGATCTTTCTTAGTCCCACAACTCATTAGTACATTATTTCCTCCTTTATCTTTGACCAATTAAGCAAAGCACGCGATTAAAAGAAACTTTTGATTTATTTTGCACATGTATTATTTTTTTTAATAAATTATAGTCTATGACACTTCCTGATAATGTATCTTTCTATTAGTAAAAATATGGTTAAAATCGGTCCAGTAGTTTTCGAGCTTATTCAATACAAAAAAACTTAAAGTAACTATTTTATAATTATTTTAGTATTATCAATAATTTTGTTCGTCTACTTTTAATGTCTAGACAACTGGAGAACTAATAGTTTTAATTTATGTTAGTCGTTCGCGAGAACTAATTTTTTAACGTTCATAATGATAAATGGAAAATGGCAGGGTTTTCATTAGTCTGTGCTTATCTAGATGTTGGTACAGCATTAATAAAAGTCAAAAGAGACAGCTGACTTTGCAGTTTTTATACGATACTAAGGAATATCATAATATATAATTTATATAATATTTTTTATTTATTTATCTTCACGCCACATCCCTTGCGGGGTAGCCAGAGACGACGGAGCACCAAACGCTACGGTCCCTGCAACCTCTTTCGCCTCGGCCATTAACCTCTTCATACATGCCCTCCGGGGGGTCCTCATGCTTTTTACGTGACTATATAATAAAATATCTTATATATTATCTAACTATGTATTTGTTTTTAAAATAAAAGTAACTTAAGTTACTCCTTATAACATCAGCTATCTTCCAGTGAGAGTCGAATAAGTAAGTAATCGAACTATTTTAGAGAATTATATAAATATATCTTATATTTAATAAGAAAGACATTTATGTATAAATTTTTTTTAATTATATGTAAAAAAGTACTAAGAAAGAAATTTAAATCAAAATTTGTATAAGAAAAAGTAAAAATCCTTCTAGAACGAGGTAAATAGTAATGAACAACAAATCGTTTTTTAAATTTTAAATTAAATTCTATACATATGTATTGAACTCAAAAGATATGGTATTCAAAATATATATTCAAAGTAATCATATATAATTTGTACACATCATGGAATTGGGAGTAGCTTAGCAAAGGGTTTTGCATACCACTCTTACATACAAACGTATTTACAAATATATATATATATATATATATATATATATATATATATATATATATATATATATATATATATATATATATATATATACAATATTATATTAAACATCAAATAGACCCTCAACTACAATATAGAACAAAATATATTTAAAAATATACAATATTTAGTAAGATTTACGATCAAAGATATTTGGATTTACGAAGTCTTGTAATATATATATATATATATACATATATATTATTCATCCAAACAGTTGTATTTATTATAAAATATATAAAGAAATTTTCTTTAACGCTTTTTATTTGTTGAATTTTGTTGTTAATAAAAATAATATTGTCTGTTATTCTCGTACAAAGTTTCTCTTCAATGTCCTTCATAAATTCATGTCTACTACCCCCTTGTTAAATTATAATGTATCTTATATATATTACAATAAGGTTGACATTGAATTGAGAGTATGTAAAGTTAATAATAAGAGAGAAAAAACTATGAGGGGTTAGCTTCTACCGTTTGTAAATAGGATGGGCGCGTCTGAATAACACTGGTATCTGCATCTCATAATAAGTATTATTATCGTATTTATTTATATGATAAAGAATGATTATCTTTCAGATTTCGTACAATGAATGTACGGACAAAATATTAAATTATATATATGTGGTTTCATTGTTATAGTACAATTTGATTTGATCTAAAAATAAGGTAGCCAAGTTATACAGTATGATAGATTATAATGGTGGAACATGCTCGGAGCGCTCGGGTGTCTCCGTCCGTTTCCGTCGGCGCTCGGCTAACGGATCTTTTCTGCGCGAGCGCACTTTCGCTACAAAAATAAACTCCTTGGCAGAACATCAAGACGAGCCTTCGGTTATTAAAATATTCAACTATGTTTATAGGCAGACGGCCGCGAACCAATTAATTTTAAATGAATGTCGATGAACGCCATTTTAAATGCTTCTGTGGCAACGTACATACATAATATAGATTTTTTTGTTATGTATTGCTAGTTTTAATGATATTCTTTATTTGATTAAACAAATATTTTAATATCCGTTATGCACTACTTAGTTAAACGATTGTTTATAGTGTAGAAAACAAGTTACATTGTGATGTATTATATCCACCAAATACACATTACAACAACCTAGACAGACAAGGCTTTTCATTAGAATCAATTCGGTTTATCCGTTTAGTATACGATACAGTCAGACAAACACATACATGTATACCCACCCATCCCCCCTTCTCGTATTGCGTTATAAATTCACATCAAATTGATAATCAAAGAACACTTTCGAACTTATCCGATTCAATAAAATATAACTATATAATTAAAATTCAAACGTACTTTAAAAATAATTTATAAGCAATTCACCACTCACTGACTCATCACGAAATCTCCGAAACTATCTGTCCGATTAAATTAAAATATTACATAGTTACTTCTTTTGTGACGTAGACACGGATTTTACGGAATTCCTATCCCAACGGATTTCAACTTTTTGCATTTCGTCAAGTTTCAAACCTGTAGGAGCTATACACTTAACGCGGGGGTAAGAGTTACTATAGCAACGGTTACCATAGCAACGGTTACGATGACAAAGGATACCATAGTAATCTAAGTTCACATCCAAATTTATAATGTGTGTAAATCAAAGAAGCGGGAGGGAATAAGCTAGTACATATATAAAGTCGGAACGACCTTGTAATATGAATCTGCAGAAGTATGAGTTAAAAAGTTAACCAATCACCTAACTTTATTTGTTCTGTCTTCTTAAAGCTTTATTTAACTTTTCTTCTTTGAATTGTGAGTGATTTTATTTATTGTATTTCTTTATATTTTTCCTTACTCGTATTATAATATTAACATTTATTTTAATGTTTTTGCTATCGGGGTGAGAAATCGTCAAAAGTTTTTGCTGTAAAGAAGTTTAAAAAGTTCTTATTCAGATTATATTATTCCCAATTTGATTTTAATACCTTTTAATTGTTTATGAAAAATAAAAAAAATAAAAAAATGACGCCCGGAGTTTTGTTTGTTGTACAGATTACACTAATAGGAAATTATTTTCAATGGTATTATAAAAAAATGTATTCTAACAATTACTTGTTAATATTAATAAAGATAATTTGCCTTACAATAAGCAGTTCTTTTTTACAATAGGTCACTCTCTCACTAACACTGATATAATTTAAAAACTTTGGGAATCATAAGACGTCTTTGATGTATTTTGCGATCTAAATAAGTTTGTTCAAAATGAAACATTGACATGAAACTTTACTGCTATGGCATTAAATACCATTCAAATCTGTCTAATAGAATTCATAAAGTTGTAATAAATGGTAAAAGATCCTCTAGGACTCGGATTGTAATGGGGGTTGCTTTAGGTTCAATCTTAGGGCCATTTTTATTTCTCATTTATATAAATGACCACTTTTGTTAATAAAGACAATGAGATGATATTTCTTTGATAATTAAAGTATAACTGCATATAGTAATGTATGGTGATCTAAATGAGGCTCTCTCTGAAATAGTGCATGAAATTAGCGACTCAATAATATAAAGACAAAACTTATCTAAATGTAAAATACAGATCTAAAACAGGTGAAAGTTAATATACTATTAAATGAGAAAGCAATGAAAGTGGATAATGGATAATTTATTTAAGAATAAATTCAAATTTATAATTAATTTTTATTCAAAATATTTATATTCAAGTGGGCATTTACACGCACTTTTGAATCGTAAATTAAAAAGGTCAGTGAGTAAGCTATAATCAGCTCAAAATACTGCTCTGCTGAGAAGTGCCGGAGTGAAACTCAACAATTGCTCTTTTTAAAAGAAATTTAACAATGTTAGATGATGTACATTATAATATAAATCCTGCAAATGAGTCAACAAGTTAAGTTTTACACATTTCGATGAACTAAAAACTCTTGAATGTTATAATAAGATTTATTTAATAGTACACTTTAGATTTAAAACTAAGGAATGGAAGATCTAAGATATCTTGGAGAACTTTATTATATATGCGTATACTCAAGCCCATGAAGGATTTGTTTCATTTTTGGAAACGAAATTTAGGCATTACAAGTTAATCTTTATTTCTTGTATTTATCGTGTGTCTGTCACTGTTTTTGTTATAAAAAGTATTTTAATTTTACCGTATAAATAATGTGTTATTAAATATGTATTGATAAGCGACTGTGAGAATACCCATTTCTTTAAAAACATCTCAAAGGGAATCTAACTCTTCTCCTTCTCTCTATCTAAATCTAACTCTTAAGTTATACATAGACTGCCAGCTATTGATATAAGTATTTAAATTTTAGCGTATAAATGTTATTAAATATGTATTGAGAAGCGACTGTGAGAATATCACTTGCTTTAAAAACATCTCTGAGATCTCTAGCTTTTAAGTTATAAATAGGTCGTGTTTTGTAAAATAAATATAGAATGAATTCAGCACTGTCCCATAAAAAATACTTATAATATGAAAAACAAATATAAGTTCGTGTTGCCTTTTATTCGACTCGGAAAAGTATCTGACTCTTTAATGGAGTAATATTGAAAGTATCCGTAAGTATTAGAGCAAAGGAATTTATGCGAAAAGAGATCATTATTATGAAACTTCGTTTTAAAAACAACTTCACTTGATGAAGAACCTTTTAAGGTATAACATTGAGTTTCAAAACAATAAATATTACAAATATATATTATAAAAAATGAATATTTATTTTAACACTAAACCTATCAACGGTCAAATTGACCGTACTTAAACTTTTGTAAAAGTAACACATTTTTAAACGTTATAATATCGTTATCAAACTACATGACAATTCTTAGAATATGCATATAATATTTTCTACACTCTTTACTTTTAGTTATTTTCATTATTACCTGCGTTATATAATAAAATAACTTTAAATTACCGGCCAATTTGGCGGCCTGCGGTAGGAACAGGTATACAAGAATTGTCGATAGGTTTAGTGTTAAAGAAAAGGCAATGTTCAAAATAAATTTCTCTTTCTTGCAACAACAACAATGCACAACCAACTTATAATAAAATTTATTTTCAAACTTAGTTTCCGAGTAATAGAATAGTATAACAGTATTTTGCATAAAACTTACTTACATTTATTCTTTACTTCGATTGTTAAATGAAATGTAAGCCAGATGTTATCTATCGTATAAAATGAACACTGGCTGACTGGCGGCCATTTGCACGAAAATGTCGTAGTATGAATTTTTATTGACTGCGGCGTGAACGAAAACTATGTTCATTGCTTTTGTATATTTCTTTTTTAAATGTTATTCAACTTTGTAAAGTGTATTTTTCATCATAACTTTGACTTGAAATACTACACATTCCACTTTGAATTTTCAACATTTGTCCGTTAGTACTATGTTCAAATTGCGTTACAAAATTTGATTTTCACTTAATGATACCAGATTAATCACTGAAACTTCATAAAGAATGTTTCAGTTAAAAAAAATATATCATCCAAATTGTTTTCTATAACAAACTATTTGAGCGAATCAATCAATAAAAATATACAATTCTATATGTGAAAAGTTATTTTTTATAAAAAAATGCTCTTACTCCATTCATATTGTTCACTCGCTTATAACTTTAGAACATATGAAAAGTAATGGAGTTCACAAATAATAAATTAAATAAACGAAAAAATATGTTCCAATATAAAAACGAATTTAATAATTCTATTTCTCACAGTACTATGGAAATAAAAAGCTGAGATTGCAGTAATATTAAGATGTTATTAAATAAGTCTGTGATTTTTTTATATAACTAGGATCCGCCAACCGTGCGCGGCGGGTGTTGAGCTGAGCCCCTCTCCTTTCTTCTTTTCTTGATAACTTTTAAATGGATAAACATTTTTTCAATCTGTTTTCACTATAACATCCGCGTTCGGCTCAAACATACATGAGAAGATTTTTAGCTAATTATCTCGTCGCATTCTGGAGACAACTAAACACAAAAAAAGGTCTCTCAAACGGTTAAGAGCCTCGCTTACGCTCAGCTCAATTAAGGATCGTCATCACCACTACCACATTCAGATAACGGTGAAGTACGTTGGTGGTGACCACCACAGCTTAATTAATTCGCAATGCCAAGTAATGAGGTATACTTAATAAGTTGTATTTTATGTTAGAATACTTTAAGAACATTAACAATTATTATTAAGACATTGAAACGCATTAATGTTTTTTTTATTCAGCGAAACGAGCGGAGCGTTCTACTGGAGATTTTTTACTTTCTTTGTCACGAATAGTCTCTAAAACTACTTGACGGAAAATTTTCAAATTTTGCAATCAAAAAGACACACATTAGGTGATGGTTTAAAAAAAAAAATTGAAAAATGTCATGTCGTTGAGGAATAATCGTCAAAAAACTGATATCGTAGTCAATAGGAAACGATGACTCATTACACTGAGCTCGCTTCGCTCAATATGCTAATGGCACCCGACATTTCGCGAGCGCAGCGATTCGAAATTGAGGGTCTATTGGCGGCCCTAGTTCTCGAAATATCATACGACATCTCTTGATCTAAAATTTATAGCCATGTGATTAACTTGTCCCATAAAAAACTCTTTATTAGCTAATTAAGTTAGTAATCTAACGCGACTAACTCATTTATAGCTCTCTAATCTCTTCTCTCTATCTCCTATAATAAAAACTAAATTTATTATTAAGTAAGTAAACTTAATTTAATTTAATATTTCTTATTTTAGATTTTTTTATCAATAAACTACTTAGTTACTTCAATATTCCATATTTCAATGAGGCAACTTAGTTTTTTTTAATTTTTTTTTTAGAATCTAATAGTCTACAAAATATTATTATATTATAATTACTTTATATCGTTGTATAACAAAGATTTTTTTAATTTAGTTATATAAAATATTTATCCTTAACATATCCGTTGAAATTAAAGTTTTCCGAATATAATATACTCTATTTCCGATAAAATATTTCATTTCTAATATAAATATTTAATATAATATATATACTTTATGTAATTCTTACAAGATTATTTAAAATATTAAAAGCTGTACATATTATAACAAAAACTATTGTTAACTGATTTAATTCGCTTACATTAATTGTACTTTTAACTGTTATTTTTAATGTTTTGTGACAATATTTTTAATGGATAAAAGATTGAGAATATTTTATTATAAATATAGTTAAAATTAAATATTTGAGCAAGCCTTTTGAAGAGTTTTGTGAGTGTTTTTTTATATCTAGATAGAGGTTCCGTAATAATTTGGCAGACTAAAAGATTTAAATATTGCAGTAATGCGATTTCTATTTAAAAATAAACCAAATCTGATATAGCAAAATTAATCTTATCATTACTAAACAGGAAAATTCCTTTTTTTCTAGGAACAGCTTTAAAAATGTTAATATCCTCACAAGTAACCAAATTTTGGAGATTTTTTTTTTTAGTTTTCAAACCAAAACGAACCTATCCTATCGAAAAAATTAAGCACGAAAAAAAATATCAAGTTAAGACTAAAGTAATGTTATAAAGTTATTTTTACAGCTTAATAAATCCACCGTTGTTGTCAACCGTCACAGTGACGTCACTATGATGCGCGTGCGCATCTTGAATTTTAAACGCGATGATAAATTCTTCTTTAATGCAGAATACTTGTACAGAGTATACAAGTGTCTTATATTTTCATATAGTTATAGTGACAAAATAAAATACAAATAGTTATATATAAATTTCATTTATTAAATATCGGAAAATTGTTTAAAATGTTTAACATTTTTGTTTTATTACTCCAAGATGATAAAAATCAGTTTTAAATTCATATCATTGTTACCTAATTGTGACGGCTTAGAATAAAGATCTTCTAAAGTATTATATCATTATAATATTATAGATCATAAAATATTATATCATTTTAATATGATGGATATTGTAGTCTTATGAATCTATTCCGTCTACATTTTTAATGCTCAACCTTTAATGTACAAATGGGAAGCAAGGATTATGATGAGAAGGTGAAGGAACGTCAAATGAACGAAAACTTAACGAACTACTAGGTACTACTGCTTGACTGTTCCTTTTCAGTCAACTCATAATTTTCGTAAAAACCTCCACAGCTAGGTTTTACATTAATTATTAGCCAAATGATATTTCCTTTAAGATAGTTTAGATTTTAAATGTATATATATATATATATATATATATATATATATATATATATATATATATATATATATATATATATCATTCTTTATAATTCTATAGCGGAAAATACCCCAATCCAAGATTGAAGGTAATCTGGAATTTCAGTTATCCTAACTTTAAGTGCCAAAATAATTATTGCACGTCCATGCGAAGATTGACAACTGCTTTCATAGACTCCCTTCGCAGCAGTCGCAGTCCTCGGGGACTTCAACGCGCACAATACCGATTGGTTAGGGACACGTGCCATGGACTACGCGGGAAGATATGTGTTTAGTTTTGCTCTGGCGAATGATCTGTTCCAACTATTTAAGATGCACACTCGTTTATTGGACGTGGACAACCACACGCCCTCTTTATTGGATCTTCTGCTGACTACTCATCCAGGAAAGTATCAGTTTTTGTCGAGGCGCCCTCTGATCATTGTCTGGTACGGAGTGTAGTGCCCATTCAACGTCCGACTCGTACAAGACCTGCGACCCGACGCTTTTGGCACTGCAAGTTAGCTGATAGGGGTGGAATTTAGTCCTTTTTGTATCCTACACATGGAGGCCGATTTGTTTACATATCCTGTAATATTTTGGAGATTGTGGACGGCACTGCCTACTTACCACCAGATGACCTACATGTTCGTCAGCCCTTCTTAACGCCAAACTGAGTTAAATTCTTTAACCTGGATACTTTAAGTTAATCTGACTTTTAGTGCCAAAGGGCTCTTATACATCCGGATGTTGTGGAGATCGTGGACGGCACTGCCTACTTACCACCAGATGACTTACATGTTCGTCAGCCCTTCTTAAGGCCAAACTGAGTTAAATTCTATAACCTGGATACTTTAAGTTAATAAAACTTTAAGTACCGAAGGGCTCTTATACATCCGGATGTTGTGGAAATCGTGGACGGCGCTGCCTACTTACCACCAGATGACTTACACGTTCGTCAGCCTTCCTTAACGCCAAACTGAATTAAGTTTCTTACTTTAGTTATCATAACCTATGTTTGGGTTAAATATGTATTTTGATCCATTAAATAAATGTATTCGTACGTCTTTACAACTAACAGTTAATTAATAATACAATTAGTTAAATAGTACGTCGCGATCCACGTCACTTCTCATGTGAGCGATATCGTTTTGTAACAATGTCATATGTCACATAAGTATGTTGACGTAGGTACGTCAACTCTGATTCCTTTCAACTAAGTACCACTAAGTATCTTATCTATCTTAAAACTATAGTACATAGAAATTAAAGTAATACGAGGGAAGAAGTATACTGGGTTAAATAAGGGTCAAAGGTCACGTATGAGGTTGGCACCCACTCTATTTTGTAGCCTGATTCAATAGCTTCTGTTTGATGTATTACACATTATAGTGTGATTTGTGGGTGATAAGTGATGCGCGTGAATACAGAGTCAATTAGCTCGTTATTATATAGTAAGGATATATAAATATTTTTTTTTTAATTGTCTATGATCATTTTTAGACTTGTTAAACTTATTTTGATAAAAAAATTTAATGAAAAAATATTGTTTCTCAGGATCTTAGTGCTCTATCAATAAAGCTACGGGTCGCGGGTTTGAATCGTGTTCGTGTCGATAATTTTTTTTGTTCTATATATAAATCTAATTATTATACTACCAATGACTATTCAATAATACGTGAATAATAAATAATTCAATAATGAATATTAATGAACTTATGTGTTAGAGATTTTGTAAATTCTGAAACAAATGGTGAAAAACTTAAACACACTAAGAGATCTTTTACTAGGTTATACTATTTATGCTTGGATGTATGGGTTTTAAATACATATATAAATAAATATCTGTCAATTGTATCCGTCTATTGAGCAAGGTCACGAGGTCGAAGTATGTTAGTCATTGTTTGTAGCCATTTTACGGTCGACTGATCGTATTGTATTGTTTACCAAATTAGGAAATTAACTTAGTTATGACTTTGATGGGAAATAATCATGAACTGTGTAATGTTTATAGATGATTTTTAAAGATGACTTGTTTAGTAATTAGATTTGTACAAGATGTTTTGCAGTCGAGGTTAAAATATGTAGGAAGAAGTCTTTCTAAAGATACCGTAAGCTAACCACAACGTGGATACCATCCTACGCCACTTATCCGAAAGGTGGTGGACGGTAGACGTCCGATCGGCTGCTGATTATAATTGTTAACACTACTAGCATCCGCCAACTGTGCGCGGCGGGTGTTGAGCTGAGCCCCTCTTCTATCTTCTTTTCTTGATAACTTTTGAATGGTTAAACATTTTTTCAATCTGTTTTCGCTATAACATCCGCGTTGACTCAAACATACATGAGAAAATGTTTAGTTTATTATTATCTCGTCGCATTCTGAAGAAAACTAAACACAAAAAAAGGTCTCCCAAACGATTAAGAGCTTCGCTTACGCTCAGCTCAATTACGTTGAAAATATAAAAAAAACAAATTCCTTATTGAGAGTCAGTTTACCACAAAACATTTTTTCTTTGTCAAACGTGGTAACCTCGGAAAATTATTTGACACTGAGCTGAGAAACGCTGACGATAGAGACTCAGCGGGCAAGTCTTGTTCCTTTTTGTTTAAAGTCACACTTAAGACCTAAATGACATTTGTAATAAATCTTGATGTAACCTAGCAGCGAGCACTTCATGATCAGAATGCATCATGTTGTAGATACATCATGTTGTAGATAGAGGTAATACTGTAAAATCCGTTAGTACACTTAAAAGTTCCTTAATAAGTTTTTTTAAATTTATTAAAGGGTAAAATTTGCCCAAAAAAGAAATTATTAACTTTTTTAAGCCGAACAACAGATAAGATATGATGTATGTACATCACTGTGCTTAATGAAATTATCCTTATTCTTATGTTATGTTTAAGATTTTCAAAAATATACTGACCAGCGCCCTTAAGTGCATTACATTGCTTAAACTTATCTCGTAATGAATTACTAGAGCTAAGATTGTAAATTGCACAGATAGCTCTATTTCGTGAAATAAAAATGTTATTTATATCAGCGTCGTCACCCTAGGATTACCATACGACAATAATAAACTACCTTGGCAATAGTTTCGTCAGTAAGGGATCTTATTTTTACTTTTAACGGACTTAGTTTATTAACCAATCCAACTATGTATTATAATTTAGCACAGTGATGCCAAGAAAAACTGGATTCCAGCATTACTATCGCTTCCTCATTTAACAGTTTATTATTTGACAACTGTTTTACACTACGAGTGGTAAATCTGAGTGCACTAAACCGATGCACTATTTTGGAGAGAGCTTTGTTTACATAGTCGAACATTACCTGATCCCCTTTACTTTAAATATCAAAGAATTAACATCAGCAAAAAATATTATCTCATTATGTTGTTTCATTTATGTAAACAAGGAAGACAAATGTGCCTAAGATTGAACCTTGAGGAACCCCCATATCAGGCGATCTCTTATCGTTGCTTTCAACCGTTTAAATTCTATTAGGTAAAAAATCAAAAGTTTGTGATAATTATCAAAGACACCAGAATCATACTTTTGTGAAACCGAACTGTTTATTATTATATTTTCATTAAAATTATTATCTAATGATTGATTTAACATGATTTTTTCAAAGATTTTAATGGGTGAAGGTAATAACGATATTGATCTGTAATTTGAAACGTTACCAGATTTTAAAAATTCTATTACTTGGCTATATTAGGCTAGGCTATATGAAATACAGGCATTTAAAATAGTTGCTAGGTAAGGCGCAACAATGTCCACTATTGAGCCAATCACCTTTACAGATAATCCACGTAAGTCGGAGGTATTCTTAATATTTAAGGTCCTAAAATGTTTTTTAATGTCTTTTGATTTTTATAGTTTTTTTTTAAAGTAATGTTTCATAGCAAGAGAACAAATTAAAGAAGTGAAAGAAGCTGGAATTTCTTTTAAATAATTTTGAAAAACAAAGGCAATTTCCTCATCTGATTCTATCACTTGGTTTTTTATGTGAAGAGTTAAATTGGAGTTTCGAGCTTTGCTTTTACCAGATTCACACTTTATGATATTTCACATGGTAACAAAATAATCTTGATTAATTCCTAATAAGTTGAGAAAAGAGTCACTGCTTTGTCCTTCTTCTTGTATATATCTCCGTACAAGGTGGTATTGTTCCTACAAACTGTATCACACCTAAGGATAACTGAGAAAGATCTCTAAAAAAGATAAATTATTCCTTGTACTAAATTAAAGGTGGATTTGTGTTTAATCATTATCTTCTTGCTCTTATCCCAAATTTGGGAGTATGTTTTTTTTCTTTGATATTCTCTTATTATTCGTCATCTATGTACACACTCCCTTTTTCACCATATCGTCTTTCACGCAATCCATCCATCTTTTTTTCGGCCGTTCTCTACCTGTCCATCCCTCCACTACCATACCTAGCACTGTTTTAGTTACAGGCCTTCCATCTCTATAACACGCCCATACCATGACATATAATATTATATCAAAATACAATATTTACACTGAATGCGAATTAATCTGAAAATGTAAAAGTACATTCAATTAGTTTTATTTCAATGCTTAATAAATGATAATTAAGGGTAGCGCTGGTCTTATTCAGAAGTAAAATTCTATAAAAATGTTTCCTTATTTTTTTGGTTTTTTCCTCTAAAGTTTCAAATCATAAAATTTATATATTTTTTACTACATGTTGTTTACATATTTGCTTTTATATTTACTTGCCAAGTTTGAGCAACATTTAACTCAATTATTAGGAGATTTAAACAACTTTTTGTACGCCTAACCCAGATTAAGGTATGATGTTAATAATTAACATATCACTAAGGATAATTCAACATAAACCTAAATAATTGTCCCTAAATTTAAATGCCCGTATAAACTTTTCTGATTGGTTGATAGTGATATGTCGTGATAAACAACCAATAAGAACTCTTGATTCGAACTTGATAGTTTCAAATATATTTATAACACACACCTCTCCAGAAAACCTATCCAGATTGTATAGTATGTATTGATTTCTATTTGCTTAGAGGCTAACAAAAACTGCTTCTTATTTTAGTATATTCATCTTTATTGTGAAGGGTCCAAAGAATCCACACTGTTAAACGTAACTCTGTCTATCTGTGTATCAAGCTCAAGATGGGACGATTTTGATCAAATTTTTTATATATCTATAGTGTCAAATATAGCTTGAAGGGGATGTAAAAGGGAATGTATGTTTGTATGATCAAGGTAATGCTTTACGAGTACATATATAAAAAATTAAGTAGTACTTAATCTATATTATGGACTGTGGTTGGAAAATGTCGTGTATCAGCGATTAGAGCTGCGGACAATAGTTAGTATTTATAAAAACGATCGAAATATGATATGAGATACTTCGCTCAACAAGTTTCAAAACTTTAATTCTTATAAATATAATATTTTTTGCACACTATAATACTTAAGTTTAACTGCAAATAAACTTTAATAGTAATTTACTTAATAACTTAAAGAGTATAATGATATAAGTATTTTTATATTATAATTTTAATAAAATACTCTATACTTACCAGAACTAATCGTTGTACTGCTTCTGTTCTGTTCTGTTCTATTCTAAATACTCTGGTGTATCCGTTTCTAATTACCGTTAGAAAGACAAATCAATTAATCTAATGTTATCTACAATATTAAATTATTGGAAGATACACATACATATATACATCCATACACACACACATACATACATTATAAAGTTTTACATTGTTTTAATAAAACTGTAGACAATTTGATAGATCTTTCCATTTATATAATAGTATTGATTAATTAATTATTTAATACTTAAATTAAAATTAAATTCATAAAAGTCAGGGAAACTAATTTGTTTTATGTAACTAAGTAACTATTACCGACGAGTTTGTCCGCTCTTTCCCTCCTAGCTTCTAGTAAGACATGTATCATCCTAGAAAAAAAATTAAAAATAGAACATCTGTAGTGTTTTTATATTTAAAGACTGGATGTGCCCAGGCTTCGTTCGCGATGAATATGTTTTTTTTTAATAAAAGTAGCCTAAGTTACTTCTTATAACACCAGCTATCCGCCAGTGAAAGTTCTGTTAAAATCGGTCCAGCCGATTCAGATATTAGCCGGACCAAACATACAGACAGACTAATTTAAAAACTGATTTTTATGTAAATACCGTATATGCATTTAGTGAAATGAATTGAATTTCATTTATATGTTTAGATATGTTTTTTTTTATGATAGATGAAAATATTTTCAAAATCGGCTTAGTATTTATTGAGTCTTTCTATTACACACAAACAACAATCACTACTTTATTATATATATATATATATATATCTTATATGAATTTCATTCATTCATTCATTCCTTCTTAATGTACAAAACATCTATTTAATACATTATTTATTACATTATATATATATATATATATATATATATATATATATATATATATATATATATATATATATGTGAATATTAAACTTATATCGACGATCTCATGTCATAAATAATGTGTATGTATGTATGTATGTATGTATGTATTATTATAAAGGAGTAATCAATGCGATGACGCATGCGTACACGACTAGTACACTAGCTATGTACTCTTTAATAAACATATAACATTTGTACATACATACATACATATATATATATATATATATATATATATACAGATATATATGTGTGTATATTATAATTAATGTTTTCTATATAAAATAAATTAGTTCTAATATTTTTTTTTATATTTATATGTTGTGTTGTAATTTGTTTTGCGTGCTTGTGTGTGTGTGTGTGTATGTGTGTGTATGTGATTTTTTTTTTCAATACGTTTTCAATTTACTTTTTTAATACAACTTTGACATTTTTATTATATTATTATTATTATTATTATTTTAGTTCTTCTATATTATTTTTATATTTTGTATTACCGTGTATATGTTGAATGTGAATTATAAATTGGAATATGTTTTTATATTTTTTGTTTTTTTATATATATGTAGTGTGTGTGGAACGAAAGGAGAAAGTGAAACACCCAAAATAAACATTAATTTAGTTATTATACCATTTTTTGCATAATACATTTCGTAGCGCGTAGCGGCCTCGTAGCCACAGTGGTGCTACGAACCTAATTGAATACAAAAATTAAATAATTACAATATACATAAAAGATATGTCCATCTCTTAAACATTTCAAAATTAATATATAATAAGTTTAATTTTAATAAAATTTTCGAAAATTGTTTTCAAAGTATTAATTAAATTTACTAAAATATTTAAAGTATATTATTTAAAATAAAAATAAGCTTAAAAAAAACGAATAATGTCTTTCTTAATTTCGTAGCAGTTTCGTAGCATTTTTTTGTTTATTGTATGAATACGCTCCACTAAAGTCTTGTAGTAAAATAACTGCAAGATGGCCGCCATCTATATACATTATTTTATTCTAGTCGTGTCTAAACTATCCTTAACACCATTAGTTTGTCTGTTCGTCCCCTCCATCTCTCCATCTCCTCCCCCTTCTCTATTTTTGTCTAGACTAGGCGTTACAAATTTCATTTTAATTCATAGTCTTTTTAGATCTGTGCTATTTGGTTATTAAAAATATATATAAGACAATAATAATTATACATTTCTATATTATATATTTATTCCCGTCAACTTTAATACCGTATATAAAAAGAGAGGTAGATATATAGTTAGAGAGAGATATATAGATCTCCGCGTGACGTCAAAGATTTTGATTTATGATGAAATGAAATGAGTGTTTAGTTTTTTTTTTGGACTATTTCTATCAGAAAAAATACAGATATCACTCGTATGTCCCGATCCCGTGCACTTATCGGGATAAAAAGTAATATATGTTAATCGCTCATTATGTTTTGATGGGTGAAAGAATTTTAAATAGATTCTATAGTTCTTGAGTTTTTTCGTTACAAACGTACAAGCTAAAAGTTTTCTCTGTACAATATTATATAGGTGACAATAACAATATACATTCTTCACTATATGTTATGTCAATTTATAATTAACTGCGATAAAAATATGTCCGGCTCTTCTCAACAGAGCAGCATTCCGAGCCGGTGCTAGCTTACTTACGGACTGACTACACTCACCTTTTTTTGTATTGTAATAATTGATTCAAAAGTGCGTGTAAATGCCTACTTGAATAAAGATATTTTGAATTTGAATTAAATATATAATAAATGTGTTATTTTATTAAGATTTAGTTTTGTTCAGTTAGTCGTAGTGTTGAGAGATGAAAACCAGAGTGACAAAGATGGTTTGTGTCAAAAATGATACAGCAAAGAATTGCATATGAAAATATATACGGTACAAAAAAAAACTTTTTTTTTTTTAATTTGTCTCTGTCTGTCTGCTTGTTTGGTTCTCCTAATCTCTGAAACGGATAAACCTATTTTAACAGGACTTTCACTTGCGGATAACTGATATCATAAGAAGTAACTTTTATTTTAAGAATATATTCCCCACGAACGAAGCCATGGGCATACTAGTAGTTAATAAATTGAAGAGGAGTAAAATTTATTTAAATATACATCAAACTCAAATGTTCAAATAGTAAATGTACGGTAAAACAAAGTTATCTAAGTTAATAAGTAAATATAAATTAAGTTACTTAACTTTTATCAACTAAATCATACTTACTACTTGAAAGTTTTCACTTTTCTAACTTAAGGAATGATAACATTTGGTCTTAACTTTCAAAGGTTGCGAAATGTGATAAAAAATCCGTGCCCGCAGGGGGACACGCGTGGGTAGACCTCGTGTGTAACTCGTTTAAAATATAACTCACTACCTATGAATAACACCCCTTGCGAGAATAAACTGTGATAATTTTATTTGGCTTAGTCAAAGGAGTAGGTACCTAGTGCGTTGCCTTAAATTTAGAGTCAAAAATAACCTTTCTATTAAAAATATTTGCGAGGAGGGAATGTTTACCAGAAAAAAGTTGCCGTGATTTTACCTACCTTAAATTTTCAAGCTAAATGCGGTTTTTATTTTTTTTCTCGGAAACGGTACCTTTTACGGAAAAACTTTTGGTACCTAAATTTAGAGTAAAAAATAACCTTTCTATTAAAAATACTTGTGATGTAAGAATGTTTACCAGAAAAAAGTTATGAATTTTTTTCCAAAAATTTTCGTTTATTTTACCCCCACCCATAAGTTATTGAAGTTAGGTTTTCGGTTTATCTACATTAGTTATAGGTATTCATCAAGACATCATATAATATGAACGCCATTGATGTATTTTGTATAGGGAAAAAGTTATGGTCGAAAAATTGAAATCAGAAAAAGTGAGGCCCTAGCGCCCCCCGTGGCCGGATTTCTCTGGTTAACGAAGTTGACCTTCATTTTTAGATGGTTGATTTTTGTGCAAAGTTTGAAAGCGATCCGAGCGAAACTGCGGCCGCTATTGCGCTGACAAAAGTCGAATCTGGACGCACGCACGCATATATATATATATATATATATATATATATATATATATATATATATATATATATATAAACTTTTTGACCAATGGTCATTTCGGATTCAGGGGGTCATAAGAAGATCTCCTGTGAAGAAATTTTTCCAAAATTCAAAAGTCGGGTACACCTGAATGGGCAGACCGAATTCTTCGAGGTCTACCCAAAAATCTTACTTTAGCAAATTAATATTACTGTAATTGCGTAAACTATTTCTATTTATACGTGAGTTTATTACAGTTAATAACAGTAAATACTTTTCATCATCTTGCCCTTATCCCAATTGGAGTCGGCGCAGTATGTTTTTTTCTTCCATATTCTCCTGTTACTCGTCATGTCTGCACTCACTTCTCCGTATCTTACACGCAATCCATCCATCTTTTCTTCGGCCTCCTCTACCTGTCCATCCCTCCACTTCCAAACCCAGCGCTCTTTTGGTTACATGCCTAGCAATAAATACTTATATATATATACATACATGGGACATTTCACGTCAAGCGTATTACCATCACGACCAGAATTTGTTTGTTTGTGATGTCCTCCGTTATACGTCAGCATTGTACGTATTAGTTAATTTGAGTACTGTATGTCATTATAAAGTAATTATGAAATTAATTTTGAAATTTTTGAAATTTGTTTTGTATCAGATGTACATACTGTTAAGGTGAATGAAGTTGTTAAACGGAATATATATATATAATGTTGTCTATGTTTTAGTTCTAAATAAAATAAGTATCCAGAGACTAATGACTCGTGTCTCTGTTGGGACCAAAGTTTAATTATATATCTATAGTGGTAGTGATCCCATTGGACCAGTGGGACCAAATAACACCATTGGTTCCATCATAGGACTAATAAAAGGCCGCGTAATAACAGCTTACATGGGATTTAATTCAATATTTAAATAAAAAATTTAATGTAAGTTATATAAAGTAAAGAATTATATATTTAGATGATTTGTCTTGATTTTAGTTCAATATTATTTTAAAACACACAACCTAATTGCTTGATATTTTATAATATATTGTGTCTTGTGTTGAAATGTATAAAGGAATCCCATGTTCCCGTAGGACGCTAAACAATGGGACGTGTATGTTATATGTATACATAATAAAAAATTCATTATCATGAGCTAAGATTAGAACTTATGATCTCTGGGAGTCGGTCCCCATTTCTGTTTTCCATATCGATAAAATTACAAAAGATTCTTTATTAATAGAAGAGGAAGCGATTTTAAAAACATCAAATCCTTCTTAATTCCAAACTAATCTTAGAAAACCCTTCAATAATTTGGAATCCATATAATTGAGAAAATTTAAAATATTTTTTTAAAGATACTCCAATATAAGTTTACCTCTCCCGCATTTATATCATTGGAAGAACGTAAATAACAAAAAGACAAAATTATTCTTATTAAAATTTTTCAAAATCTTTGGATTCCCACTTCCTTTTAAGAATCTCGTTTGATTGCCCTCGTTTAGATGCTCCCTCTCTGGAGTCATTATATTTTCTCTTCTATAGAAAAATAATGACATATTTAGATTTTGTTATAATTATAATAAAAAATATCACCATAATATAAATTTATAGAAATATCTCTATATGCTTAAGTGTGCTTCGATTAACTTTAGTTTTTTTTGTTTATATTTTTTATATGTTTAGTTTTCACTTACATTGTAATGATTTCTATAATGGAAACTTTACTGTGTTAAGTCTTGTTTTTGTCTTGCATTTGAATAACACAAGACATAATATAAAAAGCAAAAACCGGGTCGCGGGTTCGTTTCCCACCCTTTTTTTTTCATTAATATATACATTAAAAATATTATCCGCATTAAGCTTAAATGCTTTTCCAGTTAAAACAAGTAAAGGAGGATGTGACGTCACAAGCGAGTAAATGTGAGTCACATGATATTAAACATCCAATTGAGTCACGTATCTGAATCAGACTGTGTTAATATAGATTTAAAGGTCGAAAACATTAAGTGAGCGAAGCTATAATTGAATCAATCTCTTACTAATTATATTAATACAACATAATGAGATAAAATACAGGCAATTAGAGTGCATTAATTATAGGAATTAAATCCTTGTGTATTTTCTTTTCACGTTTATACTTATTACTAGCTTATTCCCTCCCGCTTCGCTGGGCACACTATTAATTTGGATGTGAACTTAGGTTGCTATGGTAACCTTTGTCATATTATCCGTTGTCATCGTAACCGTTGCTATGATGACCGTTGCTATATTAGCTCTTACCCCCGCGTTAAGTGTATAGTTCCTACAGGTTTAAAACTTGGCGAAATGCAAAAAGTTGAAATTCGTTAGGATAGGAATTCCGTAAAATCCGATCTTAGTGGACGTCAGAAGAAACGATGTAAAATTATAAGTTAATCGTACAGATAGTTTCTGAGATATCGTGATGAGTCAGTGAGTGGTAAATCGCTTATAGGTAGTCGCTTATCGCTTATATATATATATATAAATTATATACAGTATACCTCGTTGGATTTATATATTTTTGTATGTTGTTATAAGGCTGGTAGATAAAGTGTGTTGAAAAGATTCAAGTAGATTTTATATTTACCAACAGATGCATCTGATCTGCATCTGAAGCATCATGCAGCATTTTCTCCTTATATTATTTAGATTCGATGCAGTGTGATTTTCTTTCACACTCTTCTATCAAAGTTGAGACTTCTTTTTCATACACTCCATCCATGTTTCCTTTGATCGTCATTTTTTGTGACCATTTATTTGCAGAACTTTTCTCGTTCTTTTTAACCATCCACATTACGTGACTATATCTGATAAAATACGTAGTAAATAAATAAAATATTATAGAAAATACTGCTATTATGATTACTAATGTATTTATATTTTCATTGCAATACCACTTACGGATACGCACTAATAGACAGTAGTGCGTATCCGTAAGTGTGAGTTGCCTGGAAGAAATCACTTTAGTAATAAGATCGCCCTTTGCTGATATTATTTTTTTATGTATCTTTTTCTTTATTGTTTGTTATCTTACATGTATTCAATAAGGTTATTTAAAATTTAAAAAAACAATAATTTGACATAACGACTATTTAATCTTACAAAAAATCTTATAAGAATAAAGAAAAATAACAAACGAACTAACAATATAATACAACAAAAAAAAATCAATTAAAGCAATTTTTTATTGATAGCTTCATGGTATTCAATTAATTTTATAGTTGTATTGATCTGTACATGTCAGATGAGTATCACATATTTGCTACTTCTCAAGTAGCCTTGTTGATACGAAAAGTTACTACTATATTTTTGTTGTTACAATGTTTATTAATATTATAGTAACTAGCTTATACCCGTGGCTTTGCACACCTGTAAGAGAATTTAAAGCAGAGGACGGTTTGAAACTAAATTTCATCTATTAAATTCTATTCTAATTCTGGATGGTAACCCGGCTTCGCTCGAGTTAAATGTGACTTTTCTCATCAATATTTTACATAATGTTGGTAGATTATTGTAGTTATAGCTTTGATTAACGAAATCAAGATGGCCTCCGGTGTCAGTGACGTTTCGCTAGCGTCCAAAATGGCGACTACGATTCGTCTGTCATCGTCATTAGAATTTAACAAAATACTCAACAATCCGTATTTTGGCGATTCGAAAATTTATTTTTTTATTTTTTATTATTGAGGCGAAGTTTTAATCGAAATTATTAATATAGATTTACTTTTGTGAGTGAAGACTTCAGACAACGCAGTATTTTGACTCTTTCTATTATACGTTGAGTTGATCTGTTACCACTTTTAGTTATTAGTTTGTAGGTTTGTTCATAAATGAGAAGCTATAAGAACAATGAATCGATACATGGGCGTTTATCAATAATTTTTATATAAAAAATCACAAAAATAAACCGTATAGTGTGTAACAAGAGAAAAATTAAACGATCCAATCATCAAAAATCTATTAAAATCGTTATTTAATGAGGTGTAACTTGTATAGTAGTTTAGTTGAAGCGCGCATACAGTGTATCCAATCCGTATATTAGAAAAAGTAGTTCAAACTAACGGTACTACTATTGCTATGACTTTCTTATAAACTTATAAAGAAAGTATCAATAGTAGTTTATAATATATATATTGAGATATATGTCCAGTCATGTTAAATTTTTGAGATTAACCTCAATGTTAAAGTTTATTTTTTTTTGGTTTTCTTACAAACTCTAGGTGCACGTTTTATAAGAGTAGTTCAGATATAATTTCTAGAAAGTTCCATATTATTTATACCACTACAAACACACAAACCTACATATACAATACTATATACATATATATATATATATATATATATATATATAATGACGTAGACGTAAACTGTCGATAGCTTTCTGTTTATTGAAACTTAATACGGAGGTAAAGTTAACTGTACGAACTGTGATACTTATACGATATCACAAACAAAAGTAAAGACTGAATATATATAATATATATATATATAAGAGCGATTTACCATTCACTGACTCATCACGAAGTCTCCGAAACTATCTGTCCGATAAACTTAAAAATTTTGCATAGTTACTTCTTTTGTGACGTAGACGTCCACATAGAACGTATTTTACGGAATTCCTATCACAACGGATTACAACTTTTTTCATTTCGCCAAGTTTTAAACCTGTAGGAGATATACACTTAACGCGGGAGTAAGAGTTACTATAGCAACGGATAGTATAACAAAGGTTACCATAGCAACTTATGTTCACATCCAAATTAAAGGTGTGCCCAGCGAAGCGGGAGGGAATAAGCTAGTATGTATATGTGTATATATATATATATGGGTTTTATTTTTATAATGTATTTCTTTAACGCGTTTTATTTTATATCACAATCGTTATTATTTGACACGTAATTAGGTATTACTTATGTAACTATTCCATTCCATTTCTTTCTTTATGTAAACATTTATTTGTAAGTATATAAAAATTATATAAATTTGAAGCTTTAAATGATACACATTCTAAGGTTATATGAGAATCAAAAATCTTAAATATATATTACATATATATGTATATCTTTTTACAAAAAAAAAAACTAATTATTCATTTTTACCTGTGTTCTATTGTTCGTATTGTTTGTTAACCGTAACTATTTATATGTATTGTAATAATTATTTATTAACATACAATAGTACTTATATAATGATAATAATAGTCATCAATTCTTTATTTATTTTATTGCGTACATATATTTTTTTATATAACAAAAGCAACCCATAAAAAATCCTAGAATAGGATTAATGTCAGAGATTATTATTTTTAAATAGCATATAATAATGTTTGTTATACAATACTTAACACCTCGGAAAAGGTTATACAAATAACACACACACACACACAGATACGTACAAACACACTAACACACACGTACGCATTCGTCAAAAAGTGACTCTTCTAAAATCACCGCCCACATTGACCTTTATGTCACTCGTCGCCTTAGTTTGAAATAGAATTACATCATGAAATATACAAATAGATTTTAAATAACACAATACATACACAATCAGGACTCGAACCCGCGATATCTGTCACGGAATATAATCCGTTGATGAAATTTAATCTAAATTACAAAAGAAAACAATAAAAAACTTTAGTTTTTTTTATAGAAATCGCAACTTGTCGGTTAAATTCCGTCCATTGATACATGAGTATGTAAAAGTTAGTTAGTCAGTCAGTTAGTACATTGTGAATCGTGTTCTGACGTATCGTTCAGTTCCCACATTCAACTCTGCACAAAGACTGCAATTTCAACACAATTCCTCTCTCCATTCACTACATTGTGTGAATATTCCTAATAACTTTTTATATATAACTCAACAATCGTTATATATCCAATGACTAATCACTATTAAATTAATAAATAACATAATTATTATATTAAAAGTATTTTAAATAACCTAAAAGATTAACAAAGCGAACTCAAACATAATGCACGGTGATTTGTCGTCAAGATGGCCGCCGTGCGACCTCGCTCGTTTCCCGGAAGGCGTGTGTGTGCTCGCGCGCACAATGTTTTACAAAACATATTGCGAATATACATTGTAATGAACTGAATTCAACACTAAACCTACCAAGTACCGGTCAAATTGACCGTTCTTAAACTTTTGTAAAACTTACACATTCTTAAACGTTATAATATCGTTATCAAACTACATGACAATTCTTAGAATATGCATATAATATTTTCTACACTCTTTACTTTTAGTTATTTCCATTATTACCTGCGTTATATAATAAAATAACTTTTAATTAACGGTCAATTTGACGGCGTGCGGTAGGGACAGGTATACAAGAATTGTCGGTAGGTTTATTGTTAAAATAAATTTATTTTATTATACATTTATATAATAATATATTGTTAAAAAAATTACAACACAAGCTCAATAAAATTCAAGACTTATTATTTTATATCTAGTAAACTTTGTTGTGAAGAATTCTAAGTGTCGATTACGTATGAATTATATTTTGACATTGATACTTCACCAGTTTTTATTATTATATATATTTTGTT
This sequence comes from Melinaea menophilus ssp. n. AW-2005, assembly GCA_918358695.1. Taxonomy (NCBI): domain Eukaryota; kingdom Metazoa; phylum Arthropoda; class Insecta; order Lepidoptera; family Nymphalidae; genus Melinaea; species Melinaea menophilus. The sequence continues at coordinate 11,959,931 of OU911047.1, read as the reverse complement.
ATCAATTACGATTGCTATGAAACATGGAATTCAGACATTAGCATACATACAAGTAATGTGTATGTTTGTCAAATATAAAGAAACTAGTTCTTAACGACTTATTTAATAGTTTTTATCTTCAATATTTATTGACCGTTCTATGATATGTTGCTCATTTTATGTACTACACACACACACACACATATATATAAATTATATATATATATATATATATATAGTAACAAAATGTTTAGATTTTTTACATTTATTAAAGAATTTATGGACATCTTACACACACTTACATACATACATACATACACACTAGTATTTCATTAAATAATAGTTATAATACTTAATATTTTAAACTAAAATAACTTTGAAAACGCTTTTGTTGCATCAAAATCGCTTTACCCGAAAATCAATTTCAAAATCGTTTCATTCGAATATTTAATCGACAATATTATAAATATCGATTATACATATAAAGTCAGTAATGCACCAAAAGTGACAACAAACGGACCCCTGATATGAAGCTTTTGTGAAATCTCTACCTGCCTAAGTAAGGGTCGCTTTGTTATTAAAATAACTTGAACGATGCTCTGTGAAATCTGTATTATTATCTCTGGTTAGTTTTTTTTTCTTTTCTTTATCTTTCCCTCGGATATCTTTTTTTTTTATTATTCTCGAATGTTCTTTCATATTATGATTAATAAATGCTGTTTTGGTCATGTTGTTATTGTTAGTTAACTTAGTATAGGATACATTTTTCTTGTATATATATATATCTATTATGTCTTTATATATATATATATATATATATATATATATATATATATATATATATGTTCACAGATATTTTGAAATATTAATTTCTTTCTCTCTTCAATGTTATTCTATACTGAATTTAAAAACATCCTAGGATGTTAGAATGAAGTGTCCTTCCCTATAAAATAAGATTATAATATATAGTATCCTAATTTCATCAAAACGAGTAGAGACACGGTAGCTCAATTGACAGAGCGACGCGAAAATTTCCCAGAGGTTTGAACCCTGCTCGTAACAATGACTTTCATTATATACTTTAATTTTAAAAGTTTAAGTTATCCAAGTAATTATCGTATATAATATAACTAATTACGGGGCATTTCAGCATTGAAACTAAATTTAAAATTATGATATTTTCATTAATTAGTGAAATTTAACCATATTTCTAATTGTCACAGAGCGAAAAATGGCTGGCCTACGAAAATCTGAAAGAAGAGATCCTAGAGAAGATAAGAAAAATAGAAGAAGAGAGACACACCGTGGATCTCTGGCCGTGTGGGGCGGAGTGGGGCAGGAAGAGAAGGAGGAGACAAGTGGCAGTGTCACCACCGTACGTGGTGTATATGCTGCCTGATGCTGACATCATGGAGGACTGGAGACTGGTTAGGAAGCTCCTTGAGAGAACTGATTAGGTAATTAAATGAGATGAGATGGGGCTAACGATAGTGAGGTGAGATGGGGCTAATTCAGAGTGGGGTGCTACATGTATTTAGATCAGTCGTGGGTTAAAATTGATATTTAAAAATATATTATTGAAAATTTGAGTGTTGCTATTGATAAGAGAGTAAGCTCCTAACTCGCTTTGAGGTTTTATACCAACTATATATATATATATATATATATATATATATATGAAGAGATAGTCTGTATATTTTTGCATTTTGTCATTTTAAATTGTTAAGTTCGTCGTACTTATTATTACTATATAATAAAATGTTTTATCTCTCCTTCTGTTTGTTTGTAAATCATATATAAAGTATTCATAACATCGCCGTTATAAAAATTTTACTAGGGGCGCAAACCAACCCTCAATTTCGACTCGCTACGCTCGCGAAATCTCGGGTGCTGTTTGCATATTGAGCGAAGCGAGCCCAGTGTATTGTTTGTTTTTTGACTTGATATAAATTTTTTTTTTTTTTTGTGGACATTTTTAATTTTTTTTTTAAGAACCATCATCTAATGTGTGTTTTTTTGATTGCAAAGTTTCATAATTTTCCGTCAGGTAGTTTTCGAGGCAATTCGTGACAAAGAATGTAAAAAGTCTCCAGTAAAATGCTTCGCTCACTTCGTTCGTTTCTCTCAATAATTTGAAATTATTTAATTAAATAAGCCTATTTGGAGTTATAACAACAAAATATATACTTACGAGATGCAGAGAGATTGTATCTTTTACACGGATGAGATAGAGATGAGAATATCTCTTCATATTGTAAGCTATTTTTTTATAAATTGTAAATATTTAAGCGCTAGATCATTGTCATTTTAGATTTTTTTTTTAAGATTAAATATAAGTTTTGTTAATATTATTAGTAATATTGGTTTTTTTTAACGGATTTCATTAATTTCGAGTGATTTAAGTTAAAAATGTTAATCAAATAGTTAAATCTGTTAAAAAAAATATTTGAACGTGTACTTTTAAATGTCATAGAAAAATAAGAAAAAATTATAAAAAGATGTTCAAATATTCTGTAAATCAAATAAAAATTGTTTCCGTTGTTTGTGAATTTTTTTAATTATTATTTGTCTTCTTTTCCTTAATTTATCTTTTAAATTATGATGTTTGTTCATGAATAAAGATTTGTGTACAAATTGTGTTTTATTTTATATCGACTGAAAATTATCTCCCAAAATGGTTTTGATATCAAATCATCAAGTAGTTTTGATGTCAAATTATTCAAAATTAAAATCTAGCAAAAAAAATTGTAACTGAGTGTAATAATATTAAAAGTTTCGAATAGTTATCAAATTTTACACAAGGATTCAAATATTATTTTAATTTAATTTAAAAACAATATATAAACATCATCTATACATATAAATAAAATTGAAATGTCCGTTTGTAATTTCACATTAACAGCTTTTAACTAAATGCATATCAAAGTATATAAGTTATATATATAAAATTATTTTGTTGTCTTGTTCGTGCTAATCTAAAACGACTGAACCGATTTTAACTGTACTTTCACTGGCGGATAGCTGATGTTAGAAGTAACTTAGGATATTTTAAAACATTCCGCGCAAACGAAGTCGTGGGTGGAGCTAGTATTAGTAACCTTATGAATGATAAGGACTATCTCGTATTATATTATTTAGGTTAGTTTCTTTAGTTGTTCCTAATTCCTTCAAAAACACTAAAATGTTTCAACTCAAAATAGTAATGAATACGTTACATAATGTTGCAGTAATTAAGTACCTTCACTCAGGTAAGTTACCTTGTATTAAGTAATAGTAATGGTTAACAGTAAATACTGGGTAAATATTACTTTAGGTAAATTACAATGAGTTCCTCCAATAGAAATTTGCAATCTGGCCCTTAAATTATATATAATCGATTTACCACTCACTGACTCATCACGAAATCTCCAAAACTATTTATACCGATTAACTTAAAGTTTTACATAGTTACTTCTTTTGTGACGTAGACGTCCACTAAGAACGGATTTTATGGAATTCCGATCCCAACCGATTATACTTTTTTGCATTTCGCCAAGTTTTAAACCTGTAGGAGCTATACACTTAACGCGGGGGTCAGATTTACTATAGCAACGGTTACCATAGCAACGGTTACGATGACAACGGATAATATGACAAAGGTAACCATAGCAACCTAAGTTCACATCCAAATTAATAGTGAGCCCAGCGAATATAAGCTAGTATAAGCTAGCTATATATATATATATATATATATAATCAAAAAGTATTAATATCGGAAATAGACTCACGATTCAAAAATTCAATACAAACCTTACATCTTTAATAATTGAACTTTGTAACAATACAAACAAAATATGAACGTGTGTGTGTGTGTTTGTGTGTGTGTGTGTGTGTGTGTGTGTGTGTGTGTGCGCGTGCGTGCGTGCGTGTGTGTGTGTGTGTACAGTAATTCTAAATATTTAACGTGATGCATTATAAATCACAAACAAACAGACTATAAAAATTAACTATAACGTATAAGGCTTTAAAAAGATCGTCTTTCTTGAATCAAGGGAATGTTCTTTAATAATTTTGTCACAAGAAACAATTTCATTTATTTTGTGGAACTTTTTCATTTAAACTAGGATCCGCCAACCGTGCGCGGCGGGTATTGAGCTGAGCCCCTCTCCTTTCTTCTTTTCTTGATAACTTTTGAATGGCTAAACATTTTTTCAATCTGTTGTTGGCTACAACATCCGCGTTCGGCTCAAACATACATGAGAAAATTTTTAGCTAATTATCTCGTCGCATTTTGGAGACAACTAAACATAAAAAAAGATCTCCCGAGCGGTTAAGAGCTTCGCTCGTGCTCAGCTCAATGAAGGACTAATAAAATAAAAAAAACATTTGTATATTATTCACATTCTTTTGGTTAAAATTAATAGATATAACATATTACTCAACTCAAAATAAAAATAAATAGAAAATAAATTTATTCAATACCAATAATTTTCTCAAAAACTCCGAAAGCTTTTGAATTTATATATATTATATTTCATACTATAATTAAACACCGCGACTTTCATTGTACATTACTCTTATATACAAAGTTACATGTTTGTCTATCTTATGTATATATTATGTAAAAATAACAATAATTTACATGTATATACATACCTTATAATGAAAACAGAACGGATTTTAATTTAAGTATCTAATTATCTTCTTACACATGTCAGAAAAAGATGATTACTCAATATTTTTTTAGTATTTTATACCCTACTTACCCTTAAATTTGACATAAAGGGCATTAATAAGGACTCCCTGAACTGGGTTTTGGAACGTTTAGTTTTAAGGCAGTTGCGTCATCCGCAATAACATACATTACACAAGAAATATGACTGAGATATGGAGAAAAATACATTTACTTTCATATAGAACTACAGTTTTTCTGACCTTCGAAAACACAGTATCTATGATACTGGAGGAAGGTCACGTAAAAAGCATGAGGACCCCCCGGAGGGCATGTATGAAGAGGTTGATGTCTGTGGCCGATGCGAAAGAGGTTGCAGGGACCGTAGCGTTTGGCGCTCCGTCGTCTCTGGCTACCCCGCAAGGGATGTGGCGTGAAGATAAATAATAATATTAATAATTATCTGGAAGAAATAACTTTTGTGATAAGGTGGCAAATTGATGCTGTACTTTATATATTATTTTGTACAATAAAATTATTTAAATAAATAAAATAAATAACAATTTTGTTAAGTTGTAAGAACCTACCGTATAAGTTCGATTCATGTATCTAAATGAAATGGAAACTTAATAACTTTTAAGTATTAATAGTATATCAATAAACTTAATACTTAATTTAAGTTCTGTTCAAGTGTAAAGATATCAAAATATCTCAATATAGATATATTTAAAATCTACAATTATTAAAAGAAAAATGTGATACTTTAAAAATAATAAAAGACCAAATATATCATCAAAACAAAAAACATTTAATATATTAAATAAATCAGTGTATGTTTTTAATGATTTGACGAAAAAAATAAATCTGATTTTTAAAAAAATATGCGATAAATATATATTCCATTAAATTAGTAAAAATATAAACGATAATATATATTAATATATTCCATTTTAAGGTAATAATATAACATGGTTTTACAACTGAATCAGTGTCTGTGGATATGAGAAGTTACGGTGGACAGTTGATGTTATTTATACTGACAAAATTAGTCACTCATTACTCAGTAACCATATATCATATATACAGAGACCTGCTAAGGTTATTCGTATATCGTTGTCAAGCTGTAAATACTGTAAATTGACTAAAATAGTCAAAAGATCTGTTATATTTTGATTTTTTTTAACATAACAATATAATTTTAAGTGTAAGAAATATCCCAAAACCCCGAAAGCGGATCCAGAATGATTTTTTTTTTCACAAAATTTTATTTATTTTTATGAATAATCTATATTGTCTTAAAATATCAGTGAAAAAAATATTTGAATTTAAATTGGGTATTATAAATATACATATATATATATATATATATATAAGCGATTTACTACTCACTGACTCATCACGAAATCTCCGAAACTATTTGTGCGATTAACTTAAAATTTTACATAGTTACTTCTTTGTGACGTAGACGTCCACTGGGAACGGATTTTACGGAATTCCTATCCCAACGGATTTCAACTTTTGCATTTCGCCAAATTTTAAACCTGTACGAGCTATAAACTTAACGCGGAGGTAAGAGTTACTATAACAACGGTTACGATGACAACGGATAATATAACAAAGGTTACCATAGCAACCTAAGTTCACATCCAAATTAATAGTGTGCCCAGTGAAGCGGGAGGGAATAAGCTAGTAACTATATACACTTTAAGATTTTCTAAGGCCACGAGTTTGACCAGACGAACGCATATCTGAAAATAAAACCCTGGAAATGCGCCAAGTATAAGCATAAGCGAATTATACTGTATTAGAATGAAGTGGGTTTCAGAACTATTCTTCTAGATATTTCCCTAGTTACATACAAAAACACAATATGAAGATTTCTGTTAAGTTCTATAACTTAGTTATTGAGATAAATGCTTGTATAGCGTCCGTTGAACTGAAGATTAAAATAACATTACTCGTGTAAGAACAGTTAATGTATATATTAAATTATAAAAAATGTCAGCCGTATGACCTAGTTAAAACATACATACAGTTTCAGTAACAGTATAAAGCCTTATTAGATCTTATTTCCAGACATTGAACACAATTGAGTTGACGATGTCTTCATTATTTTAACTTAGGTGTCGATTTTATAGTAACATAGTATGTTTTAACTTATTTAAAAAGAAAATTATTGTTTTCGTATAGATATATAAATAATATCAAAAAATTTCATTCATATTCTTTGTTTATATATATATTAAAGTGAATCTCGATACAAGAAATAGTTCCTTGTTCTAAGATTTGACCGCGACGATTATGAAACTATTATTCTTTTCTTTATATATTATATATATTAAATTCAACTATAATTAATATTAAAACATTTATAATTCTTTTGAAAAAAATAACAGCTTGAGTGTGTGTATGTAAGATTTATACTATATCATTTCTTGACATCAGGCTTTTTTATATACAATATATATACATAGGTTCTAGCTTTTTACGTCCTTCATATAGAAAAAAATCAGCCTAAGTACTATATATTTAAAAAAAGATAGATTAAAACTTTTCTTTTTATATTTATATATAAATTATATTTATTTATAAACTTCAAAAAATATTATTAATTTATTTCCAATTTATAAACAAAAGTTTTCTTATAAAGTAAGATTATTTTTACTCAAATGTAAATTGCCTTCTTGATACTTTCTGCTAACTTTAACAACTTTTACTTTAATAGTAAAAATTTAAATATTATTTAATATTGACATACTTTTATCGAAACTAGTTAGTTGCATGGCTCCAAAGGGAAAAAAATTATTCAGAAATAACTACATTAACTTTTTATATTAACATTTTCAGTATTCATTCTTGAGGCAGTCAAATTGATATGGGAAAAATATAGAAATAATATTAGACTAGAATATTTAAACACTACCTTTAATGAGAGATTTAGACTTTACAAATAATTAGGACATTTCTTTAACAATTTTTTTATAACTACAGAATAATTAAAATAAAATTGAAATCTTTACATAATTAAATATGTTTCATGTAAGTATACAATTCAGTTTCGTTCACCTCCTGTTTTAGATTCGATTCTCAGTTCGGGCAGTCTGTGATTTTCTAAAATAATTCTGATCTGGAAGTATACTGTGTCCGATATATAGTGTAACCTGTCACAACATGGAGGAAATATGAACACAGTCTTCTTCAGAGTAATAGTAAGTATTTAGTAATTATTTAAAACCTAGTTTATAGTTTCAGATCACAATTACTAGTCATATCACTTAATTTTAAACATATTCCTACATGTATTGCTAAGTAAGTCAAACCAATTTTTGTGTTGTGCAAATTATAGTTTTGTTCAGTGAAAGTCTTTAGAACGACTCCAATAATAAACATCAAATTTTATTAAAATCCTAACAGTAGCTTTTGCGATTCAGTATAATATAAGAATAAGAAATTACAGTTGTTATTTTTATTATTATAATAAATATATAATAATAAAAATAACAACTGTAATTTTTAAATAAATAAGCAAGTATCATGTTTTTTGGGTTTTTCTTTAATAAAACCAGATTTTGCATTGATATTTTAGTATATGTCTGGACAACCTCTGACCGACATGTATGTAATGACATGAAAGACAATTTTAATTCTTATAACCTTTACAAAATAAATTTAAATAAATTAATATTATATATATACAAGTTAACTTCATGTTACTCAATTTTTTTTAACTTTTATGCTTTAATACCCTTTCAACAAGGTTCTAAAAGATTCATCTATTACCTTTTAATTCAAAAGTTGTCGAACGTTTATGTGCTAGATATTACAGCATTGCTGAATATCTAGAGCATGATGCACCCTGGGTATGAAGCTGCCAGGCTACTTCAAGATTTATTATAAATGTAAGGTTAAGAAAGGTAGCATAAGACCAGTCCTTTTCTTTTGCCAGCTCTTCTAAGAACTAGCAACTGACGAAACTTAGCTTTTGTTTAAAATATTTTGGTTATAAAAAGTTATTACAATCAATACCTACTATTATTTTCGAATATTTATTTTTATAAAAAAGTAATTGCAATTAAAACTATTATTTTCTAATAGTTCTTTTTCTTGTACATAGGTAGAAGCATTTTAAAAATTTTCATCTTAATTTAAGAGGACAAACGCGATAAGAAATTATTTATATATACATATATTTATATTCGTTTGTCTCGATAAAACTCGAGAATCATTGGACGAATTTGGCTAATTTTGATATTTGCAGAAATTCAGTGATGGGATAAACGGTAAAAACGGAAAAAAATACAATATAATTATAAAACACAAACTCTAATAAATATAAAATTTTTGTAAACAAAAAACAGTAACTTGATTGTAAATTGTTTATAGTTTATAAATTTGTCTGATAAAAAAATTACTAGCAATATGAGGTCCCATCTCTTTGATGAGTTTTATTGGAATAAAAAAAATGTTTTAAGAAATGAAAAAGTGTGTCAGTTTGTTGTACGAATCGTCTATATTGGACATGTATGTATATTTAATTTGGTACAAATATTGTTTGTATACAAATATAATATAAAGAATACATTGTTTAATATTCACAATATAATTGTATGTGTTTTAAATATATAAACAGAACAGGTTAAAATCAAACATACTTTTAAAAGATATAATTAGCCTCATAAAAATCACTTACAAAAAAAAATAACTAATTAATCGATTTTGTCCCTCACACACATATATATATATATATATATATATATATATATATATATATATATATATATATATATATAATATGTTGCTATATATGAATCAGGTACTTAAATATCATTTCCGTAGTAATTAATTCAGTTTAAAAATTTAACAAAATTTTTAATGATTTAATGATAATAATATACTTAATAAAATATTCGGTAAAAATTACAATATTAATATTATAACAAAAAAAATAAAATTTTTGGTATTAACCTAGTTAATTTCTAGCAAGAGGACTCTTTCAGCTACAGCTAACATTCTTTCGTGTGTCTGTCCGGATGTCTGTTCTAGTCTTAAGGTCACATTTCTCATAGATTCTCTTGAAATTAAGTGTTTCAATTATATATATTCAAAATGGCAAAAATATGCAAAGTGATTATAATCTTTCAGCCAATTTGAAAAATGTCACTAAACTTTTTTGTTATGTTTTTTGTCTAAATAATAATTTTATTTGTTGCAGTGGTTTGATTGGTTTTAAAAAATTTTTAAGATAATATTGATAAAATATCTAGCGGTTTTCTTTCTAAAAGCAAAATATATGTAGATAAAGACAAAGATACTCTTATAATCTATGATATATGATATAATCTATGATAATGAGCACAAGACAGTGACGTCACATCCGTCAGCCATTTTGACTTGATGTATATTAGAAAGTAACATCGAGGCTTCCTTTTGACTTTATTTATAAACGAAAAATGTATTTTTTATTATATTCTGTCTCAGATTATATTGATGTTAAACAAGCTAGGATTGATTTAATTAAAACTATTAATAATTTAAAAAAATATTGTTTAATTATATACACTAATTTTTGCTACAATTTTAATAATATTAGTCGTTAGAAATATATTTAATAAAAATATGGTATAGTAAGATAAAATTCCTAAAATCGCGAAAATTTGTCGTCCTGTTCGAAGATTAAATATGAAAATAATTTCTTAAATAAGTATAATAACAAATTAAGGAAACATTTTGTTATGTTTTTTGCAAAAATAAAAACATTTTAAACATTCGTTATAGTGACGTAAAAGTTATAGAAATCAGTAAATAATTATAAAGTTTCCTTACTTTCTGTATATTATGTTTATTTGATAAAATATAAATAATTTACTGTTTATAAATTCAATAAAGTTTATAAAAAAAAAAATCATAATTATAATTTTTTTAATAAATAAACTAATAAATATGTATATAAAATAGAATTGTATGCAAAGCTTTTCTTTACGATTGAAAGATAATTAAAAAATGCATTTTTCTTCATATGAAAAATAATTTTATTGTGTCATTAATTTTAAGTAACGTTATGCACAAAGCACTCTATTTCGTATCAAAATATATTCCCAAGCTAACGTGCTAAATACACATACACACATAAATCCATACATACCTACATACATACATAAGTAAAAGATTTTCTTATATAAAATGCGAACTTAGTAAATATTTACATTTTATTATATGATTTATCTACTTTTAAAGTTTCCAAATCCATACATAACTCATACTTATAAAACAATAAAATAAAATCTAAAATAAATTATCTTTTAACTAAAAAATATTTTATTTTATTTTAACTTAAGCAATAATAAATAAGCATAATAAACTTATACATTTTAATCAAAATTTACAAAACGTTTTTTTGATTTAAAAATGTTTATATTAAAAAAAACATAAAATTAATAAATTCATACATTTTTAATATGTTAAAATCAAATAGTTTTATTTTCTCTATAATAATAATTGTATATGAAAAGTATATAATTTTAATGGAATGGAAGTTTATTTTCGGAGAGTATTTATTATTATGCATCTAATATTGTTTAATTTCATTTAAAAAGAGCAACTGTTGAGTTTCTGGAGGCTCTTCTCGGAGTACTCCCATGGCAGCTCACTCACGGACTGACTACACTGACATTAATGTAATAATTAATTAAAAAGTGTGCTACTTTAATAAAGATATTTTGAATTCGAGTTTATTTTTATATAAATAAGTTATTCTATATAAATGTTCTGTTCCCATCATATTATTAAACTACTGAAAGACAATTACGATCATAAATACATTATGTTTATAGAATAAGTCAAAGTAGACCCTTAGAAAAATAATAACATGGCTTTAAGAGTTAGGTTTATGAAGGTTTTTTTTACATTAATTTTTAGTAAATAGTTACAATGACTGATAAACGAATTAAATTAATTAGTTCGCTGAGATAACAATATATATATATATATATATTTATATGAAAGGGCGGACAGTCCAACTTGTCACCCTTGAAGCCTTAAAGGAATAAGAGAAGGAAGGGAGAAACATTACCCGTGTCTAGACAAGTTTACAAAAACGAGAAAAATCTACTAATGGACTTTTTAATTTATCATTAAACTTTTTAATAATGTTATTAAGTTTATTAATAGTTAATTAATTAAATTATACATATGTTAACTTCTACTATATACTTTACATATCTTTATATATATATATATATATATATATATATATGAAAAGTCCATTAGTAGATTTTTCTCGTTTTTGTATGTAAAATATATATACGTAAAATTGTTAAGATTTTATACGTTTTTAATATATGTATTTATTAGTTATAATAAATAGTTAATAATAATGTTTTTTTTTATAAATATTTTAATTGTAGGTACTACTACAGCTGTTATAATAATTAAAAAATACTTTTAATATATACATACTAGCTGTGTCCACGACTTCGGTCGCAGGGAATGTATTTTTAAAATGACAGTAGCCTAAATTACTTCTTATAACAACATTTAATCGCCTTTACCATCCATACCACCTGGATGAGTGGCGATCTTCCACTGTGCGGTTTTCAAGGACTTTTTTCCCACGTACCACTCGAATGCGGAACGAACTTCCTTCGGCGGTATTTCCAGATTGATACAACATAGGTACCTTCAAAAAAGACATATATTCCTATTTCCAAGGCCGGCAGCACTCTTGTAAATCCTCGGATGTTGCAAGAGTTCATGGGCGGCGGTGACCACTGATGTTGATCTGTGATCACAGCCGCCCATGAACTCACTCGCAAGCTCGTTTGCCCTCCACTAACATAAAAAAATAATCGTCAATAGTCCTGTTAAAATAGGTTCAGCCGTTTCAGAAATAGACCAAACACATATACAGAGAGACAAAGACAAATAAAAAAAATGTTTTTTTTATGTAAGTACCGTATATACTTTCAGATGCATTTAGTGAAAAGCTCTTAATTTGGGATAACAAACAGACACTTCGATTATATATAATTGAGATTATTCTATTGATCTACTACACACAATGAATATTATAGTCAAAGTAATGCCTATTAAATAATTTTTATTTAATAGAAACGTGTCTGTGTATATCAAAGATATGTTTAGATTCGATAAATATTATTTCTTCATTTGTTTTTATTATTATTATTATTATATATATATATATATATATATATTCAATTTAATAACAAAACAGAATTAAAATCGAACTATATTATTACATACTTTTTTTAAAGTCATTCCTTTAAGAAGTCCTGAAATTTATTATTTTACATCAAATTCTAATGATCAATAAACTTTTTTTTTCTAATTTGGTTATTTTTTATGTAAAGTCATATATTTTAACTTTAAAACTATTAAAAGTAATTTTAAAATATTCGTTTTTTTTTATCTTAAGGTTATACTTTTTCTGTCGTAATATTACTAAAAATATATAGTTTTATTAATTAAAGCAAAACATAAAAGATTTTTTTTTCATTTTGAAAGGATCTGTGATTTTTTACATTGTAAAATTACAACACAAAATTAAAAATATTAAATTTGACATTTCTTGTACAAATTATCTGTAAATTATACATATTTAGTAGAAAAGTTATAAGTATTAAAAAGTCCCATATTTATTATAGTTCGCGAAATAAATCCCAAATTTCAGTATATATATTAATAATTGAGATTTCCTAATAAAGAAATATATTACATTAGAACTACGTTGTTTCCCATATTTAATAAAAAAAACAAACTAGGTTATGAATAATTATTAGATTCAGTCCCGACTCGACTCGCGGTAAAGGAAAAATGAAAATATATATATATGTATATATATATATATATATATATATATATATATATATATATATATATATATATATATATATATATATATATATAATATTTAGTGATAATTCAATATTACAATCATACTATATCAAGAATTATCACTAAATATTATAATTATTAAACAATTATTAAATAAAATATAATAATTAATTAATTAATATCAATTAAAGGTTTAGAGAATGATGTTTTTCGTAAAATAAATAAAATTACAAACGGACAGAAATAATCAAGAAAAACGTTCAGTTCCTTTTACGTTAAGTAACATATCTTCAAATATGTAATTATATCTTTTTATTATTAAAACGTATTTTATTTTATTTATAATATTATTATTATTAATATAATATCAATAAAACAAAACAAGCGTACGATTTCCTTTACATAGAAACATTACATCAAAAATTTATATAATATTAAAAGTGGAATGTCTGTTTGAACGTAAATTATAAACATGGAAAATATTCAATTGAATTTATTATTTTTAGGATTATATAACTACTTTATCCCTGTTTAACATTGGTTATTTATATTGACAAACGTTTTTAATCCGAAAACATTACATTTCTGAAGAAAACACATTACTTGGCTGCTTTATAGCTGTTTGTTGGCCTCATTTCACAATAAATAGTATTCTATAAAAGGAAATCAAGAATTAGCTCGAAAAAAGGCCCTGTGATCGAAATATTATCACTAACTTTGTAACACGAGCGAATCCGCGAGAAAGAGGTAGTTTTAAAGAAAAAATATTCCATAAACACAAAACAAATAGATGTTTACAAAGTTAAATGTAAATTCCTAATCGTTAATAGTACTTAGTAAAAGTGATTACGTAGAAAAATAGAAATACTTGTCCTCGTTGGGGCGTATTTAAGTAATCACCTATTCTTTATATCTAGTTAGATGTATAAGTATCTAAAATCATTACAATAATACCCTGTATTAAACAATTACATAACACTCTGAAAGCTAATGGCCTTGATAAAATATTTACATAAGCATATAAATTATAAACATTTATTGCATTACGTAACATGCTCAAATATGTATTGTTTCCTGCTTCTCGCCAATAACACAACTTTACTAACTTTAAAACTATACATATTACGCAAATGTAAGCCATTTTGCAAAAATAACCTCTCAAATTGGTTTTAATTAATTATTAACGTCACTGAAAAGCATTATAAAGCGTTCAATCACAACGCTAAAGTATAGAAAAGTTGTTTTGAACAAAGAGAAGTATGGTCGAGTCGAAAATAATATCTTGTTGAGGCCCAGAGAACTCTGAGCGGATGTTATATAGCTACGTAGATAAAACCTTCCGCCGTCGCCAGCGCCCCTGGCGGCGGCTGAACGAAATACGCTTCATGTTGATGTACACCCCTCAAAACAAGTTTGAGCCACGTGCTTTATGAAATATATTTATATATATTTTATTATTATGAAATATAATTTTAGAAGCGTTTATTATTAGCATTTACTTTCTTTGATTTCAAAGCCTTTTATATTACTCTTTAAATATGAATATTTATTTATTGAATCATAACCTCTCTTTACTCATGACACGAAGTATTAAAAAAAAAAAAAACTGTCATTTTTATTATTTATTATTGATATATATTTTTATTAAAAAGGGTTACTGCACATTTGAATAAAATAAAACAAATTATTCTATATAAAGTTTATTCATAACTACATGGTTTTTATTTTTAATCTAAAACCCCTGTGCATGAGCCCAATCTATTAGTATGTTGACATAATCGCCTTTGACTCTTATAAATTTAGCAAGCTCGTGTACTTGGGTTTCCACATAACGGTTGCACTTGTTTTTAAGGTGTTTTTTTAAAAGGTCATTCATTAACCAGATATCACCTTCTATTCTTTTGATTATTGATATTTTTCTAGTGCCTCTGTAAGTTATTTCAAGGTATATGGGCATTTGGTGATTTTTATTTCTCATTATATAAAAGGGAAGATTTTTCGCTTCTTCCTTTGGGGGTATCCATCCTGAAGGGTAAGTTTCTTTCGGCTTTATTTCAGGAACTGTTTCAATTGGTAAAAGTCGTTGTACATATGACCACTCGGGGGGATTTTTTACTATTTCAAAATCGTATTGTTCCTTGATTCTAGTAACTAAAGGTGAATCGGCATAATTAGAATAGTTTCTCGTATGAGGTATCTGTAACAAAAAAAAACGTATTAATATATAAAACTTATAATTTATCTTTTACTTAATCACTAAGATTATAACCTAACCTAAATATATTTTTTAAATTCAAAATTTTGTTATTAATGTGCCACGTTTTACAACTTAAAATAACAATAATTGCTGAAGCAATTATAAAATAAAAAAATTATCACAAAAAAAAAAACTGAATCACTGAAAATAAATACAATATTTATACGAAGTGAAGCTGTTAGGGAGGGTGTACGTCCATAGTTCTGTCACATGTCGCGATCAAAGCGACCTTACGACGCAAAGCAAGTAAAAATAATTGAATAATTACCGATATTGACTCCGGTATAAGTTTTGCACCCAAATCCGAAGCGTTGTTCAGGATCCGAACGGTTTTTCCAACAAAAAAACGTGCAAACGCATACTGTGAACGCCACACGGTCGCCATTTTGAATAGCGAATAGAGCGATTGCTTGCTACAAGAGCAATAAGAACTATATTATTCGTTTCGAAGGAAACATTATGGCGGACGCCTGCAGACATTTGGGCTTTTCAAAAATCGTTTTCTAAGATATTAGCGTGTTTTTATTGAACTTTTTCGCATATTATGGTGCATTAAGTGTGGAATTGACATTTTATTGTGGTTTTTGGCAGTTCCGTGGAATAAATTGTGAGTATTTTGTGAGTACATAGCGGAGGTGCGCCACGGGTAGGGAAATGATTTGGTGCTTTCTGTCTCTCGTCGACGACGCATACGCAGCGCACAGCTGTAGGTGGCGTTGCGGGCAAGATTTGTACCATCAAAACATGAGATTTTCATGACTTTTCCGGCTGGATTTTCTAAGCAACGAGCGCCTTAAACGTAAATATTATTGCATATTACGAATCAGTGCATCATTGGCTGTGTATTAAAAGTTTAAATCATTTATATTTTTTAACATAATAACGTTAAATATGTACTCGGAACTTGTTGATTGTCATGGATCGCTTTTGTTTATCAAGTCTTTATAACTTAATTTGTGATTGAATTACGTGCCAATAGGTGATTGTTTGTGATTAAGTAATATTAATGAATCTATTATTATTAAGAAATATTACCAGAGTGAAGAGAACTTATGATCTTATGGATACATTTATCCTTAAAGATTAATTTAATACTAGTTTCAATTAAGTCTGATTAAATATAATTAATTAATTTAAATTTTATTGCTTTTCAGGATAAGAGTGTGCATCGTTTTATATTTATTATGGCTCATTTATTTTGACACTGAATGGTAGAGGATCAGAATGCTTAATTCTGAAAAAGTATTATAGACCAAAAGAAAGAGTCAGAATTAAGATTCTAAAACAAATAATAAGGCTGAGTTAACAGCACTAGCCTTACCAGAACATCACTGCTGGAAGTTGTATGGTCAGTTTTGATCAACTAATTCAAGCCAGGCTGATCAACAGCTACCTAATGTCGGAAAAACAGAATCGTCACCCACCATACATTCCATCATGAAAACTAAACAGGCTAAAGAGGAGCCGGATAAGAGTTTAGATGAAGACTCAGTAGTTGAACCTAAAACCCGAGCCCGGAAGAAGGCTTCGGACCTCAATGAGGAGGAGAAGACTAAGCTTTCTCAAGATGATCCAAAACCATCCAAAGAACTAAAGAAGAATGTACCTAAACCTCGAGCGGTGGTTAAAAAGAAGCCTTTAGGAATCAGGAAGACCAAAACTTTAAGGAAAAAAGTAGCACTTGCAAAAAAAAATGTATTAAGGCAAGCTGTCAAAAGAACAAGGAAGGCCAAAATTGAAACTGATACTTCTCCAGATAAGGACACCATCCCATTAATACCTGCTGCAGAGATAAAGAAGGAACCAATTGATGAACCAGCATCCAACTCTAGATCTTCAAGTCCCAAAACTGCCGGTAGAAGAGTGAGACTTAGTTCTGATATGGTCATGATGAAATCAGTTTTGGGAGATACTCCAAGTAGCCTAGTTCTGGGACCACGCACCAGCCCATATTCTATGCGCTCTGAGAGAAGTAATAGTCCTTCATTATTTGAGGGAAAAAATCTAAGGAGTGGGAAACCTAGGAAAGTTAAGAATAATCTTCTTAATGAAGTTGTTATGAAAGAACAAAAGAAAAGACGTAGGTTACTTTCAGACTCTAAACCAAATGAAATTGCTGAGACTTTGGAGGACTGTAAGAAGTCCAAGAGGGGCCGTTCTTGCTCGAGAGATGGCAGTGAAATCTCTAAATGCTCAGATATTACTGAATCAGACATAAGCCTCAGCGAACCAATCATTGATGGTGAAGCTAAAGAGCTCAGCAAAAACTTAGATAAAACTAAGACTGAACTAGATATAGATATTGAAAATAATGTACAGATCTCTCCTATTGGAAAAGTGCCTTCTCCTAGTGTTGACTCAAAATTAAATAAAATCAAATCAGATGCAGAGCCTAGTATACTGAAAGAAAAACAAAAGAAAAAACTGAGCTTAAAAAGAAGTACTTCATTAGACTCTGACAACAATAACAGTAATAGAATTAGGTTAGAAAATATAGATGTATCAGACCTAGAAGAAAAGTATGTGCTGAAGACTGAAGAATCACGTGAAACGCTTTTAGAACGTAGTAGTATATTGACCAGTATGTCAATGACTTTTAATTCAAAAGAAGTATCTAAAAATATAAGAAAAGCTAGAAGAGGGAAGAAAGCTGCAACCACCACAAGACCTGTCACTAGCCAATCAACTAAAAATGGTATTAACAGTACCATTAGTAATGATCTAGCCGTAGAAGATAAACATGAAACTGTTGATACATTATCAAAAGAAATTAGTGATCTTATTAACGATTTAGATCAGAATATAGACAGAGATCAACAATTGATTAATGAATCTAGTGTAAACTCTGATCAATTGCAAACAAAGCCTGTTCGGCAATTTTATGGACTTTCCAAGCCCCTGGGAGACAGTAATAGCATCTTAGCACCAGAGACACCAGTTAAAGATAAGGGTACAATTTCTGCAATTTCGAATGAATGTACACCTTCAAAGAACGACGATAGTGAAAACATAAGACTTCACTATGAAGAAGATTCAGCTGAAAAGTGTCCTGAAAATAGACAAGAAATAGCATTTAAATGTACTCCAGTTGCAAGTATAGATAAACTTATGGATAGACTTAAAGAGTTTGAGGAATTGGATAAAAGAAGACAGAGACAAGAGTCTGAAACAAACCCTAAGGCTAATGATGGTAAAGCAGCTTTGGTGATCAACGATGTAGTGTTAATACCTAAATCTGGAGATATTAAGCCACTAAAAGATTTACAACCCGTAAGATCACCTGAGAAATTATTTGAAAAAGAAAATGTTCTTAGTTGTTTTGAAAATAACTCAGCTATTTCGATAGTAAAGAGAGATCAAGTTCGTCGCTCTATAGACGTGGACCTGCCTAATTCTGTAACGTTAATTAAAAGGAATAGTGTAAGTGCCAGAAAAGAATCTACAAGTTCCAATCATTCAAAAGAATCCGATGCTATCAGTATATTTGAGAAGTCACTGGGCAAGGATGTGACTCTTACTGAAATAAGAAAATCCGTAGACAAATCGGCTCCAGCCCAGCAGATCGACTTGCACCAGTTTGCAACACTGCATCCGAATAGCCCCAGTCAAGCCTTGGCGAACGCAATAGATTCAAATCAGATATCAATAACTCGGAATATCGAATCAAAGGTAAACAATTCAACAAACAATGAAGTTCAGATAAGTAAAAGATCTTCTTTGTCCTTGATTCGGAAAGCGACTGAGTCAACTCCTGAGGTAGAGGAAGGGATGGCTACCATAGAGAAAATTAAATCACCGCCGCCTAAAATCAAATCTCCCTCTCCTCAAATGAAGTCTCCACCTCATCAGATTAAATCTCCTGCAATATCTGCGACTCCGACGCCCGTATCTATTAAATCGCCCGAGGCCTCACAACCCAAGGAAGCTGATGCAGTCGCTCCACCTCTAGAAAGTGTTAAAACAATTCCTGAAGACATATCCATGACCTCTGAAATTCCGAAACTGGATAGCATCATTACAGATACAGCAAAAACTGAAACTTCCACTCTTGAAGAAAAGGTAGAAGCGTCTATCACCGAAACTAAGAAAACAGAAATGGATGTAGAAAAAGATAATAAAATAACGTCTGACCAATTGAATGATATGTTATCTGATGAGAAGAAAGGAGAATTAAATGAAATTAAAGTTGAAGACACTAAGCGTAGCCTAACCAAGCAAGTCTCGAAGGTGAAATCGGCACGTAATTCGACCGAAAACCTTCCCGGTCCGAGTAACTTTATATTAGAAACACCGGAAAGTCAAAAAAGAAAAGAGAATGTCTTAAGAACTTTGGGCCTGTTAACTCACAAGGCAGCTAACGAGGCTAAAATTGAAAAATTGAAAGAAAAAGAACGTATTTACGGTTCGAATTACTGTCAAATGGGTAAGGGTAAAGCAAGTAAATCAGACTACACTGGCACCCTGAAGACCGTGATCAAGCTGAGTCGCGGTGGGGAGAGAGATAAAAAGAAGTACAGGAGTTCATTGAAGATGACCTTCCAGAAGAGCAAGAACAGATCCGGCAAGCCAGCTCTGGAGATGGGAGAGGCAGCCAGCGAAGATGACGCCTACTACACCATCGAGCGACGAGAGGTGAGAAAAAAATATTTTAATAATAATAGCAATAACAATATGTACATTTAAATAACTGTACAATCATTTCATTTCCATTGTTTTTTAGATATGTGCATTTTGCAAAATAGTTTTTAGAAACTTGTATGTGAATATTTTAATTCTGTGTACAATATTTCTTTAAATGAATTTTGAAAAAAATTTACAAATTATATAAAAATAAATCAGATTAGATATATATTAAAAAAAGCCTAGATGTTTAGATCACAGAGATTATAGAAAAGCCTAGATATTAAATTATAGACTAAATAATCAATAATATATATATAAATATAAATTCAGCTTAAAAGTTACTGTGTCTATCATATTTCAGATTTTCCAAAAATATATTTGAAAACATAGATTCAAACTAAACTTAATGAAAGTGTCTATCATATTTGCCAAATATATTTGAAATCATAGATCAAACTAAACCTAATAATAGTCTATCATATTTGCTAAATATATTTGAAATCATAGATCAAACTAAACCTAATAAAATAGTCTGTCATATTTGCCAAATATATTTGAAATTATAGATGAAAGCAATCCTAATAAATGATAATGTTTGTTCCAGGGCGGCCCGGGCACGGCTACTGACGGTGGGCACAGAAAATCTCATTACAGTAATCGTCTTAACCATGGTGTGTGGATATCACTATCACCAGGGTCACATGGCTACGACCAAAGCCCTGTCTCATACAGATACACTAACAAATGTCCCCTTATTGGAGATTCATTAGATTTTCTTCAATCCAATGGTTGTAGCCATGTATCAATGTTTTGGATATTGTCAGATTAAAGCTTGAAAATTAAACTATATAATGTAAAAGCTATAAAACTATATAATGTAAAAGCCATTAAGTATTTGTTTACCTTTATAAATCTGACACCGTCCAAATAAGCAATGAATTTACTAATAATTTGTGGTCCTATTTGTATTCATTGCTAAATTAGGACCATACATTATAAGGCTGTACCGAGCCCTGTAACATTTACACATTCTGGTGAAGGCATTAGTGGATAAGAGCTAGATAATAGTAATAGATAATATATATATATTAAATCAGTTTCAACTTTTGCTGTTACCATGAGAACTAATAATTTTGGATATTCTATTTCACATATATAAAAGTGAGTACAGCACAAAGTTGAAACAGTCTATCCATATCACAATCTAATTAAAGCTTTATGTTTCCAGAAGACGGATAAATAATTAATAATAATTATAGCATGATATAATAGTCATCAAAGAGATTTCTATGAATTGGAAAACCCCACAGACACAGACACCCCTCCGGACCCAGAACCAAAGGAGACCTTGAACCTGGTGATACCAGAGAAGGCGTCCTCCTTCAGCATCCACCCTGGGAGGCTTTGCATGGATCAGTGCTTCTATTGTGGGGGGAAGTTTGGCTTATTTGACACACCTTGCCACATAGCACAGATGAAGAGCACTGAACGACAGCGGAAGGTCTTGGATAGTAAGTATTCTTATAATATTCTTTTATTCCCATTTTATTTTACAATTGGACTGCATCAACATAATATATATTATAGTAATGTGGTCATTTCAAAATGGAGTTCCTCATTGGTTCTTGTTTATGAACCTACTTTTAACTAACTAGAGTGATGTTTTAAAGTGCAACGTATTATAAATTTTGAATATTATCAGAGAAGTATATAAAGAGATTACATATAATTAATTAGTAGTCTTACACATGATATAATGTAAGTATGTCATTCAAGTATTTGTAATATCAACAGACGAAGAGAAGCTAACAATCGACAGTTGTCTGTGCGACGCGTGCTACCGGCACGTGGACCGTCGCGCCAACTGCCCCTCCTACCGCAAACGGCCCGTGGCTAAGCCACCCGATGCGCGTGCCCCCACGCCGCCTGCCGTGTGAGTATCCACACGCACACACAAAAATGCACGTACATACGCACACGTACTCATACACGCACCCACAATAACATGTGCACACACATTCACGTACTCACGCACCCGTACGCATATACACTCTAGCACGCACGCATGTACGCACACATGAATAGCTATGCACTATCTTGACTTTCATTGCATCTAGCGCTTAACACATACGCACAAAGTTGATATATACTCTGTCCTCAACGCTTAAACCCAATAACACACACACACACACGTAGATAAACACAATTGCCAAAACCACATGCCTAGACTTAGGGCCTTAGTGATGCTCTTTTCATAAACACCTTAAAAATTTCAACAAAAAATAGACAAACACACAGTACACAACAGATAACCAAAACAAATTCTTCCTTCAGAAATGCTGAAAAACTTCTGGGTCCCATGGAGGAGGAAAGCGGGGAGGAGGCCCCGGGGCGCCTCGCCACCTGTCACACGGCGGGGTGCTCCGCCCTCGCCGACCACTCCATACGACGGAAGTGGCTCATCAAAATGAGGTCCAGTGTCAATAAAATTGTAAGCAAATACATACATACAATATCTATTAATGATTTAAAGGAAAATTGTTTCTGAATATATTACTCATGTTTTCCTTTGTTAACATTTAAAACAACGTAGAAAGTCAAATTCATCATGACAAGTTCGAATCTGCGAACTTTGGGAGTCTTTTACCGTTGCTCTTTTAACTGAGTTGTCGCGTCTACAAACGAATCATATATAAAAACTGATATATTGTTAATTCCAGCTGCAGTTGGAAGTGGACTACCCAGGTCTACACACCATCCCCCTCTGCGGGGAGCACTACCGCGTGCTGGCGCCGCTGATGGCATGCGCCCTCTGCACTCGCAGGCTCACCAAGCACCACGCTCTGCACTTCATACACCACGTAAGTAATACTACCACGTAACTACTACTACCACTATGGAACTACACTAACACTGACCAGGAACTATGATACTAATTTTGTCCTTATATCTAATACACTTATACTATTATATTCGAAGAAAATTATTATATCTGTTTGAAATGTAAAATAACTGTTTAGTATCATAATTTTTAGAACCCCAGAATGTTTAATATCATAATTGTTAGAACCCTAGAATGTTTAATATCATAATTGTTAGAACCCTAGAATGTTTAATATCATAATTGTTAGAACCCTAGAATGTTTAATATCATAATTGTTAGAACCCTAGAATGTTTAATATCATAATTGTTAGAACCCTAGAATGTTTAATATCATAATTGTTAGAACCCTAGAATGTTTAATATCATAATTGTTAGAACCCTAGAATGTTTAATATCATAATTGTTAGAACCCTAGAATGTTTAATATCATAATTGTTAGAACCCTAGAATGTTTAATATCATAATTGTTAGAACCCTAGAATGTTTAATAGCATTATTGTTAGAACCCCAGAATGATTAGTATCATAATTGTTAGAACCTCAGAATGTTTAATATCATAATTGGTAGAACCCCTGAAAGTTTAATATCATAATTGTTGGATTCCCAGAGTTATATATATATATATATATATATAATACATATGTCATTTTCCAGGGTTTCCTCGAGTTAAACCCCACGCTGTCACGTCTGGGCGTGCCTGTGCAATTCTTGGAGCGTCCCGTGCTCTGTCAGGTGTGCAGATACTACTGCACTCTCCTGGCGAGACCCGGACACAACGACAAGCACCGCACCGCGTACACCAGGAAGTTAGTATTATATATATTTCCGCATCAGCAAATTTTTTTTTGACAATTACAAATCAAATATACATATAAATAAAATTAGTGTCCATTTGTTATTCCAAATTTATAGCTTTTCACTAAATGCATGTGAAAGTATATACGGTACTTGAATAAAAAAATATATTTTTTATTTCTGTTTGTTTCGGCTAATCTCTAAAACGGCTGGACCGATTTTAAAAGGACATATATTATAAGAAGTAACTTAGCTACTTTAATAAAATAAAACACATCCCGCGCGAAGTCGTGGGCACTGCTAGTATACAAACAGGACGAAGTGACGAATGATAGTCAATAATTCTAAATTTAATATTTGATAACAACGACTCAGTAATATTTACTAGGGCCGCCAACAGACCCTCAATTTCGACTCGCTGCGCTCGCGAAATCTCGGGTGCCGTTTGCGTTATGCGCGAAGCGAGTCCAGCGTAATGACACATCGTTTACCATTGACTTCAATGGGATATCAGTTTTTTGACATGACATTTTTTTTTTTTTTTTTTTGGGTGACTTTTTTCAAAAAAAAGTTTTTTAAACCATCGCTTAATGTGACTCTTTTTGATTTCATAATTTTATAATATTCTGTCAAGTAGTTTTCGAGCCAATTCGTGACAAAGAATGTGAAAAAGTCTGCAGTAAAACGGAGCCGCTCGCTACGCTCTTTTCGCTCAATAATTATACTTTTGTTTTTATTTTCCTCACTAACCAGTGAATTGCACCTTTTGTTACTTGTAATTGATGAAATATTGTTCCGCGCATTTCTTTACATTAACAAAATGTAAAATAAAGTATATTAACCCAAATTTTGATGATTTTCAGACTACTTCAAATATACAATGTTGAAATACCGCCAGAACTAACGCAAGACACGGACGACACTAAAGTACTAGAGGACTGCAATAACAGCGCCAACAAACAGAAGAAGAAAACAAGGACCAAATCAAAGCAAAGGAAATCAATCGAACCAGAGAAACAAGAGATGAGAGAGAGTGGATCCTCAGAGAGAACAACAGAGAGTTCTCCAGAAAAAGAGAAAGTTAAAGAAGATAACGCAAGTCTAGCTGAAGAAGGAAACGAAAAAGAGGTTCAGGATGAGACAAACCAAACTCAACCCCTAGAAGAAGATATAGAAAGTCTGATATCTTCAAATAAAATACCAGTTCCAGGAGCAAAACCGACGGGGAGTAATCCTCAGAGTGATGCAGAATCCGATATGGTATCGGATCAGGAAACTCTCTTACTGCCTCTGGACAAACAGACGGAGTTGCGGTATCTATTGCAAAAGCAAAACAATCCCGCCCAATTCCACAACAAGATGAATTTGACGCAGAAGCAAAAGAATATCTTGAAGATACACAACATGGGAGTTCAGAAGGCTGGTCTCAATCAAAGGATTAACGACAAAAATGCAAAGCGAGGCCAGAAAATTGGACAAATATTGGTCCAAAAGGAGAAATCCACGAGAAAAGATGGCGACGGAGACAGTTTGGATCAGGAGAAGTTTAAAGAGATATCTCTCCTCAAAAATATTTCGCTCAACGACGAATGTACCATCGAAACGATATCAAATAAAAAATCGGCAGATATCACCACACTCAAGAATAAATGGCAGTTATCGGAAAGCTTCTCTCAGGTTAAGAAGAATTTAAGCGAGCTTTCCAAAAAGATACCACTGGATAAAGAGCAAAAGAAAATAGACATGAAATACTCAAATCCAGTAAAGAGATTGGAAACCAATCCATCCATATCGGTGAGGGAACTCTTTCCCGGTGAAGAGGAAATGAATCTTCAGTGCAATATTGAGTTCAATAACGTTAAGGGGGTGACGCCCGAGGGCTGGGAGAAATGTAACACAATGATCCAATACGATCCAGAAATCAAAAAGCTATGGAACGAACTTCAAAGGCCGTACGGGAACCAATCGAGTTTCCTGAGACATTTGATTCTGTTGGAAAAGTACTTTAGGAGCGGTGATCTAGTATTGTCGCATAACGCGTCTCCGCACGCCGCCAACTATAGTTCCTCTCTGCAAAGTAGACTTCGTGCTTATGACAACACCCCCCCGGATTCTAGAAGGGAATCCGTTAGCTTGATCGAGTATCGCAAAAAGCCGTCTATGAATGGAAAGAGTTTGCTCAAATCTAATCAAAATTCAGAGGAAAAGGATCCCAAAAAATTCATGCCTCCACCCGGAAATTTACCGAAAACAAAGTCGAAAAACGAGAAAAAGACAAAGGCGTTACCTCCAGAATTGATAGCAATAAATACGCCCAACGCTCACGGGAGGAAATCCATACAGAACGTTCTGCATAACATACAGCAATTAGTCAAAGGAGTTTCCGCCTCCGACCCGACGGAAGTGGCGGCCTCCCCCCTCCCCCCCAAATTTGAGACCCCAAAAGAGAAGAAGGAAATGCCTGGCCTCAAATTTGAGCCAAGTCAAGCCAAGGAGAAAAAAGATAAGGAAAAGAAGGAAGCCACACCCAAAAAGCAGAAGGTGAATAGTAAGGGATGGAGGCCGACTTTGATGCCCATTACTCAAGTGAGTTTCTTATTTATTATCCTTTAATGTTTGTTAATAATATAATGTGTCACTGCATAACTAGAACTGCTTTCAACGATTTTATACATTTAAAAAATATTATCCTCCCAATTCCCTTAAAAAAACAATTTAGAACATTGTCTCGGCAAAAATATGCAGAAAACAGTCGAATATTGTAATTTTAATTTTCGATTGCACTTTAATGTAAAAAATTATATCAGTATAAAGTACAAGGCCGCTCGAGTTACCTACGCGTGCATGTTAAAGGGTTAAAATATATTGTAATCATACAGTTCATTATGGCTATGGCTGGCTGAGTGTTTATATTGTAATTAATTCTTATCATACCCCTTCTAGGAGGACTTGAATCGTTTATCCACGGAGCCAAGGCGCACTGCCGTGGACGGACACAGCTTGCCAAGCCTAGTGCAGGTCATATCAGCCGGCAACAGATATCACATAACCTTCGAGGACTACAACAAGATGTGCAAGATACGACGCGATAGACAACAGCGCGTCCAAGAGAAAGAGAGCAAAATCAAGCAGTCCGAAGAGAACACGGTGATAACTGAGGTACAGACCAGCGCCATGTTGGGAAATGGCGGCACCGTGGTGCAGAATATCACCGATAAGGAGGAAAAGAGAGATATTCCAGAATTGCAGATAGCGGCGAACGCGGCGACCATACTCAAGAATGTTGGTTTGAAAAACATCACGATAGCGCCCATAACGCCCAAGACGGCCACGGTGACGTCACACACGGCAACGGTGACGTCGCACACGGCCACGCCCACCGTCGCCACGCCCCTCCTGGTAGCGCCAATCAAGCTGCCGCATCTCGGGCCGGCGGTGTCCATCACCAGCGAGACCATCATCACCCCCAACGCGATGGTGATGCCAAAGATACCCAAGTCGTTGACCGTGATACCGCAGACGCTGGTGATGAACCAGGGCGTAGTGATGAACCAGGGCGTGGTGATCGCCACCACCGCCTCCCAGCCCGCGAGTGAACAGAGACCATAACGAAACCTAATATTTGTGGTGATATCCACGAATCCCGGACAGTGACGAAAGTGTTTAGTGTTAACATATCCAAGCGGACATATAAATTATTAAACAGAATCCTATTTTCGTATTTAGTGATAGTGATAGCCTCGTGCGCAGCAATATATAAGTGAGACCACCAGAAAGCCTTATGTACATAGTAGGATAGGACGGACGGAGAGTGGACAGCGGTGATGTGTCTGGAAAGGGACGGACAGTGTTTGTGATGGGACGGACAGTGTTTGTGATGAGACGGACACTCTGTGAAGGGACGGACGGACGCTTCGTGCAAATGGTACTAAGCAATCACATTTATTTATTTATTTAGTCATTCATACAACCATACATACAATCTTTGGGACGATAAAACAGAAAATAATTTCATTTTTGATAATCAAAATTATCTAGTCGGTTAGAGAAATGCATTTATAATTTATTTTCTATTAAAAACTTTGTATCATTTGCACGGAATTAGTTAATAAAATAATATAAATAAGGCGTTTATATTATTATTATTATTATTAATTATTATATTAAAAAGGTAATATAATATAATCGCGTTATACGAATCATGTATAGATAAATATAGTTTGAAATATCATTCATTCATTGCATTATATTTTTCCATTTAATTATTAATTTTAGTTATATAACATACGAGTTCATTGACCCTCCCCCCCCCCTATAATGGTAAATGTCAAATTGTGAAGGTGATATCGGAGTGAAATTTGTTTTAAAGGAACAAATGTGTAGTGGAGACCATATAATTGTTAAGCGTATTCCAAATTACAGTAAGCGAAGCCCGGCGACGGGTGTTGTATATAAATTTTTGTAACGGTGAAGAAAGCTCATTGAAATGTAGTTGAAGTAAAACATATATATATTGTTGAGAATTACTGAGTATTTTATTTTTTACTGTCAATAATAAGATACTCTCACGTGTTAAATAATAATGTTTAGTAGATGTGTGTTAAGGCGACGCTTCACGACCAAATAAAATATATTAACCCCCCCCCCCACACCCCCTCCCCTTTATACGTTAAGCAATACCGAGGCCTTCGTCAGACAGAGATAATAAGATGTATATAAAGTGTGTAAGTAAGGTTTCAGAGATTTGTCGTGTAAATAAAACACAGATAGATGTATGTATGTATTTTTATATCAGACTATGTTTAAATGTATATATCAAAAACGTCCGTTAACGTTAAAATCAACATTTGCAAAATGATTTTAAATCGAAGATGTATAAAAAAATGGAGGTGTACCTAATTGTAACTACATTATTTTTTTTGTTCTATTATATATATTTATATGTATTGACTGCCAGTAACCGGCTCTGGGATTTAATTTTTTTTTCATATAAGATTATATAATGTAGCGGTGATTAAAATCGTTAATTTGTTGAAGCTCAATACAATGTAAGCTGTAATCGGTTTTTAAATATAAATGGAATTGTTGCTCTTTTTATTATTGTTAACGGACGACCAGCCGGCGTTCAAATTTACGATTTTACTCGCCTTATTTTTGTTTAAGAGAAAATTAAAGAGTGTTAGTTTTGAAGCATTCGCCTTAATATGCTGTAATTGTTATAATAATACTATAGTACTTGGAAGTTTCACGGGATGTTGTTAATCGCCTTTGGACGCTCATTTTATGAACAAATTCCTTCATAGCCCGGATGTTATGTTTCTTCCAAAGATAGTGTTTTAATTTTTTTGCATTATTTTTTAGTTCGTACGTCGGCCGCGCGATGGCGCCACGTGCCAGATATGAATTTGTCTAATAAACATATCCTTATGTCCTGAAAATGTGTTTAATTTATTTTTATATTATACCTCGTATAAACTGAATCTAGGCTTGCCACCCGTACTTTATAAAGAGAACAATAAAGTATGAGAAAATATATTATATACAATTTGATTGAACTGAGCGTAAGCGAAGCTCTTAACCGTTTGGGAATAAATTTTATGTCGCCACATCACATAAAAACTACTCAGTCGATCTTCATCAAAATTGGCATTGCTGTAGCTCTTGTTGACGGGCTTCTACAGAAAAAAATAATAAAATCTTGATTTGATCAAATGTTATGGTCAAAAACCGAATCCTCATAGACCGAAGATTCTCCTGATTGTGTCGCTCGTAGTCTAACTTTCATGGCGACAAATTTTTTCAATTAATTGTTT
Organism: Melinaea menophilus ssp. n. AW-2005; assembly: GCA_918358695.1. Classification (NCBI taxonomy): domain Eukaryota; kingdom Metazoa; phylum Arthropoda; class Insecta; order Lepidoptera; family Nymphalidae; genus Melinaea; species Melinaea menophilus. Next base: position 11,930,079 of record OU911047.1, on the reverse strand, counting down.
ATTATTATTATTTAATAAATATTTATTTCCTTTTATTATTTTCTAATGGATTTTCCTGCGCTCAGCTCAATTCCCGCCACGCACGATGGGCGGATTCTAGTTTATCTGAGAGCTAAGAGAAAAAAAAACATTTCTTAAACATAAAAATGTACTTTATTTTTTACCTTTCAAACCATAAATTAAATTTTTTTTTCGTTTCACACATTATATTACAGAAAAATATATTAAAAAAGTTAATTTCATATTAATGTAAATATATTATTACAAAAAAAATTAAGTAACATTCATCTTGTATGTAATATGATCTTAAGAATTATTTTTGTTACCCTCAGGACTAGTAATTCTATCTAATCTTCTTTCTTACAGCTCCTGGCACCTCCTTTGGTTCGCTTCCATTTCATTCTTCTGTTCTGGAACCATACTTTTACCTGTAATAGAAACAATTTTTCTTGAAAGGATAAACAAAAATATAAAAAAATTTAAGTAAATATTCTCTGTTATTTCAATAACCATTTTATATAAAAAATTAAATAAAAATAAATAGTTATCACCTTTTATTAAGAAAATAAGCAAGGCGTCTTTTCCCCGTCTCACTGTCAAATTTATTGAACCAAAGCAAATTCTAATATAGGTATAGTTATTTATTATAAAGAACGCAATAATATATTTATTTATATCTTTTCTACTTTGAATCAATAGCAGTGATCACTTGTGTATCAAATGGGAGTGTCAGGAGTATGATACTATACTTATCAAAATAAGCTAACTGTAAAGACACTCCAACTTTAAAGTAGGATCCGCCGCCGAGCGCTGCGGGAGTTGAGCTGAGCCTCAATTTCTTAACCATCATTTCTGAACGGAATGAGATATTTTAATTCTGTTCTTTTTAAAACATGCCCATTTCCAAGTTCTATAGCTCTGCCAATTTTCATTTAAATCGGTTCAGTTGTTTTAATGTGATGTTGCTTCAAAAAGAAGTTTCCCAAACGGTTAAAAGCTTCGTTTACGCTCTACTTAATAAGGCTTCGAGGGTTCCAAACGTGTTGCTCTGAGAAGAACCACACAATAATACTAATAACCAAACCTGTCTCTCTGTAAGATTTAACGCAACAGCTATTTCATATCTTCGCAGTCTTGTCAGATAGTTTGCGCGCTCGAACTCAGCCTCCAGACTACGAATCTGCGTCTTTGTGAATGCTGTTCGTTCTTTGCGAGGTGCTGGCGACTGCACTTCTGTATATATATAAAAAGATGATAAATCACACAAAGTCTGAACATTTGAACAGCTGTTGAACATTTTCTAATTGACCAAATTATTATTAAGTTACCAGAATAATTATTCTAAAAGTAAACTAATATAATTTAAAATTAAACATATCTTTGGCAGACACATTAAAAGAGAATAAGTTTTTTCGAATATCTATTATATTAATTGATTTTTTCCTGTCTACTGAACTAAAAATTGTGGAAATTAATGTTTAAAGCCTGACCCTGAATGATTACTTTTAATAATTACAAATTATTATTAAAATTAGTTGATTTACCACACAAACAAATGAAGATTATTATAGAGAAATAGGTACTTTTTTTTAACTGTTCTTTAAAACATAATTCAAGTAAACACTAATTCTTTTGAGCCATTTTTCGGCAAAATCAGTTTTTTTATTTTTATCGTAATTTGAATTATTTCAAAACCTAATTATTCTTACGTTGTAAGTGATACAAATAATTAGGTACTTAAACTATTTCAGTTCGTACTAACAAATACTTATTTCGTATATATACTAAATAATATTTAATATTCTTGTATAAATGACAATTATCAATGTAGCAGCTATAAAGCAAATGTACATCAGATGTGCTGGCGCCGGCGCCTGTTTATCAAAACATCCACAGGTGGGATTTATCGATTTATTACTACTGTTTTAATACTATTGTATACATCAGATAAAAAATAGTTTAAATTAACCTTATATGAATGATAGTCCCTGAACAAAAATATATGTGATTTTCTTTTTATTAATAGGCACCTCTAGCCTTATAAGATTACGTCTTATATAGTATATATTAACACTAAACCTACCAAGTACCGGTCTAATTGACCGTTCTTAAACTTTTGTAAAACTTACACATTTTTAAACGTTATAATATCGTTATCAAACTACATGACAATTCTTAGAATATACATATAATATTTTCTACACTCTTTACTTTTAGTTATTTCCATTATTACCTGCGTTATATAATAAAATAACTTTTAATTACCGGTCAATTTGACAGCGTGCAGTAGGAACTGGTACACAAGAATTGTCGATAGGTTTAGTGTTAATAAAGAAAATTATTACATTAATATTTTAAATAATTAAAATGTAATATAAAAATATCAGATAAAAGATCTAACCATATTTAATTTATAATAACCTATTGCAGGTCATATTTTATTAAAAATATAGTAAATTTAAGGTTTAAAAAGTTTTTATCATATATAACTATATTTTGTGAATAAATTTGAAACTATAAATATATTAATGCTTGTATTCACTCATTAACTACTTTAAAAACTTAAAAGTTTCACTGAAACGTGAAGAAATGCTTTCGGTGAAACAAACAGAATATCAAATAAAGATATATATACATATATATATATATATATATATGTATATATATATATATATATATATATATATATATATATATATATATATATATATATATATATATCTCTTTATTAACTGAGCTTAACTAAATAATAATATTGAGTTTTTATTAAATTATATACTTTAATTTATTTACCTTCTTCATTAAAACTAGGAGACACGCCCGTTTCATCTTCTTTGACCTGTTCTCCCCACCATTGTTGCCAATCCCACTCCTGATAGTTCTGGAAACCTGGAACCTGATCTGGTCTATCCCCATAGTCGTACAGCATTTGGAAATAATTTGAAAACTCCACATTCTGTGGTAAGTCTTGATATATCACATCCGAGCCCTGGATATCTTTATAATCGTTTTGCAATAGAAAATTTGTATTTATGAATTCCATTTTACTTCACAAAACTGTTTTCCTTTCAATTTTATTTGAAAAAATTGTTTTTGATAACAATATTTTCCAAATATATATATGGATTATAACGTATAACTTAAACCATGTTTAGTTTAGTGTAGTCAAAGTGCACTAAAAGTTTATAAGTCACTTATAACTGAAAGCTACAGACGTCTTCCTGAGAGGAAGTTCAGGACACTAGTCATTTATCAGCTGTAGGTGCGAGCGCAAGTGGGCGGGGCCTCAACGATTATATCATTTTATTCTAGTTTTTATGATATTGTCCAATACTTTTTTTGAAACAAATTAACACAAACAATTGTTAGTAAACTTTATATTAGTATTCATCCAACAAGAGCCAGTCTAATTATTTACGTAATCATTTATTAAATATTCGTGTGATGATTAGCAATTTCAATTTCAGATTTTTTCAATTTACTTCAGTCTTATACTTATAACATATACCAATTTTATTTTTCTGTAAAGACATTTTCTATACTTCGTCCAATTCTATCTTTTGTTTAAAATAAAGTCATCCTAAATACTTAGTAATTTCTTTAATTTTTTCCGAAAAAACTAATTAACAATATTCATAAAAACTGTAATTTGATTTGCTTTAAAGATTTGGTTCATAATTCATATATGAAGTATACTACTACTAAGATAAGTAACTTTTGTTCATATACATACCATAAATTGTTTAAGATTTTACATATTTCTTTTTATTTTGTGCTGTGCTACAACTCAAATAATAATGATAACAAAATTATAAGTTGGTTACTTACGCGGAAAATATATCATTGTTATCAAGACTCAAGTTATATAGTTTTCTGAAAGTTTTGAACAAAACTTGTCTTTAATAATAGGGGTCGTCGCTCAGGCCTCGTCGACCCCCAAAATCAGTTTGTCAACCCCTGGTAAACCGATTTGACCCCAAAGTGTCGACAGCTTCGGAAGTTCGCTTCAAGGCATTCATAAAATAATTAAAACTTTAATCTACTACAATTCCAATTGATAGTTTTTAGTTTAATATCATTTAACTTTCAAATATGACTACTTTTGCCTACTTTGCCTTTGACTTACCTTTTTTCAGGTTCTTTCAGTTCGTTACTGTGTAAGCTCTTGTCTATAATTTCTAGAATAATATTTGTTTAATGCATAATTGAATAAGAATAAAATAATGATCATTTAATTGAGATTTAGATGAGAGGACAGTTACACGTGTTTAAGGGCGGAGGGAACTTGTTAGCGAATCCCTTGAGACCGAACATCCCTCCGATTCTCACGCTATCGCCACTTCGTGGAGATGATTGAAATATTTTTATATTCTAGAATACTTAGCAAAAAAAACTACAATTTAGTTGTTTTTTCATCCCTCCATATTATTAGATTTTTTTGTTATTTAGTTTATATATATTATACTTTGCAATACAATAATTTACGAAGCAAGATATGAGCGGAAATATTAATTGCTCGTATAACCTGGCGGCGTGAGTGAAAAGACTGCGATATATACACTATAAGATACTTCCTTTCTACCAAACTAACAACTAACCAATGTTATACAATATAATATAATATAAATGTTAATATAGATATAATGTAAATGTTAATATAGAAAATAAGTTTAATACAATTAAATCCACGTTTAACGTGTTTAAAATAAACTAGCAATGCCCCGCGGTTTCACACGCGTAGATACCTAGATACGTAGATCTTGTGGTAGTGGACTTCTGAATGGAATGTCCAATTTTAATAATTTATAAAGTATTTTATAGGTCTTTAATAAAATATAACTTAATCTGATAAGGGTTTGTGCAGATGAATAGTATGGTTTGATTATAGTCGGCACTTTTATCAACTTTAACATGTATAAAAGTTGTTATAGTGTCATAATTACAGTAGTTAGATATATGGTATCGCGGACTTTCTTGTAGAGATTAATACGTTCTATAATACTGTAAAACATTTTTTGTTCTATCATCAATACTTTCCGCAGCGCACGCTATGAGAGATTTTTATAACCCCCTTTTTGTACACCTTGGGTCACATTATTGCATTTTTATTAGAGATCTTAATTTTTTTTTTAAAATCTTACAGAGCCTATGTCACTCAGTGAAGATGCAGTTTTCAAATAATTAAAGAATTTTTGAAATCGATTCAGTAGTTTTTGTGTGAAAACATCACAAACATACATACAAAAACACAAATGTTTACTCTTTATAGTACTAGGATCCGCCAACCGTGCGCGGCGGGTGTTGAGCTGAGCCCCTCTCCTTTCTTATTTTCTTGATAACTTTTGAATGGCTAAACATTTTTTCAATCTGTTTTCGCTATAACATCCGCGTTCAGCTCAAACATACATGACAAAATTTTTAGCTAATTATCTCGTCGCATTCTGGAGACAACTAAACACAAAAAAAGGTCTCCCAAACGGTTAAGAACTTTGCTTAAGCTCAGCTCAATTAGTATGACTTATATAAATAGTATGACTTATATATATATTTAAGTTAAGTTAAAATATTTTTATAAGTAATTTCCGTATTTGTAAGATGCGGTCCCCTTTGTTTTGTGTTCGTGTTTTGTCAGCTGTGTCTCAGCGATGATCAATATATGTTTATGATATTTTATATATTTTTTATATATGTCAGTGACGAACTGACTCACCTTTTGTTTGTAGGTATGTGATTTAGAATGTAAATATTTTTAGTATGTTTCATTTAATATTTTTTTCTTGAATGCAACTATTATTATTTTATATATATATATATATATATTATTTTTGTTATTTTTTATGCGTTTTCTTGAACACACACACACACACACACACACACACACACAATGTTATATATATATATGTTCAATATCTAACTAACTAACTATATCAGACAATGTTATATATATATAACATTGTCTGATATAGTTGTTGAGCTGTGTATAATGAAGTGACCGCTCATAAATATATAAGTCTGTGAAACTCATCAGACCCAAAAATTTTAGGGTTGACACTACCATGTTATGAATTTAAAGTAGAAATAACACAAAAACTTAGTTTCATCAATGTTTGTTAGATATAAAAATGATTTTTTTTTTATAATTCTCAATTTAATAAAAATAATAAATGCTAAAAAAAATTGACAACCCTAACCGCAGCTGACTTGCTATAAATTTTAAGATTCTTAATGTCGTTAAAAATAATTCATTTTTATGGTTTATTAAGTTTATTAATATATATATATATATATATATATATATATATATATATATATATATATATATATATATATATATATATATATATATATATATATATATATATATATATATATATATATATATATATACAGGGTGTTTTGTAGAGGGTCCGACAAACGAAGTGAGCGTGTTCAGGTACCTATTTAGAGAATACAAGTTGGCCAAAAAAAATCCCTGACCTTTTTTTTTAAAGAATTTTTTTGTAAATTTTTCCTCTATCACCGAAATTGTACCTACTTAAATAACATTTCCAAAATCCATTTTAGACCGGATGTTTTCATGTAATTTTAGTCTCAAATGCGTGCTTAAGCCACAAAAAGCAAAATTAGATACAATCTGAACTACCTAACTGATGTAGAACTCATAAAGTGAAAAAATAAGTTTAGGCTTGACATCTAAGTTCAATTTTCGCAATAATTAAAAAAAATACTAGCGATTCTGGAGGTAATATTTTTGCATTAAAAAAGTTCTCCATTTATCACTTATTACAATGACATAAAAAATGTATATTTAGATGTTAATCTCAATTAAAGTTATAGGATAACATAAATAATACACATTGTTTATTTATAACTTATTTTATTAACTGAGATCAGATTAAAAAAGCTGCTGTAAAGCGCCACAAGAATATAGATTCTTATAATTTTGGTGGCTATTTCTTACCTAATTCTAAAAGGCTGCGCATTGTAAGCCATTAAAGCCTTATTAAGTACACTTGGCAAAATACTGACAATGCTAAAATACGTATTTATTTCAATTACATACTAAGGTTTTATTGAGCGCAGCGAACGAAGTGAGCGGAGCGTTTTACTGGAGACTTTTTACATTCTTTGTCACGAATTGACTTGAAAACTACTTGACGGAAAATTATGAAAATTTGCAATCAAAAAGACACAAATTAGGAGATGGTTTAAAAAAAAAACTTTTTTTTTTAAATATTGTCAAAAAACTGATATCCCATTGAAGTCAATGGGAAACGATGAGTCAATACACTGGGTTCGCTTCGCTCAATATGCAAACGGCACCCGAGATTTCGCGAGCGCAGCGAGTCGAAATTGAGGGTTTGTTGGCGTCCCTAGTATTCGTGATCAACAGAAAGACAACATACCTATAATCTACATCTATATTTCACTTTAATATTTATTTAATATTATTGATAGCACACTTTAAATAAAATAATTATTTTAAAACGCTGAAAAATATTTTATATATATTGTTTTGTCTTACCTATACCTATATTAGCAAAAGAAAATAATCTATTATTCTATTTTTGACATTAATTTGTTATATTATAATCTTATTTATTAAACAAACTATGACAAACTGTTACATGTTCTGGACAAGCGCGAATTTATTACATTACATTAGCTTTAACACTAAACCTACCGACAATTCTTGTACACCTGTTCCTACCGCACGCGGTCAAATTGACCGGTAATTAAAAGTCATTTTATTATATAACGCAGAAAATAATGGAAATAACTAAAAGTAAAGAGTGTAGAAAATATAATATGCATATTCTAAGAATTGGCATGTAGTTTGATAACGATATTATAACGTTTAAAAATGCGTAAGTTTAACAAAAGTTTTAGAACGGTCAATTTGACCGGTACTTGGTAGGTTTAGTGTTAATATTTAATTAATATTTTGTTCATATAAACATTGTAAGTCAATATCATGACTGTAAAGAGAGTATCCGAACGAGTGTCGACGTGACGTAGGTGATGACGCTCCGCGTGGAGGGCGGGGGCTACCGGGGGGAGGCGACCTCCACCGCAGTCTTACTGAGCTCGGACAGGGAGCTTGCGCGCTTCATGCTGTTAAATGCTCACGTATATATATTTTTTTATTGCAAAACCAATCTTTTTTTTTTGTAACCTCTTTTGTTAAAAACTTAAATCTTGTGCTAGTGCTGTTAAATAATAATAAAAAAAAATTAAAAATATATCACCTATTTGTTTACGCCTTGTTACTGTGCGATCTAAAACAAACCTGTCGGGGTCGGTGAAGTCTACATCGGGCAGGTTTGCCGAGTGACGGCCGGCTATCCGATGGAAAAGTCTCACCGACGAACGCCTCAAAGACTCGCGAAGTTTCGAGAAACTCGCGCTCCGGGACACCACGGCCGTACCCTGCCCCGTGTTATGCAATTTACACTCCGTTTGTAAAATTTGTATAATGAATGATAATGTTCTGTATAAATTATGCCTTTGTCTTTATAATCTATTGGCTGTATAAATTCGTCTTTGCCTTTTAAATAAAATTAAAAACATACATATTTTTGGCGGTAAAACTTCACTGTCAATTAATGTACAAAAAAAAAAATGTATGAGACATTTTTGTCTTAATTGTTTATCAATGAATGAATTATATAATGTGTATGAATGAGATGCCACATGCATCTAAATGTCTAACAGCGAAAGCCGCCATTTTAACCTCCCCTGCGTATCCATGCTGTGCTGTTTATCCATTTTCGTGGGCTATAAATTGCATAACACTGTAGACTCACCTTAACAACCAACTCAAAAAACAACAACAAAATAAAACAAAACAACAAATGATATATAAATATTTATTAACAATTAAAAATTATCATACCGATAACGCGAAATTAATTCAAAACCTCGGTTAAATTTAAACGGAGATTCATTATTATAATAAAACAATAATAAAAAAAAAAATATTAATTTGTGTATTTGTGTATAATTAAAAAATTGTAAAATTGACATTCCCAAGCAGCACCTCGTAATTTATAAAGTGAAAATTATAAAAAGAAATACTTATTTTTATTACCACACTAGTAAAGCTTACAAACAAACATACGCTACATTGGAATGAATTCATGCATTTATATATATAATATATGTTGAACATAAGAATTACAAAAAAAATAATATTACATCCACTCATACATTATACATTTATTATTATTTTATCGGCAAAGTAAAATAATGTAAGCTAAAAAAATTATAAATCGTTGTATATACTAGTAGTGTTTTAAATGCAATATCAGATTCTATATACCGTCGAGTTATATAATCGTCGGGAATTATACCGACAAGTTATATATACCTTCGAGTTATAAACCGACAAGTTTTAAACCCTGGAGTTATAAACTGACGAGTTTTATACCCGTCGAGAGTTATATACCCGTCGAGGTATATACCTGACGAGTTTTATACCGACAATTTGTATAACGTCGAGTTATATACCATCCAGTTTTATAAACCGACAAGTTATATATCGACGAGTTATAAACCGACGAGTTATATACCATCGAGTTATAAAACAACGAGTTATAAACCGACGAGTTATATACCATCGAGTTATAAAACAACGAGTTATAAAACGACGAGTTTTATACCGTCGAGTTATAAACCGACGAGTTATATACCATCGAGTTATAAACCGACGAGTTATATACCATCGAGTTATAAACCGACGAGTTTAATATACACATAAAAGCTTTAAAAAACTATTATCATACAAATTTTAAATGGGTATTTGTTATAAAAAATACAACTCTGATTTATACTGTCATGATGTTAAAACACTAAAAGAATTATTAACTTAAACTATATCATAAATAACATGTAATCTGGGGACGGTACATGCTCCTCCATCACACGTTTTGTTGTTTTTTTTTTTTTTAATATTTTGTTTTTCTCTTAAACCTATCCCTGAGGCATGCTAATAAATAATTCTATACTACCCACGCCCCCCGGATGCGTTGATTAATAATTGTGATTAACAACAATCTCCTCTTCGTATTTATTATATAATCAGATTTAAAAAAAAAGCGACAAAACAGAAACACAAACGGGCGGGCGTGATTTGAGTGTGTGACGTGAACGATCCTCGTACACGGACAGGAGTGAGCTAAAGATGTACGGTCCGATCCGAACCGATCCGTTCCGATACGGTCCGACACGAACCGTAACCGAGGATAGTTCACATTGAAGCGAGCGAGTGCTTATATATAATAATAAATCCTATACTACTGGTGCGGCGCGGGGCTGCTCGTGTTGATACCTAACGCATTGAACAGTTTCGACTTAAGGTTCATGCGCGGCTCGCTCGCCTGATTCGTACCCTATAAAACGAAAAAAAAAAATAGAAGCATAAAAAAAAATACAAACAAAAATACAAAAAACCCAGTAATGAAAGCGTGTTTCGAATAAGCCCGTGATCGCGACGCTGCCACACACAGACACACACACGCACACACAGAAAGCATTTACTATTATATATATCTAACCACAATGGATACAGGACCCGACTGGTGTAAGCAAGTAGGCAAGACCGAGGACATTGAGACGTGCGACGGACAGAAGCATAGAGCACAAACGGACATTAGATCACGACTGGGACACGGACGGGACGGACACGACGGACCGACGGACGGATGTGACAGATGGGACAGACATGGATATAATAACTATACAGATAGGACACACGATGTTCACAGGTTCGAGGTCAAGGGTAGGGAACGAGGATCGAGGTTTAAAGGTCGGGATCATGATGGGTCGAGGGTCAAAGGTCGGGGTCTAACCTCATCGGCCTCTCGCTCCGGGTCCCTCCGGGCGCTCCTCGCTCGCGACTGTTTCACGATGTCCAAAGCCTAAAATTTAACCTCCGCCTTGTAGTATATATTTTATTTTAAAGCCAATTTTTTTAATTTTTATTTTGCCATGATTTTTTTTTAACCGATTGTTACAAATGTATGTAGGATAGTCTATAATGACTTACGTGAGGCGGGCCGTGCTAGGCAGCGTGCAAAATTAACGATTTAATTACTGTCGCGCCCCAAACATTATAATAACTCAATACTACAAATAGAGGAAAGACATAATATATATCTAGATGTATATATACTATAACGAAATATGAGAAGAGAGTAGGTCATAATCCCTCTCCCTCCCTCCTACAAAAATAAAGTGGGAGGTGACCATCTGCTCTCTCTCCCTCCTACTATAGTAAAGTGGGAGGTGACCATCTGTCATCCCCTCCCCTCTGCTCCCCCCTCTCACCTCCTTCCTGCTCCTGAGCGCGCAGTCCTCCAGCGTCTCAGCCGCCTCGTACTTCCCCTGTCGTCTGTACAGCGCGCCGAGGTTCTTGAGGGTCGTCGTCACCGTTGGGGAATCAACCTGAGGAGTAGATTGTTCACAATATATATATATATATAGACAAAATTCTTTAAGCTGAGAAATTTTTATTGCAGATATATATATATATATACTTATAAAAAAATATTATATGAACCTTAGCCGCCTTGTGCCACCCGCCGTACTCCCCGTACGGTGCGTTCTCCTTCTGGAGGTGTTTGTTCTCCTCCCTCTCCTCGGCGACCTGCCATATCGGTTTGTTGTCCCCTGGGAACACGGACATATATACATACATACAACGATCTATACAAAACATCAATATATATATAAAATGTGACACAAGTCGGGAAGGTGTGACACTGAGGTAGAAATTTAAATAATAATAATAAGAGAATTAAAATTTAAAAAAAAAATCATACAACCCCTTTCCTACCTGTGCCACTAATATCCAAACTTGTGTCACTCACCTATAAAATGTTTAAAGCATCCCCATACACATACATACCTACACATATATATATATTTATATATATATATATATATCATAAAAATCAACAGTATGTTAACGTTTATAGTATATTTAATGAAAATTTCACTCATATATAAATACAAATTTCATACATTGCATTTAAATTCCAATTATGTAAATAATACAATAATAGACCCTCAATTTCGGCTCGCTGCGCTCGCGAAATCTCGGGTGCCGTTTTCATATTGAGCGAAGCGAGCCCAGTGACATCGTTTCCCATTGACTTCAATGGAATATCATTTTTTTGACGATTATTCCTCAACGACAAGAAATTATTCAAATTTTTTTCCTAGTGTGTCTTTTTGACAGCAAAATTTAATAATTTTGCCGTCAAATAATTTTTCGAGCCCATTCGTGACAAAAAATGTGAAAGTTTCAAGAAGAACGCTTCGCTCAATAAAAAGTATATAAAACAAACAATATAGAAACAACATACAAACATACAACTGTTCGAGAATATCAACAATCCAACTATTTATCTTTCTTTAAAAAGATAAACGTGACCCTCACTATATATATATATGTATATATATACTTGAAAAATGAAACATAATTTCATAATCAAGTATCAATAATAAAAATGTCTCTAAATTTTTAACAATATATACAATTTATATAATTTTTTTTTATCATTTTAATTGTTCTTGGCACAAGAGAAATATTATTATATTATAGAAAAAAAATACAATAATTATTTAAAAATTACATATTACAACAACATCGAGTATTATTAAAGAGAGATCTAACTAGGAACAAGAGATATACAAACTAGAAGCGTATACAGTAGCCCCCCTATAACGCGGTAGATTGGTTCCCCGTTATGGGTTAGCAGGTTTTGGGAAGTCTCGTATAACGCGCTTTTACAACCCCGTATAACGAGTTTTTATGACCCCGAATAATGAGTTTGATGACCCCGTATAACGCGTTTTATGGCCCCGTATAACGCGTTTTTATTAAACCGTATAACGCCTCTTTATGACCCCGTATAACGCGTCTTTATGACCCCGTATAACGATTTTCAACAAATATTATAACAACACAATTGACACAATGTGCAAAGATAAGCGAAACTAATATGAATAATAAATCATAAATTACAAATACAGAAATAGAAATCCCAACGTTATATGAGGGAAAACGCGTTATAAGAGCACCGCGTTATAGAGAGGGATTACTGTACTAAATAAAATTTGCATGCAATTATTAAACACAAACTTATTAACTAAAAAACTAAATAAATTAATAATAATAATAAATTAATAATATTGGCAATTGATTAAACAAATTATAAATTGTCACAGACGGCAGAGGGATTTGTGCTTTGGTATCTATCTCGTTTAACACTAAACCTACCGACAATTCTTGTACACCTCTTCTTACCGCACGCGGTCAAATTGACCGCTAATTAAAAGTTATTTTATAATATAACGCAGGTAATAATGGAAATAACTAAAAGTAAAGAGTGTAGAAAATATTATATGCATATTCTAAGAATTGTCATGTAGTTTGATAACGATATTATAACGTTTGAAAATGTGTAAGTTTTACAAAAGTTTAAGAACGGTCAATTTGACCGGTACTTGGTTGGTTTAGTGTTAAACTATTTCACCTTCACCCAGAGTAGACGAATGACAGAGATATCTATATTTTTTGTTTCATTTTTTATATAACTCATTATATTAATAAAACAATATAAATTATAACAATAATATGAGGTAAAATTTATTAACTATAGTCTCAACTAGTCTCATAATACGACTTTGTCTATATTTTTTATACATTTTTTTTTGTCATTCATCTATTATATATATATATAATAAACAAAGGAATGTTGTCGCATTGCACTTCTTCTGTTAGTGGTAACAACGATACTTCTAATGTTATTTTTTTGGGGTTTTTAATGACGCTATATACTCTGAAACGGTAAAGAACATGAACACATCATTTTAAAGCAACAAAAAAATAATAAAAAAAAAAAAATCTATAGTAAATAGGACATTAATAATATGTACACAGACGCACGCACGCACGCACGCACGCGCACGCACGCACACATATATATATATGTATATCTCACCGTCGATGGTCCCAAACTCTCTCTCGTGTGCTCGTGTCAGTACTTGCTTGTACAATGTTTCCGCTTCCTTGTATTTTCCCTGTCAAATAAAATGGCATTACTATTTAATATAAGGTGATGATTAATAATCTACAGAACATCAAAATCAACAAAACTAATGTTGTTATGCAAAAGTGAACCAAAACAAAAAAATCTCGTATTACGATCATTAATGACACAATACAATTTTTTTAACTATTTTCAATAAGACTTGGCTGGCTATTGCATAACTCTATCCCGGTATACCTGCTTGAGGTAGCAGGAGGCGAGGTTGTTCTTCGTCTTCGCCACGTTGGGGTCGTCGGGGCCGAGCTTGCTCTCGTATATCTCGAGGGCGCGCTGGTAGTATTGCTCCACCTCCTCGTATTTGTTCTGGAAGGAGTTTTATTGTCGGTATTAAATTATGTCGGTACTATGACGGTAGTTTCAAATAAAGTAGCTACATAGTACTGAGAGGAATAGTTTGATCATCAGTGATGATGATGATGATGATTATCAGTTTTACAGGGATAAAGTAGCTACATAGGCGATGCCCTTCGGTGACTAAGAAGTATAGTTTGATCATCAGTGATGATGATGCTGATGATGATCATCAGTTTTATAGGGATAAAGTTTGCTACATATACGCAGACCTCAGTGACTAAGAAGTATAGTCTGATCATCAGTGATGATCAGTGGTGATGATGATCATTAGTCTAGTACCTGGTTCTGGCAGAGCAGCGCCAAGTTGTTAAGCTGCTTGGCGACGTCGGGGTGGTCCCGTCCTAGCACGGCCTCGCGAATGCACAGAGCTCGCTTGCACAGCGGCTCAGCCTCTCGGTACTTGCCTGCGAAAACACACACACACATACACACAGTGTACGCACACAGACATACACGGAGACAGTCAGACGCACGTGGTGCTGCTGTTTGTTTTCTTAACCTTAAATTTTCCAGGTCTTCATAATTCTTTTTAGACGGTTTTTGATTGTACGTTAACAAAATTATATATATATATATATATATATATATATATATATATATATATATATATATATATATATATATATATATATATATATATATATATATATATATATATATATATATATATATATATATATATATATATATTTGTATTCTTTCAATGGGAATGTGTGTATGTCCGTCCTCACCTCGTTTCCCGTACAGCACGGCCAGGTTGTTAAGTGTGGCCGCTACCGCCGGGTGGTTCTCTCCCAGGGTCTTCTCTCGGATGGAAAGCGCGTCGTTCAGGAGGTTGGCGGCCTCCTTGTATTTGTTTTGATCGCTGCGAAAGTACCATTGCTTTAAACATGAGTATACACATATATACACAAGATATCTTAGACCTTCCTTTTCTTAGTTTTAAATATAAAATCAAAAGTTTACTATTAAATAAATTTTATTATAGCGTTCAAGAGTTTTTTGTGATCGAAATGTGTGGAACTTAGGTTGAATCATTTGCAGGGTTGATATTATAATGTACATCATCTAAGATTGTTAAATTTCTTTTAAAAAAAGCAACTGTTGATTTTCTGGGCGGTTCTTCTCAGAGCAGCATTCCAAGCTGGTAGCAGACTGTATCAGACATTCAGTAATAACGTCAAGTGACCCACGTGGGGTCACTCGGGTTACCGGAGTCACCGGGGTCACAAGCGTCATTGGGGTCACGCACCGGTAGACGAGGGCCAGTATGTTGAGCATGGTCGCAACGTCCGGGTGGTCGTGACCCGAAGTCTTCTCGAGGTCCTCCAGGGCCTGCTTGCAGAGCGGTACGGCCACCTCGTAGCGGCCCTGCGACGCGTACTGGATAACCAGGTTGTGGAGAGTGCGGAGCCGCGCTGGAATCTCGTAGCCAGCGTTGATCTGCTGGGCGAACTGCGACGGGGGGGTCGGGGACATCGCTGGAATAAGGGGTGAAATTTAGAATGTGGGCGGTGACTTTAAGTATGTCGGGGGGTGACTCTAAGTAAGTAAGACTTCAAGTATTGAACTTCAGAATATGTAGTGTTTTTTTTTATTGTTTTTTTTTTGAGACTAATGTCCGATCGAAAGTTTGGTTTCGGTTTCGATCCAAAATCCACGTTCTCTCACACTTATTGTTCCTGTTGTCCTCGTGGTCGTCGTCCGGGAACAGGTCCACCATCGGGTCATCCCGTTTGCTGTCCGTCTGTCCGCTGCGGTTGTTCTCCGACTCCTCTGTTATGTCACTGTCGTATTTACTGGAAGGATAACCAATGTTCATACAATTGACACAATATGACATATAATCAAATATAATGAGGGAGCTACCGTATGGACGCCATGAAGTCCAAGTGCTTATTCTCCTCCTCCAGCTGGGAGACCCTCTGCTCGGAGGCCTGGAGGCGCTGCTGAGCTGCGGCCAGCTCGTCTCGCAGCCATGCGTTCTCCTGGCACAGGCGACGCACCTGCGTCCTGAGCTTCTGCTTCTCCGCCTCAACCGACTGGTGGTACGAGGCCAGTGCTACCATGACCTGGGGATTGACGGTAATTTTAAGGTCATTTGAACGTCATTTCACTTATTATTTTTTATCCTTTACATAGAATTTCGATGGCAATCTATCGAGAACATCATTAGCCTACTTGATTTCAGTTATGTGAAATATTAACTAAATGTTAGCTCTGCGTGTTATAAAAAAAAAACCTAACACGTATAATTAGTCATAATTATAACAAAAAAAAAATATCCTAACAAAATATTCATAAACTACACACGAACATTGAGAATGTAGGTATTTACAACACAAAAAACATAAATATATATATATATATATTTATATATATGCAGCATATGGGATCGTTACATTATCTATATATATTTTAGTGCATTTGCTAACATGTAAGCCAGAGGTGCACCTCTAGAACAGAACAATATATATATATATATATATATATATATATATATATATATATATATATATATATATGTATTTCTGTTATTTTTTAACAATAGCATTCATTATCGTCAGTTTCTAACAGTCCTTCAGTCCCTCGACCGCAAAACTATTTTTTTTTTAATATAATATACTACATAAATTGCTAGGCCCTTTCAAATATTATCAATAAGTCTACAATTAAATACTATTGATAAGTACGAAAGCGGCTTAAAAAATTACAAGGACAAAATCATTCCAAGTAGAGTTACATTCATGGAATCACCCAAATATATAGCTTATATATATTTAACACTAAACCTACCTACAATTCTTGTGTACCTGTTCCTACCGCACGCGGTCAAATTGACCGGTAATTAAAAGTTATTTTATTATATAACGCAGGTAATAATGGAAATAACTAAAAGTAAATAGTGAAGAAAATATTATATGCATATTCTAAGAATTGTCATGTAGTTTGATAACGATATTATAACGTTTAAAAATGTGTAAGTTTTACAAAAGTTTAAGAACGATCAATTCCACCGGTACTTGGTAGGTTTAGTGTTAAATTAATTTTTGGTATAATATAATATAAATATATGTAATGTTCGTTTGTGCAACAGACGGTAGGTGTAGCCTAGTTCTAAACAAAGCCAGCTATCCACCCTACGGCGACCGCTCGGTCGCTCGGTCGTTAGTTCAATAACCCCAAGCGTCGACATTGTATCTGATTAAGGGGTTGTGATCTCATTTGATGGGGGGTCCGGAGGGGTTACAGTTATCGTTATAAGAGTGTTTGGAATGTAATTTGTATACATCTTCACTTTATTTTCCTTTCAGTTAGGAAGATTAAAGACTTAGTATACCTACCTACATGTATGTATGTATGTCTTTGAACTTCTTTAAAACTCCTTGGAATATGGGACACTGTCTTCATATAGAGTATTCAAAGCCTCGAAATGAGGTCAGGTTGGACAGTTTTACATTCTATAGTCAATGAAGTGTATGACTCGTAAATAACTGACTTATAAAGAAAATAAGTCATTACGAAGTGTAGCAATTCATGTTTAATTCTTATAAGTGTGATTAATTTCTTACTTATAAGTCACTATTCATATAATATGAAGATGCATTAAATAGAAACAAAAGTACTTCCTTTATAATATTTTTAGCTACATTATTAGCTGTAGGTAAAGGAATTATTTTAATAAAAATATATTTTAAAATGTACTAGGGACAACCAACAGACAATTAATTTCGATTCGTTGCGCTCGCGAAATCTCGGGTGACGTTTGCATATTGAGCGAAGCGAGCCCAGTGTAATGACACATCGTTGTGGACAATGTCGGATATAAATTTTTTGACATTCCTCAACGACATGATTCTTTTTGATTTGAATTTTGCAAATTTCATAATTTTCCGTCGAGTAGTTTTCGAGCATATTCGTGACAAAGAATATGAAAAAGTCTCCGGTAGAGCGCTCCGCTCGCTACGCTCAAAAAAGGAAAGAAATAACGTTGATAAACCAATAATTAATTTATATTAAATATTGACTGTTCCGTTGGTAAAAACCCTCGTAGTCTTATTTTAAGTTGGAGAGCGTCTACAGAAGGGTTTATTTTGATAAGTATGGTATCATAGTCCTGATACTCCCATTTGATACACAAGTGATCACTGGAATTGATTCAAAGTGGAAAATATATAAATAAAAAAGAGATATCGGTGACAAATGGAAGCTTCGATACTATTTCGTCCTAATTATTTTAATATCTTGAATATTAACTAAATCCTTAAAGTACATATATATATATATATACATATTTTTATATTTGCAATGGACAATTCAGATTAATATTATTATTACAATATTATCATAGTAATATAAGGAGACATGTAAAACACACCTGTTAGGTCTGTGAACTAAGTAAATAATAACAATTATATAATTTAAAATTATTGTTTCAAAAACATACTGTAAAATATTAAACATGCAGTATTTTAATATATATATAGCATTAAAGTCAAAAGTAACTGAAAAAATCACAATTAATTATATTAATACTAGTTATATTCAATCAATTTCTTAAATGCTCTTATAGAACTTATCATAGACCTCGGTGGGGACCCTCTTTCACCAGACACACCATCCATATCATATCTTCCTCTCCCCTCACACACACACACACGTAACAATCCTCTACGTCTTATAATATATATTAATTTATTCAATATTTACACACAACCTATTAATAAAACTAAATCGTAAATCACAATATCCAAACTTTTATTACATATTAATATTTACATACTATTAACATTACAATGAAAACGATTTTGCATATTACGATTGCAATTTAAAGATATATAAAATACGGTGACTTTACTTGTTATTATAATATTATTATTATTTATCTTCACGCCATATCCCTTGCGTGGTAGCAAGAGACGACGGAGCGCCAAACGCTACGGTCCCCGCATACCTCTTTCGCCTCGGCCACAGACATCAACCTCTTCATACATGTCCTCCGAGGGGTCCTCATGCTTTTTACGTGACCTTCCTCCAGTATCATAGATGCTGTGTTTTCGAAGGTCACTCGAGGCCTCCCCCTGTCTCTCTTACCGCTCACTTTTCCTATATAAATCTTTTTTACCATTCTTTCATCACTCATTCGTTCGACGTGCACAAACCACCTGAGCACGTTCTTCTTCATTCTCACCGTGACATCTTCCCTAATATAATTAATTAAAATATATAAATCTTATAATTATAATCCATAATAAATTATTTTAATATAAATCATATTTTGATATTCATACAGGTATTGTTAATTTTGAATTCTAGTGATTTTTTTTTTTCTGAATTTAATAACTAAAAATAAAATAGGCTGGAATTTCGTAATTTTTACATATTTTATGTAGTCACATTCACAACAACGACAACAAAAATTTATATTAACACATTCTCGACCGCTGACGTGAATTCACGTCATTTAAAATTCTATTCCTGGTTGCCGCTAACGTGAATTCACGTCATTTCAAATTCTATTATACCTGGTTGCCGCAAACTAATTTTATACTTTTTATCCTCCCGTTGACGATACAAATTTAGGCAACCAGCACCAGAATTTAATTACATTAGCCGGTACTCAGAATTGGACACGTAGAAAAGTAGCCGTGATGATGTGTTAAGATATAAATATAATGAAACGAATTGTGTTCTTAATTATTAATAACATAAATAATCAAAACAAAATTATTGAAAACACAGGTTCATAGTCGCTTCAAAATGTATATACAATGGTTCATCTTACCTGAGCCTCCCCAAGCCCTAGGTCGATGGCATCAATGCTCTTCTTCACCAGAGCCGCCTTCTCATGCTCGTGGTCGGTGTTGGCTGCCAGGCCGGCCAGCAGCTGTGCGTGCTCCGCCTTCAGAGCCTCCAGACCGGCTGCCACAGTACGGGCTCCCGTTACCATCTCCTCCTGCGTCATCGCTGTCATCTTGCCTAGCGATTCAATCTTCTTACTGTTGACAAACAAATATATATATATATATATAAATTAGAAGTTAAACGAAGGAGGGATTCGAACGTGTCTTGTAGATTTTTTATCTCATAACAATTAATTTGCAATTTTTTAATATATTTTATTCTGAACATATCAATATATATTTTTTTTCAAATAATTTCAAATTCACGCTATTTCCATTTAACAAATGAGTTTCATGAAACTCGGAAGTTTTACATTTATTATTAACTGTCAATCGCCAGCTAATATAGATGGATGAAAAGGTCAGTTAAAATTTTGCACCTTTGCCAGCGATCTATTAAAAAAAAAATTTAAAAAACTAATAAATTAAAAAAAAATTAAGGACAACCACTAGATAGTAACTGTCACGTACTGACACGTCGAGATACAATTATTAGGGGAGGGGGGGGGGTATCTATTCCAGTCGCTCTATAAATACACAGCATTGTTATCAGTTAAGAGGCTGCCTTGAGCCTTCCTTGAACGAGAAAAATCATACATCTTACATAACACAAATATTATCTGATTGATAAAATTTGACATTATCAATATAAGATATATTTTTAAATATATAAACAGTATATTATATTTATTTTGAAATATTTCTTGCTCGATTGGTTCCGGGTTCGATTCCCGGTCCACTTTATATATTTGATATATTGAATGTGAAATAGTGATCACAATAAAAAAACGGGGCTGAGTTTGTTGTGTGGTTCTCAGAGTAGGGCGCTGGGAACACTCGTAGACTTATTTTAAGCTGGAGTCTTTATAGGGCTTATTTTGAGTATGGTATCAATAGTCCTGACACTCTCATTTGATACACAAGTGTTAACTTGCATTGATTCAAAGTGGAAAATATATAAATAAATAAACATAAATAAGAACATACACGTCCCGGAAGGAAAATCACAACAACGAAACATAACTATATATATATAAATACAACAATTTCTGAGGGTAGTTTTCAAACATATATCAAAAACATATTCTTTATATAACTATTGCTACATTGTGTAACCTAAACGATTCCGACATTAAAGAAACATCAGAGGCGCACCCGCCCTCAATGCAGAACATTTTGATTTATAGTATTTAATAAGCGACAGACGGACCGACATTTTCAAATTCATTGTTATTTCCTTTTATTATATTTATTTTTACTTTGAATCAATATACCTCGAACCCTCGTAGCCTTATTTTAAGTTGGAGAGTGTCTTTACAGAAGGGCTTATTTTGATACGTACGATATCAAAAAAGGCCCTTCTGTCACTTCCATTTGATACACAAGTGATCACTGGTATGGATTCAAAGTGGAAAATATATAAATAAATAAATAAATATGTGTGTCCCTTCTGTAGGAAATAATGTTACGAGGGTTCCAAACCCACCCTGCTGTGAGAAGAAACAGGAAACGACGAGGCTAAAGCCGATTACAGGTAATAATTTCAATCCTAGGGGATAGGGAGAAAGCAAATAACTAGACACGGAGATGTACGTATGAAACAGCTACAACAGGAATCACAATCCGATATTCCACTATTTATTATCCTAATCAAGTCCCCGTACAATCCCTATCTTTTAAGGAAAAGATAGTCCCCGTACAAGCTTTATCTTTTAAGGAAAAGATACGATGATTATTTCACTTTTATAACTCATATGCAACTTAACCAACAATTTATATTAATACTACCGGTGTTCGTGCATCTAATGGGGGGGGGGAAGTTTGGAAAGGGGGAGCGCCACTCCCATGGGCGTGGGACGATTAGGTGTTGGTAACCTAATGACATGGGGACATAAAAAAAATGTGCATTCATTGTATTAAAAATATATATATCCTAATGGCGGGACTCATTTGGAAATATATTTATTAATTGTATATCTAATAGAAATTAAGATAAAAATTCGTTTCGATTATCTTTTATATACTTAGTATCTTTTGAGATATTTTTTATCTTTTATGATACTTTTTATCTTTTGATATATTTTTTATTTTTTAAGATACTTTTTATATTTTAATATACTTTTATCTTTCAAGATACTCCAAAACACAACCACTAAAAAGATAAAGGCCGGAAACAGTGTAGCGGCAGTCTTCATCCATTCGGTGGTAACAAAGCCAATTACCAAAAACCGCACACGAGCAAAGTAAGGTAAATTAAGTAAATAATCTCATAAAAATTTTCGTCGACTGTAATCCAATTGTTTTCACTAATTAGTTTTACTTTTTAATCTCATTTCCTGTAATTATATTTAATTATATAATATCACAAACAATATGGACTGAACTTTGTTTACAAATACGAAATATATATATATATATATATATATATATATATATATATATATATATATATATATATAAGTGTAATAAATATTGCCTCTGTCCCAGTAGACATTTATATATAGCTAAGTTCATGGCCGCACGTAACGACACGATAGCTCAATGTGTAGACAGGGCAGTAGAGGGTCGCCGGTTCGAATCCTGTCAGATTTTTCATAACATTTTAATATTTAATACATCATTTATTAGCAACTGTTTATTGAGCGAAGCGAGCGGAGCATGGAGACTTTTTCACATTCTTTGTCACGAATAGGCTCGAAAACTACTTGACGGAAAATTATGAAATTATGCAATCAAAAAGACACATATGTGATGGTTTTAAGAAAAAAAATTGAAAAATGTCATGGCGTTGAGAAATAATCGTCAAAAAACTGATATCCCGTTGAAATCAATGGGAAACGATGAGTCATTACACTGGGCTCGCTTCGTTCAATATGCAAACGGCACCCGAGATTTCGCGAGCGCAGCTAGTCGAAATTTAGGGTCTGTTGGCACCCCTAGTATGTATATAATATATATATATATATATATATATATATATATATATATATATATATATATATATATATAAGTGTAATAAATATTGCCTCTGTCCCAGTAGACATTTATATATAGCTAAGTTCATGGCCGCACGTAACGACACGATAGCTCAATGTGTAGACAGGGCAGTAGAGGGTCGCCGGTTCGAATCCTGTCAGATTTTTCATAACATTTTAATATTTAATACATCATTTATTAGCAACTGTTTATTGAGCGAAGCGAGCGGAGCATGGAGACTTTTTCACATTCTTTGTCACGAATAGGCTCGAAAACTACTTGACGGAAAATTATGAAATTATGCAATCAAAAAGACACATATGTGATGGTTTTAAGAAAAAAAATTGAAAAATGTCATGGCGTTGAGAAATAATCGTCAAAAAACTGATATCCCGTTGAAATCAATGGGAAACGATGAGTCATTACACTGGGCTCGCTTCGTTCAATATGCAAACGGCACCCGAGATTTCGCGAGCGCAGCTAGTCGAAATTTAGGGTCTGTTGGCACCCCTAGTATGTATATAATATATATATATATATAATACAGTATCATTTGTACACATCATACGTGATAAGCACAATTCATTGTAATTGAAACTTAATATGAAATCCCGCTCGGACGTGAGAGTATGCGACAGGAAACGCCGGGGTATGCAAATTAGCGAGATATGGGTCGAAAGCTTTTATTGTATAATATATACAGTTATTTGACTATATAATGTATATTTTGATAAATATATATTTTAAACAGCCAATCGGATTTATGAAAGAGAAAAAAAAACATTTAAAAATAGAATATCAAATACACAGTTAATTTGCAGCCAATCACATTTATCAAAAAAAAAACATTTAAAAATAGAACGTCAAATACATTATTTTCAAATAGAACAGTTTATATCCAGCCAATCAGATTTATGAAATGGAAAAAAAAAGTATTTGTATTGCTGCATGTAATATTAATAAAAAAAACTTTTGTCTTGGTACGGCTATAGAAAAAAAATACATTGTCCTTGTTTCAATCTGTTTATATGGAAAAAGTTTATACGTAGTCTGCTGCTGTGGGATAAAAACTTTTTCCATGGAATAAAAGATATACGAACCCACTCGACTACGCTTCAGCGTTTATTACTTGCATTGCACCATACCATTTAAAATTTATTTTAACTTAATATGTTATGAAATTCAAATTCAAGTAGGCATTTACATGATTTTGAATCAATTTTTACATCAAGTCAATGTAATTCCTGAGTAAGCTACCACCGGAATACTTCTGAGAAGAGACGCCACAAACTCAACAGTTGCTCTTTTTAAATAAAATTTAACATTTAGATGTATACATTATAATATCAACCCTACAAATGAGTCAATCAAGTTCCACATATTTCAATCAACTAAAAACTCTTGAATGCTATAATAAGATTTATTTAATAATAAATTGATTTTAGATTTAAAACTACGAAAAGGAAGGTCTAAGATATCTTGTGGAACTTTATTATATATCACACTCAAACCAATGATGGATTTGTTAAATTGAAGACAAAATTTAGGCGTTAAATATTTACCTTAACACTAAACCTACCAACAATTCTTGTATACCTGTTCTTACCGCACGCGGTCAAATTGACCGGTAATAAAAAGTTATTTTATTATATAACGCAGGTAATAATGGAAATAACTAAAAGTAAAGAGTATAGAAAATATTATATGCATATTCAAAGAATTGTCATGTAGTTTGATAACGATATTATAACGTTTAAAAATGTGTAAGTTTTACAAAAGTTTAAGAACGGTCAATTTGACCGGTACTTGGTAGGTTTAGTGTTAATATAAAAATAATAAGTAAATATATATATATATAAAGACGACCTCGTCTGTTTGTTATTTCTCGTTGCGTCAACCACTCATGTCTTACGTAATGAAGATTAAAGATAAAAAGAACGCAGTAAAGATACTTAGGTTATCTGTTACATTTTTTTACGACTTCTTTAAATATTATTACACTTAAACTATTAAAAAAAACCCTTTCAAACCCACGGGTATCTTAGTAATAAATAGCAACACCATACATATATATATAAACTTAAAATTTTACCCCATAAATCAGGAATAACTAAATTTATACCCTCTTTTTTACGGCTTCTCTAGAATATATTACATTTAAACTAAAAAAAAACCCTTTCAAACCCATGGGTATCTTAGTAATAAATAGCAACACCATATATATATAAATACCCCAAAATTTTACCCCATAAATCGGGAATAACTCAATTTATACCCTCACTTGACTTCAGGCTACCGTTATTAAAAAAAAAACATTCAAATTCGTAAAGTCTTATTGGCTTGTAAAAAAAAAAGCTCCAATTGGCTGATAGCGAGATATTCAACCAATCACAGCTCTTCATAATACTGTTAAATTAAAAACATTATCTCTTTGTATCTAGTTTTGAATTCTAAATACAGAATGATTTTTATAAAGGATGTTTAACTGAAGGTAGATAAATATATTTTGAGTTTCCAGTTTCCGAATCAATGAATAGTTACTAATTGGAGGTACAAGGGCTGTCTGTTGCATGAGTTAACATTGCGCCCTCTAGACTACGTAGCAAGAAAGTTAATAATACAAAACATAATATAAATAGATTAGTATCATATAATCAATAATTATTTCAAACACTTTTACTTATTCACATTATCGAGCGCTAGATAATTAGAATAACATAGTACAAACGGTCGCTAGGATATGATAGGATACTAACATAGCATTCTAAAAGGTCGTTAGGATAGGATAGGATACCAACAAAGCATTATAAAAGATCGCTAGAATAGGATAGGATGCCAACAGAAAATTGTAAAACGTCGTTAGGATAGGATAGCAAACCAAGTCGCCAGGATAGGATAGAATACCAACATAACATTCTAAGACGCTCAAACAAATGGATAAAAACGCGATCAGAAAACCTAACATAACAACCACAACGAAACATAAGTTAGAATATCTAGTTTACAAACAAACCAAACAAGGTTTCCTTATGTTAACTCATTTTCTACTAAAGCCTCCATCGGGGGGATGGTAATGGGCGACGCGGGACGAATAAAATACGGTTACCATGGCAACCAAGGGCGACCACCCTCCAACTGAGGCTTATTCTCTTTCAACATTTAAATGCTCGTAAGGTTTTTTCTTTTAAGTATAATTTTTCCTGCATTATTTGTTATATTAATATATTTTATAATACATATATATTTCATTTAATATACAGTAATACCCCGCTTTACGCGACCCCGTTATACGCGGTTTCATTATAACGCGGATGCAAATTTCGCGCTCAAATGCCTCGAATTACGCGAAAGAGTGTGTATAAATATAATGTAGTCATCAACAATAGATGTATTTTTCCGTAAAAAATAAGAGTATGTATTGCATAGTGTTCCTAGAATTAAAGTGATTGATTAAAATGATTTGTATTTTTTGTAATAATTTTTGACTATGTTTAATCATAAACCTCGTTATACGCGAATTTCAGTTAACGCGATTTTTCTTGGAACGTATCCCTCGCGTAAAGCGGGGTATTACTGTATATGTAAATTAATGAAGCATAGGTGTTGCTCTACATCTATTGTATATTATATTATATTTTGTTGTCAAAACGACAGACGCAACTAGTAAGTTTCATACTGTTTCATACTTTTTTTGTAGGGTAGTTCGTAATTTTAATAAATTTTAAATTTCAAATGTTTAATTTCAAAATATAACGTACAAAACAAACAGAGCACTAATTGCTTTGTTTACGAACGAGTCAAACGATCTAGAGGCATGTAATAATTTAAATTTAAAACATTGCGAACGCGTCGAGGGGTCGAAGAAATCGATCCGTCTAGACAAAACCGGGAAATGAATGGTATTGCATAGAATAGGGAATTTAATTTATCATTCAGTATATATACTCTTTGTTCGGTTATTTTTAACCGCCAGAAATAAAAAAAAAAAAAACAAAATGGCCGACGCACACCGACAGCGAGAGGTTTCTTTTCATTGTATGACACATTTCAAAGTTGTAAACATTGTAATACATTTGTTTTAGATAACAATAAGGTTTAATGACACGTCCTTGACATTTGAGAATATATAATATTAAATTTTTTAACAATTTTCATTTAAAGACTAAGTTTTTGTTTACGTTTCAAAATTTAAAAACTAGAAAACATTGTTTCAGAAAAATCACAATTGACTTTTGTTCTTTTGTTCGTTTATATATATATATATATATATATATATATATATATATATATATATATATATATATATATATGTTTACTACAAATCCTTTACGGATACCCATTGGCCAGGAATGTGATGGTGATGAGGTGATGACCGAAGGTGATGGCCTAACCTAACATAACCTAACTTAAAACGTATCTAAATTGAAAATCCTACATACATAACTATCTTAATACTACTAGCACATGTAAGTAATATTCTTCAATAAACTTTGGACCCATATTATTAGATTAATCTCATGATAACAATTATAATCAAGATAAGAACATCATTAATTGGTTATATTTATTTATATATATATAAATATTTAAACTACATCACGAGAAACTGCTTACGTAAGCATCCAAAGGGTCAAGGACATTCCTACCCACCAAGGACGAAGTTAACCCGTCTCACAGGAAATTGAGAAAATCAATTAAATTTTAAATCGTTTTATCGAACTGATTGCGATGGTTCTAGTTGTTCGTACATTGCTCACTAAATATATTGACGTTTGTGAAACAGTGATCACAATAAAAAAAATACCTCGTTCGACAGGGTCGATCGTGTTAGGTAGATTCCCGTCGGTCGGATCGACAAAGAAAAACTAGCCAGCAGTATTCTACTGGTCATTACGAGTCTTATGACGGGTCACTCTGCATATATTTGGTGAGCGGGGAACCACCCCCCACCCCTATTTCCTAAACGGGGGGTCGCATCAAAAAACTTTTCGGACAAAAAAGTTTCCTCTTTTAATTTGTTAATTTTCTAAGATTTTTCCTACAACAAAATTTTGCCTTCTTCTGTGACTTTTTTCGATTTTTAACTTTCAACCCCCCCAGCTCTCCAACCCCCCGACCGATTTCCCCCGTTCAAGAACTTAACCTTCATTTTGTTCTTAAGAATGTGTATACCAAGTTTGAAAATCCTCCGTCAATATTTGCGACCTGTAGCGTGTCCCAAAGGTTTGCACTTTCACCCCCTCTCCCAGCCCCCCCTTTAATTTTTTCCAAAAAAACGAGATGCTACTTTTGTCCTACTAATTTATCCTATCGACCTGTGAAGTCAGATTTTGCCTACGATGAATTTGGACTGATGGATCATATATACATATATATATAGAGGGATATATAATTTTTTTTTTTATCGACGGATTCTCAATCTCCAGTTCATAAACGGCGTAGCGCCTCTACTCTGGGGTCTGGGGCCCGTCATCGCATTGATTGCAATAGGTAGATTCATCTATGAAATCTACCTAAAACCTGGTTGAGTTTGTTGTGTGGTTCTCAAACCAGGGCGCGTTTGGAACACTCGTAGACTTATTTTAAGTTGGACTGTCTTTACAGGGCTTATTTTGATACATACGATATCAAAATAGGCCCTCCTGTCACTTCCGTTTCTCGAAGTATGGATTCAAAAAGTAAAATATATAAATAAATAAATAAATGTTTTATTTTCAATATATATATATATATACTTACATTCTGTAGGCGTTCAGAGTCTTCGACATGGTAGGCGCTTAACCGCGATACTTCATCACACTTCACTAACACGATTACAACACCACAGATCACTGGTTACACTATTCATATATATATATATATATATATATATATATATATATAATTATCAATATAAAACTATTGTTCTTATATAATATTATAGAGGATTCCGTCTCTCTATATTTGGTTGTGATACAGTTTCAAGAAATACTGGAATGTTTTAAATAACGATTTCACCAGATTGGATGGTAGATTATTATATCCCTATCCTGATATTCCCACAGGATCAGGATAGAATGAATTAGGACGCGAATGAAAACGAAGTAGGTCGAAGACAATATCGCACTCAAATTGACACAAAATAAATTCCTTAGTACTAAGAACACGCTATATAAATAAAATTAAAATGTCTGTTTGTCATTTCAAATTAAAAGCATTTCACTTATAGATGAAAATAAATACGTAATTTACAAAAAAAATTATATATATATATATATATATATATAAAAATCTCTGTCTGTTTGTTACAGCTAATCTCTAAAACGGCTGGACCAATTTTAACAGGATTCTCACTGGCGAATAGTTGATTTTATAAGATATATATAATATATATTTCACTCCCAGCAAAGAAAACCCGGGTATAGTAGAATAAAAAGTTATCGTAAAATCTGTCCCAGCAAATATTTTAAGGATTTCATTTTAACTTCTCCTTAGTACTGCGAGCGACTTACTAAGTTTCTTCAAGTAAGACGTACTTAAATTCCGAATTTAATTAGTTTTAAATGGCTCTTTGACTCGAACGCAGACGTACCATGGATATTAAGTTAGTTCAAAGTATATATATATATATATAATAACTATATTTTGAATGTTTGTTTTCTGCTAAATATTACATTTATAATGATACAAGTTTTTAGTAACGGCAAAAGCTGTTGATTTTATTGATTATATAAATATTAATATATTATTTATAAACATGTTCAGCCATGTTGATTTAAAATTTAAATATATTTGAAAGTGAGTTATACTTCGGTCGAAGCCTCAAAATCAATTTAATCTAATATTATTAATAATAATATATTTACAATAACAACAACTTCGTTATTGTAATTTAATTATACATCACACACACACACACACACGCACACACACGCACACGCACACACACACAGACGAACACACACACATTATCGGACCGAAATCGCAAGTGTTAACCAAATGTTACAAACTCGACGCGTTCATATTTTTTTTTCCGGCACACACGAAAACGAAAATATAGATATCATGCCAATTATTGCACAATTTGAGAGAGAGGGACGCGTATAGATATACACTCGAGTGTAAGGGGGACAGGTGTATAAACGAAATTTAAAATAGATCAACTCCCACGCAACTCTGAGGTTCGTGTCGTTGATCCCAGATCATTGTGTGTTTGTTTTGTTTTAATAACAACAGCTGATATTATTAAACAACGAATTTAAATTAACAGACAAACCGTGGTGATGTTCTAGTTTATTAACAAGCGAGAAGAAAAAGTAATAAACTAGCAAATATATGTAGAAATGTGTATTTAGTTCGTTAGTTTTATTTATTGAGCTGAGCGTAAGCGAAGCTCTTAACCGTTTGGGAGACCTCTTTTTGTGTTTAGTTGTCTCCAGAATGCGACGAGATAATTAGATAAAAATTTTCTCATGTACGTTTGAGCCGAACGCCGATGTTATAGCGAAAAAAGATTGAAAAAATGTTTAGCCATTCAAAAGTTATCAAGAAAAGAAGAAAGGAGAGGGGCTCAGCTCAACACCCGCCGCGCACGGTTGGCGGATCCTAGTATATATATAATGATATACAGACAGTTATTTTTATATACATAATACGTACATAATGTAAAAAGGTTTCACGTACAAACACAAACCCGTTGGACTAATTGGATAAAGACTAAGATGGGAATCTTAATAACCGTAATAAGGTTGACTTAGGACTTAGGCGTTCATATAATGTTACTTTGTATATATATCTATATATATATATATATAAAGCAAATTAGTATTTTATTTGTATATATTACATAAATTAAAATTAATATATCACTAGAGCGAATGAAACCGGGACACACAATTAGGTCAGATCTTCGTTTTAATAGATTCCATCTAATTTTACATTCCAGGTTTTTAATAAATATATACTATGATATCCTAGATTCATAGAGACACGGTAGCTCAGTCGACAGAGCGTCGGCACGGTTTCAAAGAGGTAGTGGATTCGATTAAATTAATTTTTCACAAATTATTTATTAAAAAATTAATTATGATCAAGCAATTGAGAAATTATATACATATATATCTTAGTATGTGAAAAATGTTTGTGTTTATGATACGAAAATAATAAAAGACAAACGGACCGAATAAAAACTGATGTAAATATAAAATCTTGAAACGAATATAAGAAAAAATACATTTAACACTAAACCTACCGACAATTCTTGTACACCTGTTCCTACCGCACGCAGTCAAATTGGCCGGTAAATAAAAGTAATTATATTATATAACGCAGGTAATAATGGAAATAACTAAAAGTAAAGAGTGATGAAAATATTATATGCATATTCTAAGAATTGTCATGTAGTTTGATAACGATATTATAACGTTTAAAAATGTGTAAGTTTTACAAAAGTTTAAGAACGGTCAATTTGACCGGTACTTGGTAGGTTTAGTGTTAAAATTGTTAAAAAAAATTCTAATACAAGTATAAATAATAATTTCATTTAATGATAGTAAATTAATTAGTATAAAAAAACTAATTATCCCTGATTATATAAGATGTTACTGAAATACGTCTAGACAGCTAAGAGTACATCTAAATACTTGAATTATTTGTTTTATTTTGACAAAAGATACAATGAATAAGATGGAGAAGAAGAAGAAGAATTTTAACACTTCCAAACGATAAACATTATTATAATATTTATATAATTTTATGAGCAAAACCAAATAAAAAACAATAGCAAATTTGATGCTAGCTAACATTTGATAAAAATTAAACCCAAATCTTTATTGTACATTAAATTTAATTTGAGTTAATTAGAGATTTAGAGTTAAATTTAATAAAATAAATAGTTTTTCTAACATATTATTAAGATTTTAATGAGTAAATTTATCTGGAAGAAATAATTAAAGAAAATGGAATCATCTTTCAGTTATTATAACGCAAAATGGAGCAGAATAATGAATACTTTATTATACATACAGCCTGTATAAAATGAAGGTTAGAAAGAGAAAAAAAAAAAGAAAAAAAAAAAACTATTTTCCTTTAACATCTAACTTTGCATTTATATTTATACTTTATCAAGGGTAAATAAAAAATTGATAAAGATTGTAACTTATTACAAGATATAATATATTATTATATAGCTAATATATATTATTGCATCGCGAGATAAATATGGCGTGCATCAAATGGTTGAATGGAATGCAACATGGATGAGCAATTAATACACAATCTTAATATAACACTAAACATAGTATATATTGACGCATATTAAACATATATTGTGTTATATGTACGAAGATATAGTAAGATATTACTGGC
Source organism: Melinaea menophilus ssp. n. AW-2005 (assembly GCA_918358695.1). Lineage (NCBI taxonomy): Eukaryota > Metazoa > Arthropoda > Insecta > Lepidoptera > Nymphalidae > Melinaea > Melinaea menophilus. Next base: position 11,897,384 of record OU911047.1, on the reverse strand, counting down.
TTTAACTGTCGTGACAATATAATATGAATGAAATAAAATTTATTTAAAGCATAACAGATTCAAGGTAAAAATACGATAACAATAATCAATGAACAAACATAACTAGCAACTATCAGGTAATAAATAATAAATAACTCCCGTATTCACGAGACCGATCAAATCAAATAATATTGGCACACATACAAATATAAACACACACACACATACAAAAGTAAAACGTATAAACACTATTAGTTCAATGGAAAACTTAAGGACGGTAAAATGGACGTATATTTTTTTATTTATATGCCGGTACACGGGAGCGTTAGAACACGTCCGCTCCCCACGAACGGCGAGCACGTACTATTTTGAATCGACTGAAAAGGCTCCGGAATAGTGGCGCAGTGGCGCCATTTTGAAACATCGATATCGATGTTATAGATATACAGGTCAGTCAATTCACTACACTTTTATATAATCTGTACAGCTATTGAAAGATTACACATATATTTATAAAGATATTAAATTATTAGTTCTATTTTTATACAAAAAATAATTAAAAAAAATAATAACACAAAGAGACTCCTATACAAAATTTTTTTTTATATTATAGTTAAAAAATCGACCGTGACTCACTGCACCTCCCTATATAGTATAAGGGTAGCCCACCCCTACCAGCTCCCCACACCACTTGCGCAATTGCAACACACCGGAGCCACTCGTGAATCATGATGAATTGGAAAAGTAAACAAAAAAATTGCAAAACTTTTAATACTGAATTACGAGAGAAAAGAAACATTTCTCTTTAAATATTATAGCTGAGCGTAAGCAAAGCTCTTAACCGTTTGGGAGACTTTTTTTTGTGTTTAGTTGTCTCCATGCCAATGCGACGGGATAATTAGCTAAAAATTTTCTCATGTACGTTTGAGGCGAACGCGGATGTTATAGCGAAAACAGATTGAAAAAATGTTTAGCCATCCAAAAGTTATCAATAAGAGAAGAAAGGAGAGGGGCTCAGCTTAACACCCGCCGCTCACGATTGGCGGATCCTAGTATATATAGATTCTTTAATAATTAAATACTCTCCAGGATCACGTGAACTAAAAATAGGAGAAAATAAACTAATATAAACACACACACAAAGAAATGTCTCAATAAGAGTAAGTCTGATCATTGCCATATACAATATTTAAAAAAAAAACCTTTGTCTAAAATGGTATTAAAGATTTATACCTATCTTTATCTATCTTTTAGTACTGGTTTATCTTTGCTATTCTTTTCACTTTGAATAACAAAGTGTCAATTAACAAAGGAGTTACTCTTATGTAATATATATATATATATATATATATATATATATATATATATATATATATATATATATATATATATATATATATATATATATATTTAAATCATTTGTTTCGTATTTATAAGAAATTATTGAGATTAATTTGTGAATATATTTCTAAGCTTTAATATTTGCCCTTAAAAATACTGCTGTAATATTTTCATAGACAAAATAATACATACATACATACTTAATCATAATTAAGCAATAAAATAAAGTTTATCGTATTGATTCATTTCTATTGCAATACTCATTTAATGACTCAAATGCGACCGAAGCTGCGGGAAAAAGTTAGTATATCATATTTTGTACCTGTATAGGAAGAATGGTGTTTTTTGGTGTTGAATTTAAAGAATGTATTATAAATACAATAAAATTAACTATTATTAATCTTCCTTGTATAAATATAAAGGTGACAGACATACAGACAGGTGTTTGAATTCATTGTATTGTATTTTTATTGGTATATAAAAATGTTATTTGGGTTGCACCTGTACTAACAACGGAACCTGTTCTTTAATATATATATATATATATATATATATATATATATATATATATATATATATATATATATATATATATATATATATATATAATATATATATATATGTATAAAAGAACATATATATATATGATTGTCTAAAACGACATATTCAGTCATGGCAATATTATTGAGCGAAGCGAGCGTAGCGTTTCACTGGAGACTTTTTCACATTCTTTGTCACGAATAGGCTCGAAAACTACTTGACGGGAATTTATGAAATTTTGCAATCAAAAAGACACGACATTAGGTGAGGGTTTTAAAAAAAACTTTTCAAAAAATGTCGGCAATTTTTTTTTTTTTAAATGACGTCGAAAAACTGATATCCCATTAAAGTCAATGGGAAATGATGAGTCATTACACTGGGCTTGCTTAGCTCAATATGCAAACGGCACCCGAACATTCTCAAGTTGAGCGCGAGTCGAAATTGAGGGTCTGTTGGCGCCCCTAGTTTAGAAATATTAAAAATTTATTTTATGCGGATTCGAACCTGCGACCACCGTGTAACCCCATCTATAACTGAGATACCGTGTCGTTAGATGTAGCTTGTTATATATAATGTTACCACTATTAAGATTTCTTTCTATAGTCATTTCTTTCAATATATATTTGTCACTGAACTAGTCTTAGACTGGATTGATTCTGATGATTTTTTGTAAATTTTATATGATAATCGAACGTGTAACATATTTTAGTTATATATATATATATAACACATACTATCTGTTGCAAGTAAAGTATATATATATATATACTTTACTTGCAACAGATAGTGGAATATGCATCTGACATAACAATCATATGAACTTTATAATTGTATATGAATTTGTATGTTTTTTGGATTTTCGAGATCATATAATTTTCTCTTAACAAACAAACAATAAATGTTGCTGTGACGAACCAACAGTTCACAAAACAACCAACAGCTTAATAGCTTGAACATTCAGTACAACAATGATTACAATTTTGAAGTTCACAGCTTGAGAAATTTAAGTTACTCTTTTACTCTTTACATAAACAAAACTAATAATATAATAACTGACCTACCCCAATATCGAATGGATCAGAAATCTCCTTCGTGGTGTCATTGAAATTGACAAGGAACCTAAAACCTAGGTAAAACATTACAAAATAAAAAATAAAAAGTTTCACTCCACATATATCAATGCCTAATAATTAACAAGTCCTATTAAAAGGATATGTCCGAGTCATGCTTCAGACGTGCTTTGATAGATCGATCAACTATTATATCATCATCATCATTATCATAATTATCATCATCATCATCGATCAGATATTGATTAACTATTTATTTAATTTTATAACACGTCAATTTTGTATGAAATCGACGTGGGTGTAGAGAGATAAGCCCAGATTTATTTAACGCTACATTTTACGAGCCAACTTTGGTCCGCAGTATAGCTTAAATCGAACCCTCCCCCCCCCCCCCCCTTTTCCTCCCTAAACATGTTGCAAAAAGCGTACTAACATCGTATATGATGTAATAGAAAAATATGTAAAAACTACCACAATACGAGAAAAAATCAATAATGTAAGTCTTTTTATCAATTGAAAGTAAAATTTCAAATTTTATTCTTACTTAACACTAAACCTACCGACAATTCTTGTACACCTGTTCCTACCGCACGACGTCAAATTGACCGGTAATTAAAAGTTATTTTATTATATAACGCAGGTAATAATGGAAATAACTAAAAGTAAAAAGTGAAGACAATATTATATACATATAAGAATTGTCATGTAGTTTGATAACGATATTATAACGTTTAAAAATGTGTTAGTTTTACAAAAGTTTGAGAACGGTCAATTTGACCGGTACTTGGCTGGTTTAGTGTTAATATAATATTATATATTATTTAGTATATTATTAATTAATAATATATGTTAAAAATACTAATAAATAACACGATAATTATATGTAAGTAGTATTAAATTCTAAAAGTAATATATATACATGTCTGTCTGTCTGTCTGTGTGTATATATATATATATATATATATACGATTTATATCGAACTAGAAGGATAAGAAAGTTGAAAATTGCGTTATATAAACGTCACAAGGTCAGTGGAATCAATACGAGACGCCGACGGGTCTGGGTGGATGTATTCAGAGCATTATAAATAATGTTTTAAACTACAATGAAATATTATAAAGAGGAAACATTTGTGTTTTTCGTATGTTTAAACAAAAAAAATATTGGACCAATCCCAAACCACCTGAGCGCGTTCTTCGTCATTGAGGAATAATCATCAAAAACCTGATATCCCATTGAAGTCAATGGAAAACCATATCATTACATTGGGCTCGCTTCGCTTAATATGCAAACGGCACCCTCAATTTCGACTCGCAGCGCTCGCGAAATCTAGGCTCTATTGGCGCCCCTAGCATATTTCATATAATACAATCGGATATACATACAGTAACTGTCTTCCGACGAATAGACGTTGTTCATTTTATTCGATCAGATATATTTGTGAAGTCACGACAATCAAACTGTCTGATAAATGTAATAAGTTGATATCATTCTTATATCGATAGATTGTAATAGACAATGCCTCTTATGATTTTAAAATAACACAATACTCGGATTCTTCTTTCCTTGATAACTTTTGAATGGCTAAACATTTTTTCAATCTGTTTTCGCTATAACATCCGCGTTCGGCTCAAACGTACATGAGAAAATTTTTAGCTAATTATCTCGTCGCATTCTGTAGACAACTAAACACAAAAAAAGGTCTCCCAAACGGTTAAGAGCTTCGCTTACGCTGAGCTGAATAAACAAAATCAGTTTCTTTAATTACTAGTAATTTTAATTTTAAGTATCTATATAAATTGTTATATTGGTGTAAGTCAAACTTTACTCTCTCTGTCTCTCTCTTTCTCCCTCTCTCTCTATCTCTTGCACAGCTCCGAAGGTACATAATGAAGAAATACCGACAATTCTTGTATACCTGTTCCTACCGCACGCCGTCAAATTGACCGGTAATTAAAAGTTATTTTATTATATAACGCAGGTAATAATGGAAATAACTAAAAGTAAAGAGTGTAGAAAATATTATATGCATATTCTAAGAATAATCATGCAGTTTGATAACGATATTATAACGTTTAAAAATGTGTAAGTTTTACAAAAGTTTAAGAACGGTCATTTTGACCGGTACTTGGTAGGTTTAGTGTTAATATAATATTATATATTATTTAGTATATTATTAATGAATAATATATTTTAAAAATACTAATAAATAACACGATAATTATATTTAAGTAGTATTAAATTCTAAAAGTAATATATATATATATATATATATATATATATATTACTTAAGTCTGTCTGTCTATGTGTGTCTATATATATATATATATATATATATATTTGTCACTGAACTAGTCTTAGACTGGATTGATTCTGATGTTATTAAAGACAGTATGTTTTTGTTTATACACAAACTTATTTGTCTTTAATTTTATTAGTACGATTTAGCAGAACTAGAAGGATAAGAAAGTTGAAAATTGCGTTATATAAACGTCACAAGGTCAGTGGAATCAATACGAGACGCCGACGAGTCTGGGTGGATGTGTTCAGAGCATTATAAATAATGTTTTAAACTACAAAGAAATATTATAGAGGAAACATTTGTGTTTTTCGTATGTTAAAACTACTGCACCAATCCCAAACCACCTGAGTACGTTCTTCTTCATTGAGCCATAATCGTCAAAAACCTAATAATATCCCATTGAAGTCAATGTGAAACCATATCATTACTGAGCTCGCTTCGTTTTGCAAACGGCACCCTCAATTTCGACTCGCAGTGCGCGAAATCTCGGCTCTATTGGCGCTCCTAGTATATTTTATATAATACAATCGGATATACAAACAGTAACTGTCTTCTGACGAATAGACGTTGTTCATTTTATTAGATCAGATATATTTGTGACGTCACGACAATCAAACTGTCAGATATAAATGATATAATAAGTTGATATCATTCTTATATCAATAGATTGTAATAGACAATGCCTCTTACGATTTTAAAATAACACAATACTAGGATACGCCAACCGTGCGCGGCGGGTGTTGAGCTGAGCCCCTCTCCTTTCTTCTTTCCTTGATAACTTTTGAATGGCTAAACATTTTTTCAATCTGTTTTCGCTATAACATCCGCGTTCGGCTCAAACGTACATGAGAAAATTTTTAGCTAATTATCTCGTCGCATTCTGTAGACAACTAAACACAAAAAAAGGTCTCCCAAACGGTTAAGAGCTTCGCTTACGCTGAGCTGAATAAACAAAATCAGTTTCTTTAATTACTAGTAATTTTAATTTTAAGTATCTATATAAATTGTTATATTGGTGTAAGTCAAACTTTACTCTCTCTGTCTCTCTCTTTCTCCCTCTCTCTCTATCTCTTGCACAGCTCCGAAGGTACATAATGAAGAAATACCGACAATTCTTGTATACCTGTTCCTACCGCACGCCGTCAAATTGACCGGTAATTAAAAGTTATTTTATTATATAACGCAGGTAATAATGGAAATAACTAAAAAGTGAAGAAAATATTATATGCATATTCTAAGAATAATCATGCAGTTTGATAACGATATTATAACGTTTAAAAATGTGTAAGTTTTACAAAAGTTTAAGAACGGTCAATTTGACCGGTACTTGGTAGGTTTAGTGTTAAAAAGAATATAACCTCATTCTTCTTTTCTTTTTGTCTACATTAACTTATAAACGATCTACAATCCGAGATTTAAATATATATTGATTGCTTTCTAAATTCCACCCACGAATCGATTATTGCAATGACAACTTAAGATACGGATTTTTTAAATCTTAACTAACAAAAAATTTTATTCTACCTTATATGGATTTTTATGAATGATCATAATAAAATTAACGATAAAAATGTAATAATTATACCTTTAAAAAAAATTATAATTATATTTTCAACTAGCTTTTGCCCGCGACTTCGTCCGCGTTACCGTCGTTTTTCGAAAAAAAATTAGCAGATGTCCTCCCTCATAGTTTTGACGTAACAGGCAGATTCACTTTCGTATTTTAGAAGGGCAATAGTAATATAATATGCCAATCCACAAAACTGTTGAAAAATATAAGTAACCGCAGAATATTATAATATACCCACGCTATACCCACGACTCGGTCAGCGTGTAACTCCTTGTTTTTTATTAAGATAATATATTGCTAATATTTTTAGATCAAATTAAAATGTTTCAGCGCAAAGCTTCTGGGTAGACTATGTTAAGAGTCGACCCGTCCGGCACGTGAACGTAAAGATTCCTAGAATTGCTAACCCGGGAAAGAGCGACGTATAATTGACCATGCGAGAAACAGCTAACACCGAGATCTACTCCAGCAACACGAAAAGTCTGCCCTTGAGCTTTATTGATAGTCATGGCATAGCACACCGATACTGGGAATTGCGTTCTTTTAAATTGGAATGGAAAATTATTTGGTATTATGGGAATTCTGGGAATAAAGACAGTTTCTCCTGCACCGCAACCTGTTAAAATTTGAGCCTCGATTACATTTTGTTGCAACTGGGTTACTTTTAGCCGAGTTCCATTGCAAAGTTGAGGTGGTCTTAAATTTCGGAGCAGAATTATCGGTATGCCAATTTTTAAACAAATTATATGAGAAGGTAGTCCAGGCATACTTAAAGAATTTAAAAATTCTATCGGGTAATTAGTGGCTTCTTGTTCATCAACCATTCTATTTATTGAACTATAAACTTTGCTTTCTCACTGTATATTAGACAGTATTTTATTATTAATTTCAGATGCCTGGTCATTGCGAGGAGTCAAAATGGACCTTTCGCAAAGCCAAGAATTGTCCCTATTTAATATAATTGTTATGTCACCGTAAACCGAAGATATAAGATGTTGTTGGGATTGCACTATACAACATAACTCAGGTGTCAGAATAAGTTTTCCTTGGTGTAGTTGTGGATAGGTACCTTCACCAATCTTCAATAATGTATCAGAAAATTCACGATTATCTGCGTTGTCTCCAGTTCTCACTCGCATATTTATAGTCAAATGCACCGATTGTATATCACGCCACAAATAAGAGCTTTTCAGGCAAGCCCTAATCTCATCAGCTCGGGTTCCCCGTGGTATTACCGGTAAGGTTTGTCGGAAATCACCACAAAATAAAACCGTAATACCGCCCATTGGTCGATCATTTTGTCTTATGTCCCTTAGAGTTCTGTCTACTGCTTCTACTCCTTTTCGATGGGCCATCGTACATTCATCCCATACGATTAAATTACACTCACGCAATACCTTAGCTTTGTCGCTATTCCTTGAAATACTACAGGTTGGACTTTCCGTGCGATCTAAATTAATTGGTATTTTAAACATAGTGTGAGCAGTCTTACCTCCTGGTAGCAATGTTGCAGCTATACCTGATGAAGCCACGGCAAGAGCGATTTTACGCTGATTTCGAACATAAGCTAATATTAATTTAGTCAAAAAAGTTTTCCCAGTTCCTCCAGGTGCATCTAAAAACCATATTGTTCCTAAATTATTCTGCACACTCTCGCACACGCGATCATAGACTAAGCGTTGTTCTGCAGTCATCATTGGGACACCGTTTTCTAATGTTACCAGCAGTTCCATTGGGTTGTAACCAATCTCTGCGGAATATTCCCTATTGGTAACCTCTCCGACTGAGGTTGGCGTTGGCAAACCATATTCACAAAGTGATTTACCGCCTACTGCTGTTAAGTCTTCCTGAAGAGCTAATAAGCACTGATTTATAGCCAGATCTCGAAAATTATCATTAGTTGCGCCTTCATTATTGTGAGATAAATTCCGAAGAAAGTCTTCTGCAAATTTTTCTTTATATTTTTCCCATAATTGGACAGGATCAGATAAATTACAAAATGTGAGTAATGTTACAAATAAATGGCGTAACCGTCGTGGATTATCACTAACACAGGATTCTGCTAAAGCGTCATCCCAATGTTGATCATTTTCAAGCAAATGACGCGCTTGGCAAGCTGCATGATAAGTTGGATAAACAACATCGTCTACTTTTCTCAAATCTATAAATGATGTTGGTCCTCGCACTGTATGTAATAATAATCTCAAATAAAAACACTCTGCGTTGTTAGGATGAACAGTATACACTCTACCAAGAACATGTTCTTTGAAAATATCTGTCTCGCCATCTACAGGCCTGCCTCGGCGTCTACGGTTAAAGACACCTCGTTGTTTATCGTAGGTATAATACGATGGAACTTCTTCATACAAAAGAGACTTTGCGAAATTATCAGTTTGGCAAAGTCGAAAGAATGCCAATAAAGTTGTTTGTCTAGGGTTCTCTAATCGTTCTGTAACATTTTCGGCGTTAAAATATATACGTTGACCGCCTTCCAGATGAACATCCAGATGGGTCACAGGTGGATATCTTTCGTGAATATTAAAACTTAAGATCCGCCACACAGCTTCTGAAGAGCTGATATATCTGCCTGACTGAAATCTAGTAACTTCATCATGTTCATTTCTTAACGCAAACGTAGCTTGGTCACTGCCCTTGTTAATGTACTTACAAATATATTTAATTGACTCTACACTATTACACATTTCTACATTTATGTGAGCTTGAAATGCTCTGGACAATACAGGCGAATACGGAACGACCCACCTATTATCTAAAGTAACCTGTTGTCCAGACATTCGCTTTTCAACAGTAAAACCACCATTGTCTCTTGAACGGCGACGATATAATGGGTATCCATCATGTCCTGTTACAGTTTCATCCACTAATGCTTTTGGATACCTTTTAGTGCAACGACCGTCTTGCATGCAAGGAGCATTTGCGTTAAATGCACCACATGGACCATGTATCATATGAGTTTTAACAATGTCGTATAACAGGGGATCTGCAGTCGGATCTGGAATTTCAGCACTGATTAATCTGTCTACATCATTAGGTCGAACCTTATCTTTTAACCAAAGCAAGATATGTGCGTGAGGTAAGCCGCGTTTTTGCCACTCAACACTATACATATAACACAATACTTCTCCAAAAATGTTATCTTTGGTAAGAAGATCTATCATTGATTTTAATTTTAAATGAAACACTCTTGCAATAATATCATGGCGGTCATGCGGTGCCTGACCCTCAAGAAGCTCCCGAGTGATTTCATCCCACTTGGGATTGGTAGTTACAGTAACAAATAAGTCGGGACGTCCATATTTTCTTACGTAACAAAAAGCGTCTTGAGTACGTTCATGCATGTAGCGTGGACCACCAGTAAAAGAAGAGGGTAAAATAACTAAACGACCCATATTCACAGTATCGTTATCTTGCTGCATGGCATCGCGAAGGTGCACGTATTCTTCAGCGCGCAGCTGCCTTTGATTAGATCGTATATAAACTAATCTTTCGGTTTCAATTTTTGCGTACATGTCAACAATAAACTGATTAAATAAGCCACGAAAACGTTGAAAGTATACCAATCTATTCCGTCTCACTTGCAGGTGGTAACAATAAAATTGAAGGCATGACACCTTTTTATTATAATTAGGTGCGCCTGTGCGCGGATCGGTTTGGTATACAGCGAAATTATAACCATCTTCCCCTCGACAGTATATCATAGGATATTGCAAACTGTCGTAAGCCCTGTGGGTTTCGAAAATACGTTGCAAACGATTGTCTCTGGAACGTATAACGATATCACACCTATCACATTCCTGGTCGACCAGTACTACAGCAACTTCATTCGTGGATGGAACGTTATGACGCCCAGGGTGTTCCTGAGTTGGACGCTTATCGGCATTTATAACAATTTTATAATTGTTATTACCATCTTGAGAAAGGGCTTCTAATGCCGATTTAAAACTGCATACGTACGAATTAACCTGATGTAACATGTTCTGAAGTCGTGAAATGAGTTCAGTATTTAAATTCGGAAAATATTGATTTCTTATATTCGACTGTTCGTTGTAATCGGATACAAAATATATTTGAAGAAATTTAGGTTGTTCTTCAGGCAAAAGGGACCCTATCAAATGGTAAACCTGACCTTGTACCTTAAAAGTAGGCATGAAAGGGCCTTCTGAGATTTGTTTAGCACCAAAGGATGTCATTTGGAATGCACTATTATAAGTGCGAATATTATCTAAAAACTGTTTGGATTGCAAATGTTCCCCTAAAAGTAGTGATTTTAAAGTTTCCGGTGGGTCTTCGAACGAAGGCAAATTTATTTTACCTCCAGAACAACAGAAACCAGCAGACTCCTTCCTCCACTTCGAAGCATTACAAAAGGAACATACTACGTTCATATCGCCTATTTCAGAAGATGATCTGTAATCAATTGTGAGGTTATAAGCAAACCCACTTTTATATTTATCGGACCACGCCACCGAATTTGTAGATTGATCTACCACGTGTATATCTAAGTCATTAAGACCATGTCGAAATCTATCTGCAGTAAGACGGGCCTCTCGCTGTTCTTCTGTTTCAAGCGACCGAATATTTTCAATTCTTAATCTTTCATTAGATAAAGTAATCAATTGTTCTTGTCTCAAAGAATTGTAATAATCGCGTCCCGACTCTAGTCGTTGTTCATGCTCATGTTCATCTTCAAGAGATCGAATCATGTTATGGTGCGCCCTATCATTTGTCAAACGGTCTTGATATTGAGTAAAAGTTTCAGATTCTCGAGACAAAATATGACGTTCGCGATCAGCTGTAAGCCGTAATTCCCTCTCAGTGAAGGTTTCGGACTCGCGAGATAAAATATGACGTTCGTGGTCAGCTGTAAGCCGTAATTCCCTCTCAGTGAAGGTTTCGGACTCGCGAGATAAAATATGACGTTCGCGGTCAGCTGTAAGCCGTAATTCCTTCTCAGTGAAGGTTTCAGACTCGCGAGATAATGTATGCCGTTCGCGGTCAGCTGTGAGTCGCAATTCTCGTTGTAAAGCAGTTTCAGCTTCTCGGGATAACGCATGTTGTTCCCGGTCAATGGAACGCCTTAGCTCTCGTTGAGAAGAGCTTTGAGAAGCCCGTGTTGTAGCTCGTCTCGCTCTTTCAGCTGCTAATCGCATCTCTCTTTCTGGAGAGCTTTCATTAGCTCGAGATGTTGAGGCACTAACTCTCATAGAGTTTAACCGATGTGCTCTTTCCTCTTCCGATTCTTGAGAACGCGTCATTCTCATTCTCCTAGCTTGACTCGAAGTTCGAGATAAAGATGGTCGTTTTTTAGGTGGCATCGTTTATTTTATTTTTAATCGACGGTAACTTAAATTCTATTTAGTTACCCAACAAAAAACTTACGTCAGAGGTCCTAACTATAGCTAAGTATATAATAAATAGAATATAAATCTAAGTGCCTATTAAAACTAAAATAATATTCTAATCGAATTATAAATATGTACGTAGGTACCTACAAATTACAAAAGAATAAAAAATGAAAATAAAGCTATACTTAATGCGTGTGCAATACTATCTACACTTACCTACTTCACTTAAAAATGAATAATAAGAAATACGTACAACTACTGTAATTAATCAAAGTACCTATGCTAATACAAAAAAAACCTTAGATGTTCTAAGTACAGCTGCTATATAATAAAAAAATATAAATCTAAGTGCCTATTTAAACTTAAATACCTAATATTCTAATAGAATTAAACTAAGAAATATGTACCTACCTACCTACAACTTAGGTACAAAAAAAAAAGAAATGAAAATAAAGCTAAAACACGTGTGCAGTATAGGTAGATAGTAGGCAATATCTACCTATACCTACTTCACTTAAAAATAAATAAAAAATACCTATGAATACTATAATTAATAAAAGTACCTACCTACGCTTTTATCTACTCAATACAAAAAAAACTAAACATAAAATGCCCAAAACTAACCTATCAGTAACTAAAAATCTAACAATAATCTAATCTATCTATCTATTATCTAATCTAAAAATCGAATCTAAATCTACTTAAAAAGAAATAAAATAGGAACTATTAATAGTTAAGAATTTAAACAAAACTAAAACTAATTTAGAAAATAACAACAAAAGAAATTAAAATAAACTATTTAAAGACAAAAAGTCGCGCTGATAAGCACGGTTTATAAAATAACAATTATTGTCTGTCAATAAAGTTCAACACTCTGAACGCATCAACAGCCAAATATTGAATGACGCTTGCGCTCGCCTCCCGCCCCTTTTATACTCTGCCGCCGCGAGCCCCGTCGAGCGCGGCAACCGTTACGCAAAAATAATCCTTATAGCTTGATTCACTATTCACGCGCGATGTCTTGTTGGCGTATTTCATGTAAGTAAGTATAAGTTTGGTGTTTCTATACCGATTTCAATGATTCTTTTTTTATTGAATTGGTGCTAATGTTTATTTTTTTTTAATTAGGAATGATGGTGAGCATTATTGGTTTTATAAACGTAAAAGTAAACAAATATAATAAGAAATCTCCGAACTGCTAAGCTATCGAGAGTTATGCGTGTTATTGTGAGTTAACTATAAAAGGTAGATATATGCTGTCTTGGAATATTTTTCGTGTATTTTTATGTAGAATATTTCCGTTATACATAGTTTCTATGTAGCTCTAACCATTAAGGCTGCACACGCGACGGAAGCTTAAAAAATCAAGCAACTTCTCCCATTTTCTCAACATTTCCTTTCACTGCTCTGCTCCTATTCATTGTAGTGTGATGAAAAGTATACTATTACCTGCCCAGGAGTATAAAGAATAATTGTACTAAGTTTCGTTAAAATCCGTCGAGTAGTTTTTTTTTCTATAAATAACATACAAACAGACAGACAGACAGACAGACAGACAAAAATTTTTTTAACTGCATTTTTGGCATCAGTATCGAACACTAATCACCCCCTGCTACTTATTTTGTAAATATATTTCATGTACAGAATTGACCTCTCTACAGATTTATTATAAGTATAGATGAATCATTTAAATAAAATAAGTTTACTAGAAATTACTTATTATATAACCTAAGGGATGGGCGAACTGTCATTGCAGATAATCTGTTCTTGAGATGGAAGATATTGTATTTGTAAACTGTTACAAGTTAAGAAAAATACACCCATGTTTATATATATTAGATTATTCCCTCCCGCTTCGCTGGGCACACTATTAATTTGTATGTGATCGTAGGTTGCTATGGTAACCTTTGTCATATTATCCGTTGTCATCGTAACCGTTGCTATGGTAACTCTTACCCCCGCGTTAAGTGTATAGCTCCTACAGGTTTAAAACTCGACGAAATGCAAAAAGTTGTAATCCGTTGGGATAGGAATTCCGTAAAATCCGTTCCTAGTGGACGTTTATGTCACAAAAGAAGTAACTATGTAAAATGTAACTATGTTAAGTTAATGGGACATATAGTATTGGAGATTTCGTGACGAGTCAGTGAGTGGTACATCGCACACACACACAGAAATATATATATATATATATAAATCATTTTAGTATTATTTTTATAAATATTAATAATACTTGAATTTATTTTCTCTCACTCATTCATTTTAAATGTAATAAAAAAAACAATAAATTTATTTATCTTTTTTTTTGTACATGTTCCTACCTACCCTACCTACCTACCCTACTCATATTCACTCGTTTACATCCTAAGGTTGGCCGGTAGATGTCTTTTGGGGCAATAAGCCCGCATTTTGTATATTTTGTATATGAATAATTAAATAACTAAAAAATGTTTATTAAAAGTATAATTGAGCTGAGCCTAAACGAAGCTCTTAAGCGTTTGGGAGACCTTTTTTGTGTTTAGTTGTCTCCGGAATGCGACGAGATAATTAGCTAAAAATTTTCTCATGTATGTTTGAGCCGAACGCGGATGTTATAGCGAAAACAGATTGATGAAATGTTTAGCCATTCAAAAGTTATCAAGAAAAGAAGAAAGGAGAGAGGCTCAGCTCAACACCCGCCGCGTACGGTTGGCGGATACTAGTAAATTAACATAAAATTATTCAATATTCTAGAGCAAAATAAATCAGAGTATGTACAATTTCAATTATAGAGAAAGTTTAATTTTAAAAATAAATTACATTAAAAGGTGAATCCTAGAAATTTAATCTCCTATGATAAATTAGAAGTTATAATAAATTTCAAGTAATTATAGAAAAAAAAAATACAAAAGTGATGTTATAAATTGATTGATTGATTGATTGACTTATCAAATGACGAAATTTAAAATAATCTAGGTCGTATAGATTATACGAGAAAGTAACTTTAATCACCTCCTATACTAGTCGGTCACCCATCCCACACTCGACCGCTGGTAAGTATACATCACAGTTAAAATATAATAAACTTAAACAAAACGAAAGTTATACTTTCTTAGGATTATATTTATCAAATAATTGAGTAAAAGTACAAGAGCAAGGAAACACACTTTCTATTGTAGTCCCGTGATCGCTCCGAGATAATTACTATTGAGAGCACAGATCTTCAATTATATTATAAAATGTATGAGGTTTTTCTTTCGGCGTGACGATTTTATTACGGCTAATGACAGCTTCAAATTATCACTTTAATGACAGGTGACATTTTTTTTTTTTAATATTTATCAATGATTTTTTTTATGCAGACGCGGTAACGAAAAAGGTTATATAGGAAATGTAAATTGAATTGGACGAAGTGAAATTAGACTACTTTCTGCACCTTTCTATTCTTCTGATGATTTCCAATCTTTAAAATTTTAATTACGATAACAGTAAAGACATTGTTGGTATTTGATTAACTGTTGGTAAATATACCAACTTTTTTATTTTTAACCTAAAATTTCTCATAAATTTAAACGACTGAGCCAATTGGGACAGAACGAGAACGCAACACAGACATTTTTGTAGGAACTATAGCACGACAATCGCGTGTTTGGAACTATACAAACATTAAAGACCCATCTCTTTATAATTAATAGCATTTTTATAACATGCGTCTAGCGATACTATGTTCATCGGGACAAGTCAAAATATCCCTATTCATTAAGATCAAAAGAAACAGCTGATAAATAAAAAAAATATAATATACTATCTGAGCAGACTATAAATTAATAAATTCTTAAACGAAATGGAATGTATCTGAAAAAAGAAATAACCAATAGCACACCAGTAAAAGATAAAATGGAAGACAACGTTGCATCTTAAATAGTCCGGGATGGACGCATACTCGCATACCGTATATTATATTTATAGTCTGTCCGTCTGTAGTTCGAATTGTTCAAATTTATTAAGAAAAACACATCTTTATACTTAATACCAACTTAAAAATATTTTTAAGAGTAAATACTTTTTAGTGGGAACTTCTTGAAACGTGATCAATTAGTATTACAATGTTGGCAAAACGTCTTAAGGACGGCTATAATAAATGCATTAACATAAACGACTGGACGTACGACCGTGACCTTCCTGCGCGAGCGCAACCAGTTTCCAGTGCTCTTGTTATAGTCCTTCTTAGGGCTCTGACCCAAGTGCAAGTGGTTATACTTTTTATATAACTTGTTTTAACTTATACACATATATATTTATATAGTTACCGACATTACATATATACTGTATGCTATATACAATATAAAAATATATTCTTAACATACTATATGCTAAAATATGTTATACTAAGAACCAAAAATATAGAAAGAAATGAGTAAGGTTATAAATTGATTGAAGATTTTTTTTTTGCCTCCATTTTTGACATTGACACTCAATGTAACAATTCAAGGTGCATTCCATCCATTTGCGTATTTTATTTATAAAAAAGTTACTCTTTTATTGATATCAAATTTTTATGAATCGTTATATTAAAAATTATATTAATATTGTTTTGGTATACTTATTTCATGAAGAAGTTAAATAATAAATGAATCACATAGCAACGTGGACAAAACGTTACACATAAACATTGGCTTTCATCCAAAAACTGTAATCTAGATAACGGATATAGGTCTACGTCATAGCCTTAGAAAGGTCATTTCTCAACAGCTACCATTGTTCTAATCTTGACCTTTCAGTCACCAATTACTAAACTATACCTATCATTAACCTACAAATTTAAACGACTATGCCATCTATACTATAATACTTATCTATGGTTATTTGGTTATACGGGCACACTCCTATTGGTACAGTAGGATCCAGATCCAAACAGGAATGTTTAATACATTATATACATTTTCATACAAACATTACTTTAGTAAATATAATGTAGTAACGAAAACATCTTTTGGAATTTTTCTGTGTTTAATTAAAAATACAACTACCGTTGGCAGAGCTCTGAAACGTTTCTAGATCTTGCCCGTTTGTAGAACGGGCTATTAGACTAGTTTCTAATAAAAACTTAATCAAACATCGTCATTCGATTTGCTGTAAGTAAAATGTACAATTTAATAACATATAATGCAATGAATACATCTCATAAAAAATGTATAATCTTCTTCATTTGAGATTTAAAACGGTATATGAATGAATGATTTTGATATTTAGACCGACTTTCTAGTGGTATTATCGTTATAATTTTATAACACATGAAGCAGTTTGTTAATACTATATCTATTAAAATACACACATACATAAAACATGTGACATCATGGTCACTCCCGCATGTGAGATCATAGTGAAGAATAAATAAATATTCTGTGCTATGTGCAAAAATAAAATACAACAAATTATTGTTTGTAATACAATTATGCACAAACAAAAAAATATTATAACAATTAAAGTTTTCAAATAAACTGCAACCTGGTAATACAATTGTGCACAAAAAAAATGTTATATTATAATAATAATAAGTATTCAAATAAACTGCAACTTGATCAAGGTATAATAGGAATAAGTCCAGTTAAAACTTAAACCTTCATCTACATACATTCTAATACAGATGATGGCTTCAAAGTAACAGATAGCTCAAAAAAAAATTTTGTTTAGTAGTGTATGTGTACATGCTTATTTACTTAACTGCTTAAGTGCAGCATTCAATTATATATTCTAACTAATTCAGACTTAACTATGTTTTTTTATTTGGTTCACGATTTCCATGAATTTTTAAGTTTCCAAACTTATGATTAATATAATAATAATAAACATACACAAAAAAAGTTTAGTAGTATATGTGTACATGCTTATTTTCTTAACTGCTTAAGTGCAGCATTCAATTATATATTAACTAATTGAGAATTAACAATGATGTTTTTTTATTTGGTTCACGATTTCCATGAATTTTTAAGTTTCCAAACGTAAGATTAATATAATAATAATAACGAGATAGTTTAAATAGCTTGTGATTAACTATTATAGAAATACAGGTCAGTGACTTAATATTGTTTCGCCCTTTCATTTGAATCGCAATCATTAGACCTTGTTATCCTATTAGTCATCAAAAACAAATCGGCGGAACTGCAACTATCTTTGACGATGTTTGTAATCGATTTACAATGCAAATATATGAAAAAGTATTGGATACTGTAATATTATACTTACAAAAAATAATTAAGCAATCATTATTATCATTTCAAGATAAAATATAATGTTTCAGATGACTGGCGCAGAACAGAAAATGGCGTAAAACTTTTATAGTAATATGAGGTTTATATGTTTAGAAATATTCATTATATATCCGTTATAATGTTAGAAGTAATATTTTCTATTAAATTTGACTAAATACATAATACAATAAATAGAAAACTTAAAATTATTCCTACCTTTCTATTATATTGACAGCAACACACAGCACTAGAAAAATCACTGATAATGATAAATCGGTAGTGGTAACATTGCAAATATAAAATCATCCAACGGCTAAACACAGACTAAATTTGAAAATATATCGCTATATAAAACGAAGGTATTTTTTACAAAAAAACAAAAAGGAAATGCGAATTGACACAATTGTGTCTATAATATATTTGATATCATTACGTGGAAAAAATAAGGATTTAAGTAGGATAAAATAGTTAGTAGCTTTTCGCTGTCATTAGTCTGTAGTGAATACATAAATTGTATGAAACATAAAAGTTTATTTATTTATAAATCTACCAACAAATTGTATACAGCATACTTGATATTTAATAATTAAAAATGTATTTTTTTCTCCGGGCAATACAACTTACTTATAGGTAAATTCGACATACAATATTTCACACTAACATGAACTATAATAAAATTAGAATTAAAAACTTTTACATTTATTAATTATAATTTTGCTACCATGCTTTAAAAATATATGAAAAGTAGGTCAAAATATATATTTAGGTTTACACATCGTGGCACAGTTTTTTTCTGGTAATAACTTACAATTTATTTTCCATTAATATATTAGGGATATATCCCTGCAGGGGATAAGTCCGCCTTTGTGCATAATTTTCTTGTTATACATTAAGCTATGTACTTTAGTATTATTTATGTACAATAAAGAGCATATAAACAAACAAGGATCAATACTCAGAAAACGAAATTTACTTCCGATTAAAACTGAGCACTGTCACTTACATTTAATTTTATACAAAAAATAATATATATATTCTGAATTTATTATGAATAAAAATTTGAATATAGTTTTCCAACTTGCTTTTAGTCGTATCATAGACAGTAAAAATAGTGCGTTTACATAATATTTTACGGTTCTCTGAATGAGTAATACCTTTGCTTTTTCCATATAGAAAAGAATAAATATTTCATTATAAGTAAGGACCTATTGATTTTCTTTTCGCCTTCACGAAGTGTTTAATGTTTAAACAGTAGACCAGTAAACAGTGGTTGGTATTCTCCACAGAGTGCTATAATTCTCTCTTAACAGTCTGTGCCCACCGTCACCATTTAGGATTGAACAAATTATCTATATCAAAATCAAATCAATTATCATTTATCAAGGGTCAAGGGTGTGTTGTTTTATTGATTTTTGTTAAAATATTATTGTGAAAAGCTGAGGATAATATTGCATCCATGTGAAGTGATTGCCGGAGAGAACTGTAAATAAGCTAAATATTTTGCATGGTTTTAAAGTGCTACTTAACATTAACTAAAGCTAATAACTGAGGTTAGACTATGATAAAAAAATGTTTACTTTCAGTCTTACGACCTGTATTTTGGCGATAATTTGGGTTACCTCTTTCTTGTTGATCGTCGCGTCTTTAAACGCAGGTCGAAATACAAGCAGGCCGACGTTGATTGTTGCTACCACTCTATCAGCTATTTTTAGATTGATTCCCGAAGATACCCTCCTGGATCTCGCGCGTAGTTTTCACAGGAATGTCTTTGTAGCTTTCCCAACAACTGTAATTTCCACGGCGATCGGTATCTTTTTAGCTTATCTTTATATCTTTAATTATGCATCTGCGAATGAGCCTGAGGATCCGCCTCCTAATTTGAAGCGGCCTGGTGAAACTGACTAAATTAAATTATTGGTGAGTGGTGTCATTGCTGCTTGTTTGTATTTGAATGCTATCAGTAAATGTTCTTTAGTTGCCGAGAACTTTATTCATTCTGTCGAAGTATTTGAAATTTTATATTATTTATAGTTTGAGACTTAAATATCTATGTAGTGACTGGGCTACCCAACCACAAACTATGAAATCTTCCAAACTATAGATTGATTATTTAAAACTTAATCAATAATCAAGATGAATTATTGTAAATTTTAACTGAATTGTTTGCATGAATCATTTTATTTATTTTTGTTGTGCAAAGTGAGCTGTGTGACTGTTTCACTTTGGTAAATAATTTTAGTTTGACCAAGTAAAGGATTTTGATTTGCTGTCTACTGTGTATGCACTGCAATTGTGTTGTATTTAAACAGTCTTCCAGTAGTTGTTGATGATGGCATTAGCAACTTAATTCCTACCGAGCTGCCTTTCATCTTGATAGATGTGTTCAAATGAATAGATTTCATGAATTAACTGTCTAATTTATAATTTGTTAGTAATTTGGTTTCTACAAGCATTGTTAGTGTAACACTTAATGAAATGCAATAAACTTAATTTCAGTGAGATGTATTTCTAATGTACTACATTAGATATTTGATTTACTGATTTACTTGATTGGGTATCCTTTCTTTTCAGTCCAGTTAGCTATTTCCAGCTCTTAAATTATTTAATTTCCAGCACTTAACTTTAAAAGTATTATCCGATTTCATTAGAAATTATTTTATTTTTAAATATTATTTTAACATACTTCTACTATAACAAGGTATTCTGAAATACTGACAGAATAAAGCTTATACTACACAGAAAATAATTACCTACATATTACAGTAGAAGCCGCTTAGTGTGATCACGTTAGGCCAACTTCATTTGATAACATTAACCGAATGATTACATTATGCGAACAGTAAATATCAATCAAGACTTTTTTTATAATAATAATTCAAATGATAGTAGTATCGGCGGCATCGCGTTGACTCATTTTTGGTAACTTCTTGAACTTGTCGAGAAGTTTTAATTTTTCTTCGTTAGACAAATCGCGACGTTTCTTATTGACTTCTTCCATAATCGCGTTTAATGCACTCTGACAGACAAAGTAGACGGGAAAAGTCTGAGGTGAACTGAGAGCAAACCTAGTGTTTACCCTTTTTATAGACAAATTTTTACATTATCTTAGGTACGGCAATTGTTGTTAAGGGAGGGGCTGAATTGTCTTTTACGATCATTCGAGATGAACCATAAATTCATACTGGATTTTGAAATTTTAGGACAAACAATTTTTCTAGAAAAGCATTTTGTTTTGATGAATTGATGATAAACCATTGAATAGCAACTTTGAGATTTTGAGAAAAAAAGATTAGGATAGTTAAGAACAATAAAAACCTTCAATAAAGGTTCTTCAGGTCAAAATTCCGACCGAAAGTCATGTTCTTAATCCGTAAATTTAGTAAAATCGCTTCAAAAGAAAAGTTTTTGTTTTGAATATCGATAACAATAAACGACTTTTGATCACAATAAACGGATCATTTTCAATGTATTTTGAATAGGGTGAATTGGGACCGACCATTTTTGATAACAATAGCCGATTGATAACATTAAGCGTGATTATAATAAACGGCCTCTACTGTATTAAAGTATCTGAGAGAACACTGCACGGCTAGAGTATATTACATCCCCAGTACTGTCATCCACATGACAGTATATGATAGAAATATCCAACATATTATTGATGTGTATGAGGAACAGAGTTGGGAATAGCATGCAGACTTGGGGTATACCAGCATTCACTTGATTGGGGTTGGAACAAAAACTGTGGAGAACAACCATTATGCTCCACCCAGTGAGAAAGGTGGTGATAAATTTGTATAAAGTCTCGAGAACCCGTAGGAAAAAAGCTTCGCAAGAAACTCCTTGTGCCATCAAGGCTTTTGCAAGATCCTCCCCTTGCTTTCAATAACCGCTGCCTGTTGTGCTGAAGATCACCAGCTGATCGACCATAGCGAGAGTCATATTGCCGGTCATTAACTAATTGGCGATCTTCGAGGTACGTTAGGAGCCGTTGCTTAACGATGCTCTTCATTATTTTGGAGAGTAGTTCGTTAATGGTGATAGGTCTGCAGTTAGCTGGGTCTAAACTGTTACCTTTTTTAGGGAACGGATGGATAAGGCTACGCTTTCGAGTACCGAAATAGAAGCAATGTTAGCGAGTCAACTCAGGGAGACATGTTCGTAATACCACTGGGGAAATGCCATCCGACCTACTTGACTTGTCCAATAAAAATAGAGAATTTCTTATGGTTGTTCGTCGATTTTTTGGCATGGAGATGCCGGAAAAAAGCAATCTGAATGATGAACTGAAGAATGATCAGAAGAACTCTGACACTCAAAATCGGCTATTTCTTTTGCCGAATAGGCCAGAGAGCGCAATGGCGGTAGGGACAGCTGACAAAAGTTTCCCAGAGTGGATTTGGAGAGCTCCTAGAACTTGGGCATGCCGGGCGGGTACCTTGTTAACTGATCCTTAATTTTATGACATAGTTCCATGCCCTGTAATAACACATCACCGACAGCCGCAGCGCAGTCACTGGAATCATTGGAAGCGAAATAAACCGGTTCCCATGGGTAAGATGCAAAAAAGAACCGAATCCATCCCAATCCGCTGACTTGTAGTGCCAATTGCGTCGGGTCTTATGCGAACCGGACGTTGAATGGGCACTATACTCCAGCAATGATCGGTCCTCTGGGGGCCCCTCGAAAGTGACCTGTTACTTTCCGGGACGTGTAGTTAGCAGAAGATCCAACAAAGAGGGCATGTGGCTGTTCACTTCCGGTGGACGAGTGTGCGACTTGACCAACCTCGCGTGATCGGTGGCACGTGACCCTATTCAATCGGCATTGTGAGCGTTAAAGTCCCCGAGGACTAACACTTGGGCAGGGGCAGTTTGATAAAGCAGGTCATCAACCTTCGCTTGAAGATGACCCAACAGTTGATCCGTTTCTGCATTATCACTATGAGACTTGTAGAGGTACGCGTAGTCTCTGAAATGATCATCCACGTATAGACAGAGGACCTTAAAAAATGATCGCGACGGTAGTAGATATGGCAATGTTCGTAAGGGAAGGGAAGAATACCCATGCGTGTGGTGTTTTCTTCCCTACCCTGTATACAAAATGCCTCAGATAGGTCGGGCAGCCCGAGCAAAATCTTTTTTCTTCACCTTCATCAAAGCTGGTAAACTTCTGGAGTATACATTTTTTGGAGGTAACGCTTTCATGTTTGGCGGGAAGGGGGATATAAATGTTGGGCTTCTGGATTCTCTCATTCACGGAACATAACCAAAGTCCATCCCTCGTCGAGCCAGTAAAATACCAGCTGCATTCAAATGACCACAATTGACTACCATTATACTTCTTCCTTTAGTTCTTCAATTTAAGATTTAGCTGTTTGTTGTGACAAAAATTTCTTTCCACAAAAATCAAGATACAAAAATAAAGGAAAACACATAAAAAATAAGCAGAAATAATTAATATAAATGTTATCAATTTATTAAATGTAATATGTATCTAATATAATTTAAAGATGAGATTACAGTATCAGTTAGTGATAAGAGTTCCTTGTCTCTAGTTTGTAGTAATACATCTATCTGGTAAGTATTATATTATAATAGTCCACCATGTGTTTTACTTTTTGGGAAATCTCTTTAATATAAATAACACTTCTAGTCCATAATATTCTCATACAGTCCCTAAATTTGTTAGTATTAATTAAGCTTTGATTAGTATTGAATATTATCAAAGTATAAACACTAAACTTGTCATATACTATTTACTAGTTTTCTGTCTCGAGTATTGAGTTCCATTGACTAATCCAGCGTTTAGATGGAAAGAGATGAGGGGAATTTTGTATGGATGGACAAAGATGAGGGGAATTTTGTCCTAAATAACTAACAGTTAATATGTTTTTATTTGAATGTCTTGATGTATTATACATATATAATGTAAGTTATTTTGTGTGTTAAAGTTTTTGTTTGTTAAGTAGTGGCTTATTCTGCATGATCTATGCACCTTTGTGAATTTAAGGCATGCTCTCCTTGTACTAATACAATTTTAACATTTTTACATTTAGTTTTTATTATATATAGATCGTGGTGACGAGGGATAGGCTAATAAAAGAATTTGTTTCACCGATAGATGGAGAATGCTCAGTCCATTTATTGTCTATCATGTCTTCATGAAATATGACTCATGTCATTATGAAATATAACTATCATGTCTTCATGAAATATGTCTAGCATGTCTTCATGAAATATATATTCGTTTTCCAGTACAATGAGTAATGCCATCTGTCAAGGTCTGCGATCACCTGCTCGCAGGCTTGCTAGCTTGAGGATGGCAAAGCCCATATCAACATCCATTGTCCACAATGAGACCATACTAGTCAAAAACAACGACGAGTTTGTGAATAAGGTTGGTTTAATAACCCATATAGGGTTTTTGGAAACAAATGACACCAAATACAACAAATATTATTATCAATAGGTTATGAACAATGATAAGCCCGTCATAGTGAACTTCCATGCGGAGTGGTGCGAGCCCTGCAAGATCCTCACGCCCAAGTTGAAGGAGCTGATAGAACCCCTCAATAGCCTGGACCTCGCTATCGTGGATGTGGAGGAGAACGCAGAACTCGTGCATACTTTTGAGGTTATAAAACTTTTGGTACTTTTACAAATAGACCTTCCAGTGCTTGGTTTCAAAATGGCTTCCTTGTTGTATTCTACATATGTAAAATATTTAAACTTGTAAGATCTTTACATTATTACATTATATTTAAACTTGTAAGATCTTTACGTATCCTAATAGGTAAACAAAAATTTTTTTTTGTTTACATATTAAAATACATTATAAAAAATACTTTTGAATCAAAAAAAATTTTGGTACTTTTACAAATAGACCTTCCACTGTTTAGATTCAAAATTACTTCCATGTTGTGTTCTATTTAAAATATTTAAATTTGTACGATCTTTAACAGATAATGCTGATTATATTATTATTATTGTTTACAAAATAGACGTTGAATTTCCGCTGCATTTGGTCTCAAAATGGTTTCCATGTTGTATTCTATATATATAAATCTTTTACGAGCCAATTTTTTTTTATCTTTTTTTTTTTATTGATTCCAGGTAAAGGCAGTGCCAGCGGTTATAGCGATAAGTAATGGTCTCATTGTGGATAAGTTCATTGGCCTAGTTGACACTGACATGATCAATAATCTCATCGACCGGATGTCCGGAAAACGGAAAAATGGCGCCTAAAAAATGACACCGATTCATAAATATATTATCTGTATTCTCGCTCGCTTGCTGTCACTATTGTAGATTCACAATTAACGTAGATAAAAAAAATTGAATTTAACTTTACAGTCCTAATACGTATAAGGGTGCGATTGAGGGTAAATGTATTGAAAGAAAAAAAAGTTAATAATATTAAATTATTTGAATGATAATTTAACATTTAATATTTTTATTGAATAATCATCATTTTTTTGGAACAAATTAATGATATTAAATGAAAATTCTAAAAATGGTTTATTTTTATAGTTATTTTCTTTTTAAGTTAATTTTGTCATAAATAATGATTTTTAATGTAAATATGTAATTATTTACTTTCTTATAAATAAGCTATAATAAAGATAATTATTTTTTAATAATAATTTGACAGTAAATAATAAAATTTTAATTGTTGTTATTTATTTAAATATCAAGATTGTTGAGGACGGCTTTGAGAAGGTTAGTTTTAAAACTAGTAGTTTATAGATGTAGTGATACATTACAAATGTTTATTCAAAGTATTAATTGTAGATGCTTGTAGATAACGTGACGTCACTTGCCAGTACGGAATGATGAATTCATCAAAAGTTGTGATAATGTGAAGACAATCATTGTATTTGGTATTATAACTGACTATTGATGAATTATTTATTCATTAGATTAAGAAATGTAACCAAAGTATGCGATGTAGAGCTTTTGTATCTGTAAGTTTAACTCACTTGTAGGAAATTGTTAAAACCTTATAGGATCCCCATTATATATTTATAATATTATACAAGTTAAAATTCTTTTAGGATATTGTAAGATTTACCCCCTTTTTCGAATTTATGAAGTTACCAGTCGCCATTTTGGAAACGTTTACCAGCGGCTGGTTTTAACGGTGATATGTAAGCGCTGTAGGTGCTTTTAATCCTTCCGATTTGTAACTTAAATGTCCCTTTGGATGCAAGCGTAATTATGCCGTATTATTATTATATATAATAAAGAATATTTTGATGAGACAGCAAAATATGAGTCAAAATTATTCGACATTTTAGATATCATACGGCATCCTTACGATATAATTATGTAGTATATTAGAAAACATTACAAAGTATTTAATTCGGACCACTGATATTTGGGCCCAATACCAAAATTGTATATCTTTTCCGACACTCCTGAGTCGTAGTCCACCGAGACACCAAGAGTAATTTATAGTTTAGTTTTTACATTATAATAAACGCTCAATCAATCTCATGATCAATATGTCCTTCGCTGTTTTAGATGTCATATTATATGTGTCAAATAAATATATCTTAATGCATTGTTTGTTTATTTTTAGTTATTAGCAATTTAATTGAATTTCTGGTTTTGTTTTATCCACAAAGCCACTAAATTGCTAAGAACAGTTTTGTATCATCCAGTCATACAAATCTATAACCGTGGTGGTAATCAGAAGGCTTTGGCAGCGGCTTGTTACATTGCATTAAGGGACAACCACACTCAGAGTACCTTAGACTCCGGACGTCACTCAAACACCAGTAGGGCCAATAAATGATTTTAGAAGTCTTCAAAAGTGGACCTTCCTATGCAGACTACGCTAAAATAGAGTTGCGAAAGCTTGCTGTAGAGTTAGTTGAGTTAAATCATACAACTGGCCCAGGGTCAAGGATTCCTCATATTTGGGACCTTTTGCGAAAACCGAATTGGATGGGTTCAGCCAAATATTAAATAAAAGCGTTGGAAGTAAAAATTATCTGAGCTGAAAGACTAATGATAATATGATGATAAACTAGCAGGAGGCTCCAAATTGTTGAGCATTGCAGGATAGTCATTTATGTGTTCTGTTTGCTGTATTTCGCAGTGTTGTGTATATCTCCCCTGTTAATATAGGACAGACATACTGATAAACGGTACGCCACATGGTAGACATTCCACCAATCAATACGTAACAGTTTGTGTACACTTTTATCTTAGTACAGCCAATAAGTAGAATTCCTTTCGGATAGATAATCTGGAGAGTTTTGTTGCGAGTGAATATTTACCTACCAGGCAAGCATGCTCCATCGTAAACCGCATCATCGCTTATCAGCAGGCTGGGTTGAAGTCTATGCTTGCTTATTCCGTATAAGAAATTAACAAAACACTTATTTTTATTTATTTATTATAAGGCAATATTACAGGACTAAAATTAAAATTACTTTCATACTCGATGCAAAATGCGTTTTTTGGTGCATGACAAAGTGTCATTTTGCTATATTTTAAGTCATATTCTTCGTGTACTGAAGTCCAGCTAATTACTATTACTTTGGAGGTCATGACAGTCGTGTTTACTGATTTCGTGCTATATCTTTAAATCATAAAAGATATATTCAAGTAAATCATTAATGAATAGGGAAAATAATAAAGAACCGAGGTTAGAACCCTGTGGAACCCTGTGGAAAAGGCATAGAATCACACAGATACTGTGACAAACTGAGAGAGACTGGTGATATATGATATAAGCCAACACAATAGCGATCTGTGTGTAGATAGTAGGTTTTAATAAGAAAAATGTCATGATTGATTGTATAGAATGCTTTTGTATAATCTGTATATAAGGAATCTATCTGCGTACGACAGTTTAGTAGTATTTAAGTAGTGTATAAGTAAGATTAGAAATCTTAGAACATTCAGACGCGAAACTGTGCTACCACTAATCATAGGCTTTAAAAAAACTTGGGTTAGTGTATAATGCTTCCAAAGATTTTTGCAAAACAGCTAGTGTACTAATAGGTGTAAATTTTTACTTTACATCTATTACCTTTTTGAATGTATAGATAGAGTGTGCGCAAAATCCCGGAAAAATTGTTGATAAACTGCGATTGAAAAAAAAGTTAATGAGTTCAAAAAGTGATATGAGTTTGATTACGGCAAATCGGCAAATTGTAAATATATGCTACATACTGAAGCAAAATGTTCCGCAAACAATTCCGCAATATCTTCTTCATTATCTGCAAATATAGTCATACGTCTTCTTGGATTTAGTTAAATACCAGAAAAAACATTATTTCAAATTGTTTTCAGTTCCAGGGATGTATGTAGCAATTTATCAAATAAGCCTTTATCCTGGAACGAAGCACTAACTGTAAAAATGTTGAGGGTTCTATATAAAAAAGACAACTTATTAGATACTTTTCTAAGATATCAGAATAAAAATCGGGTTACATGTACCATTTTATTTCGGATACATCAATATTGGTAATAACATAATTTAAAATTCCTGAGATTTTCACTTACAATGAATCAAACCGAATCATCAATGAACAATATTGATACATTGATATGTGAAGTGACAATTACATTGTGCTAGCGTTAATTTACTCTTATATCCCGGCTCCGCTCGTCGGAGTTATCGAAAACACATCTTTCTGGACGGATTGTGCTTTCCATTTTGATTTATCACTAGAGACTTGCATCTATTGATAAGATAAGAATTGAACTGAACTAAAAAAACTGCCAATCATTAAATAATCTCTCATAGACAATTGATATAATTCTTTTTATACTTTTCAAATGATTGTTACGTAGATTTAAGATTTTAATTTAAGACAGTAAGTACATGAAGGACACACACACGATTATAAAAATCAGTCTAAAATATATTAAGGCAACTCGCGAAAAAATATAAGCTACTATGTCGGTTTACGAAAATAATATTTTTTTAATAATTTTGTACGCACTCGTATACTTTATATGATTTCGAAACAAATTTTCATAATTTCTAAATTATAATTTTAAAAATTGTTATATTTAAGATAAAATTGTACGAAAAAAATATTTATATTTTGAGACGAACGCTCCACTTGCAGAACGTTGAGATTTTAACAGATTTTTTTTATTATAACATTAATTAATTCTAATATAATATTAAACGATCAACTCACAATAATTTAACCTTTTTTTTTTATATATATAAATTCGTAAAAATCAACGAGTTGATCGCGGAACGATGCGATTTATATATATTTATATATACACAGACCGAGATAATTTTACATGTTCAGACATAATCAAAATCACAAATAACATTATATTATAACAGAGAAATGCACGAGAAATAATACATTAAAAAAAAGAATCATAACATTTTTTGGCGAAATGAGACTAAGGTATTGAGTTTAACTTAAAATTAAATTTAGTGGAAAAAGTAACAAAAAAAATACAAAAAAATCTCTTCCACACTAACAGTTACATTTCAATTTACACTATGTACAGCTATTTACATCATCAGTCGTGTACGTGGAGTCCTAGTGTACATTGGAGCCCTACACCTCGTCGCCGAGGTCACGGACGCAGGGCTCCGCCACTGGCACGAAGCGTTCTCCGACCTGCACCAGCACGATGCTTCTATCCACGTGAGACCTGAGCGTGGGGTCGCGGGCGTTTGGAGTCCATTTGTGCACCACCTGGGATATTGAGAATTTTGTTAGTATAAAAATAGTTTTGAAGATATAAGCAAACAGACATAAAGCGGGGGTCTATTTGTGCACCACCTGAGATATTCAACCATTTTGATGGAACAAAAATAGTTTAGAAGAAATAAATAAGCAAATAGACTCAAAGTCGCGTCCTCACCAGCCCGTCCATCCCTGCGAGGGGTACCCAGCTACCCCAGCTGTCCCGGCCTCCCCTCTCTCGTTGGTAGTCGCTCGGCCACAGCACGTCGATCCTCCTTCCGAGATTGATGCAGTCGTACACCCCCATCGGCTCCACTATCAGCACCTTGCTCCCCACCCCCACTGAGCGCCCGGACCCCGAGCGCTTCACCCGAGCCTTCTCCCTCTTGGGGTCCATGGGGTCCCTTTTAGAATCCCTCTTGGGATCTCTCGTGGGTTCCAGGCTGCTCTCCTTGGGGATAACCTCCGGCTTCTCGGTGTATCTTCCGGTTAGTTCGCGGTAGCTCTCCCGCTCGTGGCGGAGATCCTTGGACAGCTTCGATAGATCCTTAGACGTGCTTTCGTTTATGAAGTATCTGAAATTTTCAATTATATTATGGAGATTAAAATAATAAAGACAACTTAATTATTAAATGTTGTTAATAAAACGCACATACGACACGACAATTAGTACTGTTAAGTGATAAATGATGTACAAAATGGCGATTTGAACTTACTTATAATAGACATTACTACTATAAGTCAATAGTCCTTGATTATCTCCTAGTCGCGGATGACGATGGATACCTTTTAAAGTGTCCTTGCCTGGCGTTCCTGTTGGCGATGATCTTGCAGTCGGGCAGCGAGAGGTCGAGGGGCACGGCACCCCCCGGCCCCGGTGCCCCCTCCAGCGATGACTGCGACCCCGAGCACTCGGATCCGCGGGACTCTCGGGATCCCGACACCTGAGGGGTCAATTAGGATTTAATAATAAATTATCTGTAACGTAAAATGTTAATTTAATTAGTTGTTAATTTTTGGGACAGTACACAATACGTTACGTTCCCAATAGTTAACTAACCTTAGCGCTGGAGGCGCGGCGGGGCTCGCGATCATTGAACTCCCACCCGCAGGAACCCTTCAAATATTATAATACATTATATAAAGTTTTATAAACAAACGATTTAATAATTATCATCAAACATGTATATATATATATATATATATATATATATATATATATATATATATATATATATATATCAAGTTTTTATATTTATATTATATTTGTTAATAAAATAATAGGGGGTGTGTGAACACGCACCTGGCCGTCCTCGAGGCGACTGCGGGGTGCGCGGCGGGGGCGGGTACGGGCACCCGGCTGGGGGGGTGGGTTAGTAGAGTTAAGGTGGTACTACTTATTACTGACTCTTAGGAGTGATAAAGTCCGCTCTCCTTAATACTTAATTTGCTCACTCGTTATGGTTAACAAACTTGTTTGAATATCAGCACAATTTAAAGATAAAGAAAAATATAAAATACGTCCTGTTACCTGTGTGAGCGCTCGGCGACTCCTCTCCCGTCGCGCGTCCCTCTCCTCGCTGCGTCTTCTCCTGCGCGCGTCGCCCCCGGGCCCTCCCGGCGGCACTCCCGGCGCCCCCACTGGGCCTCCCGGGGCCCCGACGCCGCCCACGCCCTCCACGCTGCCGTACGCTGAAAATATATAACAACTAATGATGATGGAGTTCTTTAGTCGTATATACAAGAGTTAAAGAGAAATCACATATATTTAAGATATGAATTAATAATAAAATAGTACTACATTGAAAAACGAGATATTATTAAATAACCATCAAATATCAGTATATTATTTAATAACAAATAGTAATACGTCTAAAATGCAACTGTTAGTAATATTTATTTCCCTAAGATTCAACTTACGTGGGTCGTCGTGTCTCTCGTGCGAGTGTTCCCGCAGCAGGCCCGCCAGCGACGCCAAGGTGGAGGCGGGGGGCTTGCCCGCGCCGGGTGGAGCCCGCGGACCCACTGCAAAGGGAGGGAGAAGTTACATAAAATCTAATAAAAATTATTTTGTGTGTGTGTGCGCCTGTATGTACATGCCTGGTGGCGTGTGAGCGGGGGGCCTGGCGGGGGGTCGGGCTCGACCCGCCTCCGCTGCTGCGGCCTCGCAGGCCCCGCTCGAACATCCCTCCCCGCACCGACGACGGATCCTGTGTAAAAATAATATTAATAAAACTGATAAACGATTTACATTAGTATATCCACATTCATGTTATATATTTGACAGCAATGCTGCAACAGCAATATCAGATTCAAAATTGTTTCTATATTTATATTTAAATAACTTCTCTATTATTTTTTTAGTATTTCAAAAGTGTGTTTTTGTTATATTAATATAATTCTACTTAGCGTTGAATAAAGTTTTTTTAATTCTCGAGTAACAACATGTTATACCTCCTCCAGAGAGCGGCGAGGCCTCCCCTGATGGCCCTCACGCTGGCCGGGCCCCCTATGAGGGAGCATAGCGCAGGGGACGAATCCGCGTACGAGGTGGTGAGGGGGGACACGTAGATGGGGTACCCGATGGGCTGGTCGCACGATGAGTTTATTATGTTACGGAGGGCCTGGGGAGGACACGACATACATACATTGTTATACATATATCTGTAATACTTTTTCTATTATTAACTAATTATTGGTTATCAAATAGATTGCAGTGTTCGTACATTGCTAACTAAATATATAGTCCTGACACTTCCATTTGTTACACAATTGTATTAATTCAAAATGTAAAAAAATATAAATAAATAAATAATTAGGCATTATGAAAAAATCAATCCTATAAACAAAAATCTATTTATGTAAGAACATAAATCTCCACTAGCGGAGTCATTAATGAGACTCATTTGTGTCGTAGCTAGAGAATTTATTAATCAATTTGGTTTGCCCTAGCCCCTGCTGCTGTGGATACCAGCTTGGCGGTTTGTATGGAGCCCCTCTCGGGCTATAAATACCTGCTTGGCGTTCTGTATGGAGCCCCTCTCGGGGTTCCTGTTCCTGAGGTACACCAGCTCCTGCTGCTGCCCGGCCCACAAGCCCCGCACGCACTCCCTGTTCAGCTTGATAACCCTGAACCCCAGGTGTCGCTTGTTCAGCATTATTATCTTGTAGTCGTCGTTGCCTTCGTCCATTACGTGTCTGTGGATATTACTCTACTATTGAGTATTTATATTGATGCAATAAATGTAAAAAAAAAATTAAACATAATTTTTAGGTGAGATATGTGCGTGCGTGTATGTGTGTGCGTGTATGCGTGTGCGTACATGTGAGCACATGGGTGTATGCGTGTGAGTATATATGTGCGCTTGCATGCGCGCTTGTGTGTGGATGTGTGGGCGCTTGTGTGTGGCTGAATATATATGTGGGTCTATGTGTGTACCTGAGAGCAAGTAGATGTGGCGCTCCCCTGAGCACGGCCTGTCTCCAGGCCGGTGCCGCCTCGTGGCAGATGACGAGGCGCCGCGAGTGGGACGCGATGGCAGCGTACAGGGACGCACTGCTGCAGTACTCCTCAGGGAACATGAAATGATCCTGGACACACAACGAGCAAATAATGATACAACATTGGGTCGACGGTCTGGGGCTGGCTCAATACTAATTTCATCCAATTCGTTAATTGCTGAAACATCGTTATTTTTCAACAATGAAAATTAAACATTTAGTTGAACGAACGGGGAGATATTCCCGTTATCAAATGTGTGTATCAAATAGGTGTACGACCAAACGTGGAAATCTCCCCATTTAGTCGTGCACCAATCGCGATGTAGAGTTTTGCTAACAAAATAAACTGGTTATAAACACACGATACGTTTCCAAATACTGTAATGTGCCGCTGCAAAACAGGAATGCTCTCAACGATTCCATACTTTGAAATGTAATTTGCAAAAAATTGACGTTGGACAGCCCGAAGTTTGACACGCCCGATCCCGGTGGATATCCTACAGTTCACTACGGCTACGGTCGGCTAAGAGTTTATAAATGTAATTTACATGTTCAGACCTGGTGCAGTTTAAAAATGTCATAGAAATGTTCAGACCTGGTGCAGCTTTAGCGCCATCCGGACGGCGGGCGCCAGCACGGCCTGCAGCAACGCCACGTCGCTGAACACCCACTCGTCGCGCGCGCACGTGATGCGGAAGTCGCCCTTGAACAGCGCGTGCAGGCCGTACAGGAAGAACTCCACGCTGCTTGGAATTCAACGACACGTCACTTCACTTCAACACGCATTTCTCATTAGGTAACTTCTAATTTTCCATTAGTCGGCGAGGTGTCGGTTTGTCCATCCTACCTGGATGCGGAGAGGTGCTGAGCTGCGGCGAGAGCGCGGCGTCCGAGCAGACTGAGGGCGAAGCACAGCGTCACTAACGGGGAGTCCCTCGCCGCCGCCCGCCGCCGCCAACCCGGCCCGCGCCGCGCCCCGCAGTGCACCAGCCACTCTTGGTACACGCCGCAAAAGCGACTCCTGGGGACAAGGGGTCGTGTCAGAATGGTTGAACGATCAAATCGTTTCTTCTCTGTCTTACTCTTCAAGGGTTAAATTGCTTCTTCTGTCCCACTCTCCATTCAAAAATGATCATGTTCATTCATACTCACTTGGTGATTCCCGAGGCCCTGAAGTCGTAGTCCTCGTCCAGGTTCACGTTGAAGATTGGATCCAGATCCACGAAGGAGCGCTCGCTCATCGGCTTCAAAGCCTCAGCCAGTTCCGTCGACGCGAGCCACTCCTCAAGTTTGCTCGATTGGATTGTGTAGTATATTATACTCTGTAACGGGAACGCAGTTTAATTTCTACATTCATAACAAATAATTATAGTTTATACCTTAATATATATTGTTAATAATTTTATATTGATGAACTCACCTTGACATAATAAGTAAGCAGCACCTTCCTGAAGTCGAAAACCTGCAGCATGGAGACGGCGCTGTTGTCTGTGACAGAGTACCCCTCCAGCACGTACCGCGCCGCCGCGAGCTGCCACGCCAGCCAGCGGAGCGCCCACCACGCCCCTGGTGACAGCACCCGGCCCCCACACGCCCACCGCCCTCCGCACACGCCCTCTGACGCACACATGTATACTTTAGATATTAAATATATATATGTAGTTTCTGGGCGGCTCTTCTCATCAGAGCAGCATTCCGAGCTGGTAGTTTACTCACGGACTGACTACACTGACGTTTTGTATGTAATAATTCAAAACTGCATGTAAATGCCTACTTCAATAAAGATATTTTGAATTTGAATCTAGTGACATTTGTGAAATAGTGATGACAATAAAATAAAAAACCATCTGAGTTTGTTGTGATTCTCAGAGCAGGGCGCGTTTGGAACTCTCGTAGCCTTATTTTACGTTGGAGTGTCTTTACAGAAGGGCTTTTGATATGTATGGTATCAAAATCCCAACACTCCCATTCAATACACAAACCCCTGGTATTGATACAAAGTGGAAAAGTGCCCAGCTCCACTGTGGGGGGGCCAGACATACAACATACCGCTGCTCTCCTCGGGCCCCTCCGAGATGGCTTCCACCTCCCGCTGCTGGCAGTACGTCCCCCTGAACTCCAGCCCTCTCAGCTGGAACGACACCAAGCCATTCCCCACCTCCACTATATGCACCAGGCAGTTCAGGTAGTCCGAGGCCAGTACTGAAATGTAATAATAGATTTAGCATATTATGTTCGTTATATGTATTATTGTGAACTAGCAGGTTACCCGTGCTTCGCGACGTATGGCGAAAGTGATCAAACATTTTGTTTGACTTTCCACACCACACCTATTAGGTATCAAACAGGCGCGTTATATTTTTTTCAGTTTTTTAGCTGTAACTTAGGAACAGTTTGGACCTTTGCAAAATCATTTCTTATTGCACCTGTTCAATATGTCAGGAGTCTTGTGTCCAATTTTCATCTTTCTAGGTATAACGGTTTGGGCTGTAGAGCGATGAATGAGTCAGTGAGTGAGTGTCTTTGTGCTTTATATATTAAGATTACTATCGTGATTTAAGTTTGATTTTACTGTAATTAGAACCAGTTTTGTTTTTTGTTTAATGTAAAAAAACATATATTTTTTAATAAATATATCTTTTTAATACATTTATATATCTTTTTAATACTATTTTTTTAATAGATTTTTTTTAATGAATTTACTATCGTGACTTTGAGTTTGGTTTTATTGTAATTTGAGCGAAATCCAGTTTTTTAGGCAAAAACCAGATTTTTTTGAAATAAATATAACTTGTATCAACTTAGACAAGACTATGATCCTACAAGATTGCAAAATCCATCTTACCGAAGCAGTCCCCCTGCTGCACCTGTCCCCACCGCCCCAGCATGAGGTCCCCGCACAGGTAGTGCTGCAGCGACCGCGTCAGGTGCTCGTAGAATATGGAGTTCAGGTTGTTGTCGTCTACAAGAACATACATACGTACTAGATATATTTCATAGTTATTCAAATTTTATTATTTTTTCTTTTTTTTTTCATTTTCGTTGCCTGAAATATTTAGGCTTCATTTCCGATTTTTGCGACGGTTCTAGTTGTTCCAAAATAGCTTTTAAGATTGACGTTTGTGAAATATAAAAAAATATATATCCGGCTGAGTTTGTTGTGTGGTTCTTCTCAGACTAGGACCAGACGCAGGAACCCTCATAGCTTTAACATTAAGTTGGAAAGTGCTTTAACAGAAGGGCTTATTACGATAAATCTGGTATCGAAATAAGCCCTCCTGACACTTCCATTTTGACGTACACAAGTGATCACTGATAATGATTCAAAGTGGAAAAGATATAAATAAATAAAATAAATAATACGAATTTTACAATTATTGTCCCGCAATTGCAAATAATACATAAACCAAGATACCATTTTTATATACAGAGATTATAAATATTTTACGAGTGGCATTGATTAATTCTGAAACGCAGATATTAAAAAAAGAAACGGTCTCTTATATACCATACATTTTGTGAGAAAATCTTCGAAACATTTCACTTAAAAGACTCTTCATTCATACATTCAGTCATTCAGTCATCCGTTCTATCGCTCACCCGCTCCCAGGTTCCGTTCCAGCTGCGACGAGAGGCGCGTGTTGCTCTGGTCCACTCTCTTCGTGTTGTAGTCGCGCTCCCAAAACTTCACCGGCCTCACGTATGACGTCATGAATATCGCGCTACCTACGAATAACACATACATTTATATTTATTTTATTTAAAATTGTTGTGTAAATGAGCGAGCGCTTGTGTGTATGTGTGTGTAAGTCCGCGTGCGTATGTGTGCGCGTACCAATGTGTGCGTGTATAAGTGTGTGTGTGTGTAAGTACGTGTATGTGTGCGTGTGTGCGTGCGTAAGTACGCGTGTATGTACCTAGCGCAGGGGTCAGCGGCGAGGACAGCAGCGCGGAGAGCGCCGCCTGGAGGAACAGCATGGCGGAGTGAGGCACCGAGAAGGGCTGCGCGAAGGCGTGGAAGGCGCTGCCCCAAGTGATCTGCCACGGAGCTATGTACGTCACCACGAACTGGATCTGAGGGAATATCGATCGCATAATGAAACCGAGCCCGATTCAGTTATAGCTATTCGTTGATCTTTACACTCACCTTCAAGAGAAACTCGTAGACCTTGTTAAATATTATGGCCATCACGAAGTAGTCGACCAGGAAGGTCTCGGAGACCTTCTGGCTGCTTAGGTCCCGTTGAAAGATCAGAACCGAGAACACTAGGATCAAGTACTGGCTGTCCGGATCTGAGTACGCGTTTCTGAGACCTGCGGATGGAGAACGATCAGATTAAAAGCTCAGACTTATTACCCCCCCCCCCCCCCCCTCCCATGTACGATACACACATTTAAGTGCGCAGACGCAGATGATTAGAGCGCCGACCGCGTCTCCGTACTTGGCGGCGATGGCGGGCGCGTCCTGCGTGGTCGCCGCGATCACCACGGCCGGGTACAGCACGTTGCGCTCCAGAAAGCAGAGGTATACGAATATCTTAAACAAAAACACAATATTGTAACTAATAGTATAGCTTGAGTGTACGCATATATAATAAATTTCCACGATATATCTTAGACCTTTCTCTTTCTTAGTTTTAAATCTAAAATCAAAAGTATTATAAAAAAAATTTTTATGACATTTATAGAGTTTTAACTTGATCGAAATGCTGTTGTTAAGTTGTTGACTCATTTAGATATAATAATGTCCTGATATCATCTAGGAAATTAGAAGGAATTGTTAAATTTCTCTTAAAAAGAGCAACTAAGTTTCTGGGCGGCTCTTCTAAGAGCAGCATTCCGAGCTGGTAGCTTACTCACGAACTGACTACTGTCCTTTTTTATTGTAATAATTGATTCAAAAGTACTGGTAAATGCCTACTTCAATGGAGATTTTTGAATTTTAATTAACTCACCCGCTCGAAGTACATGAGCCTGGCGGGTTCGGTGACCTCGAATTGGGCGTGTTCGTGCTGACGCAGCACGGGACCGGCGAGACACAGCCAGGGTTGCTGCTTGCGTAGCTGCGGGCACAGGTAGTGCAGCAACCAGCCCAGAATACCGGCTATTATCCACAGGACCTGAGTTAAAAATTAACGCAAGTTTGAATCCTCGCTTCATAATACTCGTAAATATAAAGACATTTTTTTATAAAGTTTCTTTCTTCCAATCTAAATTGATCCAAAGTTATAAACTTCCTTTCTTCCACTATAGATTGATCTAAAGAATATAACAATTTATTAATAGTATAATAATTTACCGTATTAAGTTGAGGCCTCAGTGTCGTGAAGACCGTGGTACAATGTAGTCCGAATACGAAGAGTCCAAGAAATGTGCAAACTATAACATCGTTTTTCAATCTTGCGTTGATTGTAGCTTGCAACTTTTTAGGCAGAGGATCTTCCATGTCGTCATCGGGTTTGTCGTCTTGTTTGTTTGTGTTTGAATTAAGAGTATTTGAATCTCTGCTTTTATCGTCTCCCTCTGTTGGAGTTTCTAATCTATCCGCTTTAAGCGACATTGTAGAATTCATGGTATCGCCTCTCGGATCCATCTTTAGTGAGCTTACGCTGGATGCCTGCGATCTTTTCTGATTTTTGGCTATATTTGTTTCTGAGCTAAAATTTATTTTTGATGCGGAACTTCCGATAGAATTCTGTTTGGATATGTTGCTCTCTGAATTGTTCTTCTTCTCCTCAGTCAATGTGTTCGGATCGTTTTTTTCTGATTCCGGAGAGCATTCGGAGCTATGAACTAAATATAATTCTGGCGGTAGTAAGTGTTTTTTTATTAAATTCCATATTAAAGTATAATCGCTGGCACTTCGACTTAAGTGGTACGCTATCGGAACCAAGAGACCGCAAAATATAGAAAATAGTATATTATGTTTTTGGTGTTGAGACTTCTTTCCTTCGACGAGGCCACTGTAGGCAAATCCGTATAACACAGCCACTGCGGTCAGAGATCGAAAAACGCAGTACACAGCCGCACTTAGACTACTTGTCGCGTTACCACCAAAAATATGCATGTCTATTTGTTCTAATAAGTACATAAGGAACGTATTCACTTGGGGAAAAAGACCTAAACTGAATGCTAAAGGAAAAAATAATAGGAACTTAGAAATAATTTCTTGGATAACATATAAAAAATCTCGTTCGTGAAATTCTAATCCGTATATCGTTAACGGGTTTGTATTGTCTGTGCACCGTTTAGTGCGTGTATGATCTTCGGGTGGATATTCTTGCAATTGTGTGTGCACTGCACATAATATGGCTGTACACAAACAGAAGTAAACCGGTCGGGAAAATACTACCATTTTGTTAAATCCGTGCACAGGTGACGCAGAATCCGGCTGCACGCTTTTAAGGAGCGAGTACTGGCTTCCGGCCATTATGAAACAAAACCAAAACGCGTATATATCTCTATAGTATCCGAGGTTTAGAACCATGGATCCCAATACTGCCACCGACACTGCCAACATGATTGATACAAAAGTCTCTTTAAATGTAAGATTTCTGTCAAACAGTGCCATAAGTTTTAATCTGTCCATGGTAACCTTAATTTCAAACCACTTCCATAACTTAAATTTGTAGTAACTTTTGGATTTTGGTTTATTTGGTTTTGCAAGTTCCTCTAGGATTTTCGTCAATTTCCTTCGTATATTTACTTCGCCGCTCTCCTCGCCTATTGACGGCATTAGACTTGGTATATGATTTGAACTGTTCTCGGCTTGCTGTTGGGCTTGTTGTTGTGCCCGTTGTTGACTCATTAGAAAGTTAATGTGCATACTCGGGAAACCCATTCTCGACTGTCTCTCGGCTTCTATTTGTTCTAACAAGCTATCTGTCACAAACGCTACTGGAGATCTAGGTTGATCCGAATGCGAGCCAGTCCCTCCATCGAATACATAGAAGCGTTTATTAGCATTGTTCGTATTTATTGGAACGATGGTTGATACATTATTATTACTTGATAGAAGAGGGTTATTACTTCCTTGGTTAGAAGAGCCTATACTATCACGTTTTGGTTTCGCTATACTTTCACTGTTCGCTGCCTCCGATTCCAGGGATCCACAACTTCCTTCACCTGCGGTTTCGTTGGAATTTTCTCTATTTTCACTTTGCTTTACGTCGGTTGATCTTGTAGCGTCTTCCTTTTCTGGTAGAGGAATCGGTTGAGCTTGAACTCTTCCTGAATTATTCTTATCGAATGTATAAGACATCCAATTCCCGTACTCATCCATAAAACAGTGGATTGCTCCATCACTTGTATCTTCAAAAGATGTTGCAAAGTGCACGTTATTGGAGTTAGGGTTTTCTGTGCTACTCGGTTTATCTTTTTTATCCGACGTATTTTGCAATGATGGATTGTTTCGTTGACGTGTCGAACGTTTGATTTTCCTGACACGATTTCTATGGTTTCTATCCATAAGGGGCCTCAATCTTTGGCCATCTTCGGGGGCTGGACCCTCCCCTGGGTGTTGATTGTCTGGTACGCAACACGGCATGAAATCAACTCTGGAATTAAGGAAAGCAGCTAAGAGAGGCATAGATGTTGGAAGCAATGTATTGGTTGATGTCTGTGCAACTTCCTCTATGGATCGCTTTCTTGTTTTGTGCACGTTATCTCTCTCACTTCTAGCACTTTGGCGATGGCTTCGAGGTCTATCTTCTCGATTTGTGGGGGGCATTACCACGGTATTTGCATTTGTGGCCGCAAATAGGCATTCTAAACCTTGTACTAATGCGGCCTGAGCTTCGACTGCATCCATTAATATCCTTTCATCTATTTGGTTATCTTCCTTTTCTTTCCTCGCGTCTTTCATCTTATTTTCCTTTTGCGAGGAAGCGCGTGAACGTGCTAAGTTTTTAATTTGTTTTGGTATAGCGCCTAAGTTTTTGGGTACATTCGATGATGATTCGCCTAAAGCTGCAAGTTTTGGACA
Source organism: Melinaea menophilus ssp. n. AW-2005 (assembly GCA_918358695.1). NCBI lineage: Eukaryota > Metazoa > Arthropoda > Insecta > Lepidoptera > Nymphalidae > Melinaea > Melinaea menophilus. Next base: position 11,855,821 of record OU911047.1, on the reverse strand, counting down.
CGGAACCTCTCCTGGACCGAGACTTTCTGCGCAACAAACTTCTTTTGGATCAGGTGATTCTTCGAACAACCAATCTAAACTATAAACACTTCTTTCGTCCGCGCTTTTACTATCACATGTCAGTTGTGACTCTTCTGTTTCTGGTGCGATAACTTTCTCGCTCTTAAACTCTTCCGGTCTCGCTATCTCGCTACTACTACTACTACTAGTGTTTGATATATCGTGGTCCCAGAGTTTCTTTTCCAATAGTTTCTTTTCTTTTGTCTTTTTATCAGATTTATCATCTCCATTTTCGTTAGACTCTAAGCTCGATTTCTCTATCAATAAATCTTTCGAGCTGGCACTCGCTTTATCAAAATATTCACTACTTGGTGTGTATTTACAATCGCAGGGGTTCAACTGTTTGTCTGATCGCGCTTCGGTTTTGATAATTTTTTTTAATCGCACCGATTTCGATTTTTCATTTGGACACTCTTGGTTGTGCTTTGTGTGATGAATTTTATCGCAACAATGCTTTTTACAGTCAGATTGATTTTTCATACGTACAACTCTAACGTCGTTCGCCTTATCCAGTAAAGGGGATCTGGATCCATTATTTTCGTAATCGGAATCGCTTGACCTTAAGGGTGGTGATTGCTCAGCTTCCCAATCGAAGCCACGGAACTGCTTCTCATCCTCATACTCGCTGTAACTTCCCCCGCTTGAATCTAAATCCGTTTCTTTCTGAGAGGTTTGCATTTCGTCTGATATTTCTGCTATTGGATACACTATTTCTGATCCATACGTAAGGTAGGGGTAGCTACAGCCTTCCCCTGATTCATTTTTAGGATACAAATTCAAGTGTGGTCCACGCGTCAAACATTTACTGGGCGGTGGAATCACTGCACTTTTGGGGTTTTTAAGTACTTGGCCACCTATCGTTTCTACGCTATTGGGGTGGGGGGATAAGTTTGATACACTGGGAGGGGGACAGCCTATTTCTAACGCGGCACTTTTAATTCTCCTAACACCCGGGCTTTTGCCCTTGGCCTTATCCGCGTCTAGTGCTGGAGTTTCAGCCTTCACCATCATATATTCACCCAATTCAACACTCGCAAAAAAACCCGTATCCGCATTATTGGAATGCCTCCTCATATGAGAGAAGAGTTGGGCAGTGGAATTAAGTAATGGCAATTGTATGGTAGACATGGTTGAGTTAGAGTTTCTCCTCATATACGACCCTGGGCATTGTGCAGTGGCCAATGCGATGGCCGATTTAGTGCAGCTTTCGTCGTGATAATTGTTATACCTCCGTCTTTGCGCCGTCCTCTTCTTTGGAGACGGAGGCCCTACATTTGGTTCAGAGTTATCTCTGGAGTCTGAACTAAGTTGTCGTGCAAATTTTGATTGATACGGTTCTCCGGTTGCTTCGTTACCGTCTAAATACAACCACTCTTTAAAGAAGTCTTTGCTCCCTCGGCGATGTGGACAGTCGTGGTACCTTCGACTCACTTTCGCGAACGGCCCCTCATCCACAAGCATGTGAACTGGTAGACTATTATCTTGTCTGGAATGTCGAGGTTCTTCCATCAGCTCGTCGATGCGTCCGTGTCCTCTTCTCGTCTTAGTTCTGTGTTCTCTTTCTCTCCTGTGACCAGATTTCGAGCGGCTTCTATTTGGACGGCTCTTTGAAGGCCCCGGAGTTTCCATAGTCTGAGCTACACAAAGATCTGATTTCGTGGTAGCCACTGGCTCGCTTTGCTTAGCAGATATAGCACTGTCCTCCATACTTGATTCTGAACTGTTTTTACGATGAACATCAACTTTGAGATCTGTAAAAGAAAATAGAAAATAAGATATGTTATCAAATGTATGATCTGCAAATTAATATAACTTACCTATTGTGCTGGTGTTGGGTTTGTGGTACTCTAGCGACGTTATAGAGTCGTTATCACTCTGTGCGGCCGCAGCACCACCTAGAGTTTGCATCTCCATACCTTCTTCCGGCCTGTGAGATGACAACAAACTAAACAATGGTAAATTATACAGTCTACTGAACATGCACAAACACAATATAGTAAGCAAAAAAAAAACAAATTCAATATTATTTATAAAGCAAAATACTGTGATAAATACTTACGCTGTGTTCTCATTTGAATTTCCCGGTTCATTGGATGACTCTACAAATATCAGTTCATTTGTATCATATATGTGATGAAGTCCATGATTGATCAGCTTCAGACACGTGAATAGTAGAGCGACCAACACACAGTATATCAACCAACCAAGACTCGCTGGAGGAAAGTACTGTAAACAAATAATACATTTTGAGAAGCCAATTCTATGGTTACAAACATTTATTTTAACACTAAACCTACAGACAATTCTTGTATACCTGTTCCTACCGCATGCGTTCAAATTGACCGGTAATTAAAAGTCATTTTATTTATAACGCAGGTAATAATGAAAATAACTAAATCTAAGGAGTGCAGATAATATTATACACATATTCTAAGAACTGTCATGTTCTTTGATAAAGATATTATAACGTTTAAAAATGTGTAAGTTTTACAAAAGTTTAAGAATGGACAATTTGACCGGTACTTGGTAGGTTTAGTGTTAAGATCCCAGAGACTTGTGGTTTAATTCCTGCACTTGTCAGTCATTTTTCCGTTCTATATTAATTCTGTTTCTTTAGCATGTGTGAAAATATAAATAAAAATGATGAATATGTCAAATATTTTATCAAAGGATACATATTAAATACTATTTATCTTTGAAAAATTATTGAGTGAAGCGAACGAAGTGAGCGGAGCGTTTTACTGGAGATTTTTTACATTCTTTGTCACGAATTGGCTCGAAAACTACTTGACGGAAAATTATGAAACTTTGCAATCAAAAAGACTCGCATTAGGTGATGGTATTTAAATAAAAATTCAAAAATGTCCTCAAAAAAAAAAACTTTTTTCTCTCTAATATAATGTCAAAAAACTGATATCCCATTGCAGTCAATGGGAAACGATGAGTCAATATACTGGGCTCGCTTCGCTCAATATGCAAACGCCACCCGAGATTTTGCGAGCGCAACAAGTCAAAATTGAGGGTTTGTTGGTGCCCCTAGTTAAAATATTAGTCAATAATGTAATGCATAAATTAATAATAAAACATACCAATTATTACGAGAGGATGTTATTTTAAGAATTATAACATCCTGTTATTGTTCAATACGAGTATGAAATAGTTTTTTATGAACATTAGTCATTTCCAGTCTTCTAATATATAACATAAATTTGTAACAAAAAAGATAATATATCCTAATTATAAATATTAATGACAGTAAATATTAATTCTTATCTAAAAAACATACTTTAATAATAATTGTTAACACTTTCGCTGCCACCAGATTTTCAGAAATTGAGCCCTGTGTGCTGTTTCAATTTTTCATATAAACGTTTGCATAAAGGTATTTAAATAAACGGAAAAATAGTAAAAAAAATGTTGAGCCAATTAAATACTATAAAAAATTGACTTTTAATTGCTCCGTTCATGCTACGGCCCTGGGGTGAAACACGGGGTGAAACTTGCATTTCAGTGAAGGTGTTAATGGAATGTATTAAAAAAAATTGTGACAAGACAGATTGCCAAGTTGTTGGATATATGTTCAAAATATTGTGGTTTTAGACAGAGCAAGGAAAATATGAAGTAAAATGTTTTAACTTAAAATACGAAAATAAGTATTAACATTAATTATATAGCTAATAGGAGGATGTAATGTTTTTAATATAATTTCTTAGTAAATACTTATAATTTATATGCACTATTTTGCTATTTTTTTTAAATTATTTATTGGCCTTAGCATAAGGAAATAGTAAAAGAAATGAGGTTAAATGTTGATTTTTTTTTTGTTAACTACCTTTTCGTATAATATCAAACAAAAACCATACATTTTTGAAAAAGAAAATAATAATAACATATTTTTTCTCTATATTTTAAACTGACTTATATGTATTTATCCAAAATAACAAAAAAAAAATAATGTACCTTCATTAATTTTTTATTTCTAATTATTGAGCCTAATAATACCAGTGTAGTAAACATCATTATCAAAGATCATTGACCAATGATTACTCTTTATTTACATTGAAGCAAAACAATATTGTGACCTGATTACAAATAATACCCCACCTTCACCTTTCCTCCTCAACCTCCTAATGTTATTGTCATACTAACCAGGTATACGGAGAACGGCAGGCAGAGCAGAAACAACCATATATATAAATGTACGGTATTGCAAAACAAATTTTGATGGGGATCGTAAAACCAGCCTCCTGTTAGTGACGCCCAAATACCCTGGCGTAATATCTCTAATGTCTGAGAACCCATCTTTACTTTATATCCTCATTTGAGCGGTTCACACACTTCACACCCACTCCACTGTCTATTTTTAACTAAAATTCACATTTCACATCAGCTTATGTCCAAAAGCAAGTCTTTCCTCTTTCCTGCCATTTTGTATGACAGAATACATACGAAAACAGACTTTATGGACATCGATTGTTTAAAACACTTCATGTGAAGTTATTGGGATGACTATTTTGTATTCTTGATAAAAGGTAACATTGTTATAATTTTATTAATACAGATAAGAGAGATACATTTTACTAATCAAGAACTCGAGAATACTTTCAATACTTGACATTTCACTTTTGATTACAACTTTGACATATAGTTAGGGTTGCCAAATTAACATCATGGCCATTTTGCAAAAAACCGGTAGCATTTAATTTTGCAAATAATTTTGCAATCACTATAGACATTAGAATGTGACAGAGGAAGGCGCAATTTTTTTGTGTTTTGAAAATAAACCTTTGGTAATACAGTACGCGATGCTCGCTTACTGAGGAATGTTTACTGTAACAGTATTATTGTGTTATTAGTGAAGTACTATAATATATATATTATATAAAATGGCTGATATAGAGAAGCTTTTAAAACAGGCAGCCATGCAAATTGGTGCTGGAGGAAGTGCTGGTTTTATAGAAGTGTCCATTATGCATCCTCTAGATCTTGTAAAAACGAGATTGCAATTACAAGCAACGTCTAAATCAACCTTAAAAAGAACAGATCCACATCATTATAATGGGATTGCTGACTGCATGAAGAAAATGTATAAATACGAAGGATTGACGTCATTCTGGAAAGGAATTCTCCCTCCAATTTTAGCTGAAACTCCGAAACGTGCTGTTAAATTTGTTACGTTCGAACAATATAAGAAATTATTGATGTTTGGATCAAATTCTGCCACTCCTCTGGTATGAATATTTAAAAAAAAATATATAAAATAACACTATCTTGTTATTTATACAGGATACAAATTAAGGATATTTAAATAAAACTATTCAATAAAAATGATATCAATAATATTATACACTATAAAATTCTTAGACCTACGTAACATGAACGTTAAGGTCAAACAATCCATAGATGTATATATATATATAATATGATGTATCATAAAGTATTGTAAATACAAACGACGCGACAGAAATTTTATGTTATCTCATTTATAAAGACATAATTAACAAATTACAATAACATTAATTAATTTTAATAGTTGATTTATATTTATTTATTTAACTTCGCGTCATATACCTTGCGGGGTAGCCAGAGACGACGGAGCGCCAAACACTACACTTAATAGTTGATCAAAACGCGATAATCTTACCCTTTTACCAATTATTTAGGATCAGTGCAATAAGTCAATTTATTTTCTACCATATTTAATTTTAGTAGAGACGTGCATTTTCGCCATAAAATTTTTCACGCACTCCAACCATAGCTTTGATGGCCATCTTTTTTAAAAATAATGACGTCATATTTTAAAATTTTCGTGAATTAATTACATCCCTTCGCATTTCGTGATCTTACCACAATTACATCTCATTTTTGATTAACGATGCTACTTTCAAATCTTTTGCAAAACGTATTCTCGTTACAGAACACTTAAAATAACTATTTAAAAACTTTAACGTATTCATAAGTATAATTGTTTTAAAATTTTCCGTTAGGTCTCTCTTGTATAATATACTAGGATCCGCCAACCGTGCGCGGCGGGTGTTGAGCTGAGCCCCTCTCCTTTCTTCTTTTATTGATAGCTTTTGAATGGATAAACATTTTTTCAATCTGTTTTTACTATAACGTCCGCGTTCGGCTCAAACATATATGAAAATTTTTTTAGCTAATTATTCGTCGCATTCTGGAGACAACTAAATACAAAAAAAGGTCTCCCAAACGGTTAAGGTTAAGGTTAAATATTAACAAAGAAAGTTTTTGTTTCAGACTTTTGCTCTAGCGGGTTTAGGTTCTGGAATAACAGAGGCTATTTTAGTGAATCCTTTCGAAGTAGTTAAAGTCACTTTGCAATCGAATCGAGCTTTAGCCACCCAGGTTCCGAGCACTTGGACAGTGACGCGACAAATAGTTCGTGAAAGTGGACTAGGATTTCGAGGACTGAACAAGGGTTTGACCGCTACCATCGCTAGAAATGGAATATTCAACATGGTTTATTTTGGTTTCTACCACAGTGTTAAAGGATATTTGCCGGAATACGAGGTAAGATTTGATTTTCTACATTTTACAAGCATAAGGCGATAAAAAAAATTGTTTTTACATGTCTGATATCACAAAAATTTTTGAAATCTCTGATATAATCTTGCCTTTAACACAAAACCTACCAAGTACCGGTAAAATTTACCGTTCTTAAACTTTTGTAAAACTTACACATTTTTAAACGTTATAATATCGTTATCAAACTACATGACAATTCTTAGAATATGCATATAACATTTTCTTCACTCTTTACTTTAAGTTATTTCCATTATTACCTGCGTTATATTATAAAATAACTTTTAATTACCGGTCAATTTGACCGCGTGCGGTAGGAACAGGTGTACAAGAATTGTCGGTAGGCTTAGTGTTAATATTTATTGTAGCAGCGAATCAAAAGTGGCAAAACTTTATATTTAAAACAGTCATCATTTTATTCAACTAACAACAATATTCCAAATATAGCCTAAAATAATATTTTTACATATTTACATATTTAACACCATAATTTATTCTGTAAATATTTTTGCTTAAATGCAACAGTACTCAGTCTTTGAATAGTAATTCCTATCTTTATCAGTAGGTAAGATAAATGATAAACAAATGTTTAGAAGTTGCTTACTGTTTGAAGTTGATAACGTATCAGAGAAAACAAGTCAACAGATAAATTTACATATCTCGAATGGACCAAATTTTAAATTTAAATTTAACAATATTATAAACAAAATAGTATTAAAAGAATCGGAACTTTTCTTATGTCTGGGCACCTTAGTTTATATATATAAGCGATTTACCACTCTTTGACTCATCACGAAATCGCCGAATCTATCAGTCCGATTAACTTAAAATTTTACATAGTTACTTCTTTTGTGACGGAGACGTCCACTAAGAACGGATTTTACGGAATTCCTATCCCAACGGATTTCAACTTTTTGCATTACGCCAAATTTAAAACTTTTGGAACTATACACTTAACGCGGTAACTATAGCAACGGTTACAATAAATAAAAAAAATAAAAAATAAAATCTTTTATTGTCAAGCAACATAGGCTCATAGTTGGTTAGAACAATAGAATTACTTAAGAACTATGTTAGTGTAACAAAATATAAAAAAAAAAAAAATACAATAACATACAATACAAAAATAAAATACAAACAAAAAATACAAAAAATACAATAACAACGGATACTATGACAACGGTTACCATAGCAACCTAAGCTCGCATCCAAATTAAGAATGTGCAACACAAACGTGTGTCATGTTACCATAGCAACGGTTACGATGGCAACTGTTACCATAGCAACCTAAGTTCACATCCAAATTAATAGTGTCATTACAAATTGATCTTCGCTAACCTCTATTAAATAGGACGTTCTTACATAACCTTATCATTATTTGCGAAATACTCAAAGCATGTTCGTTTGTGTACATCAGATAAGAGGTACTTGAAATAATCACATCGTTGACACAAAAACAAACTGTTTTTTTTTATTTGCAAATTGTACACATTTCACAGGACCCCTTATTAGAATTTGGTCGCAAGGTCACAATAGGTTTCACCTCTGGGGTCCTGGGGTCATGTGTGAATATACCATTCGATGTTGCGAAGAGTCGGATACAGGGACCCCAGCCGACCCCAGGTGTTATTAAATACACTTCTACAACTGGAGCCATCATGTTGGTGTATAGAGAGGAGGGGTGAGTGTTTTTTTTTTAAATTTATTTTATTGAGTGAAGCGAACGAAGTGAGCGGAGCTTTTTACTTGAGACTTTTTACATTCTTCGTCACGAATTGGCTCGAAAACTACTTGACAGAAAATTATGAAACTTTGCAATCAAAAAGACACACAGATGGTTTAAAAATATATATATTTTTTTTAATGTCATGTCAAAAAATTTATATCCCATTGAAGTCAATAGGAAACGATAAGTCAATACACGGGGCTCGCTTCGCTCAATATGCAAACGGCACCCGAGTTTTCGCGAGCGCAGCGAGTCGAAATTGAGGGTTTGTTGGCGCCCCTAGTATATATATAAATATGTGTATGTATTTTTTGTGTTTACATCTGCTGTTAGCCTTACTGACCATGACATCGTCACCGCTAACCATATATATATATATATATATATATATATATATATATTATATATATATTAATAGAAACGAGTCGTTTGTGAGTCATAAGGAAAATATTAAATGTATATAGTGACGATCTGTAATAAGTATGAATCAGCAGATATCATTTATTTGGTATTATTTTTGGTTTACATAATTTTTAAAACTATTTCCTTATCTATAAATTTGGCGGTTAGGATGTCCCAAAACGTTTGCATAATTTTTAATTTTTACATTAATTAACAATCTATAAAAACCTGTTAATAATAAAAATTAAATATTCAAATTATTATAAACTAAACTAAAATATAAAAAGAAAAAAAAATGCATTTGTTATTCATTTATTCTAATTATCATTTAAATAATCGTCATAGCTATTATAAAGTTTTAATGTGAATTAGAAAATTATGTAAAAATCTATATTATCGAAGCCACCAGCTCGCTTTATCTCTCTCTCTCTCTTTCTCACTCCCTCTATCTCTCTTTCTCTGTCTCTATTTCTCTCTTACTAATTTTAAGTATTTTTTTATCATATATTCATTGTATTATATTATTTTTTTTATCCTTTTTTATTTGACTATAATTTAATAATACAAAATGCGAATTGCTATTTATATTCAGTTCAGTCATAAGGAAAAATCCTTGTTAACAAATCGAATAACATTATGAAATATATTTTCCTAATAATATTTAATGTGTTAATCAAATAATTATTGATAATTGACAATTTATTAATATTCTTATCATGAACGTCAGTAAATTTTGATTTTTATTTACTTATAAATCATTTTTTTAATATAATTTTTATCTATTCTATAACTACTTAATCTAATATAATAATATGTAGTCTTCGGTTATTCTTGATTTGTTTGTAAAAAGCTGTAATTGAAATTTAAAAGCGATTAAGTGAAAGAGAAAAAGATATCTTATTACTCTTTCTATTTTATTATCTGACTTCTTTTTTTTTCCTTCTTTTTTTTTAAATTTTACTTTAATATCCATAGAGATTCGAGAGATTTTTATGTGATGTTGCTTTACAAAGAAGTTTCACAAACGGTTAAGAGCTCACGCTCAGCTCAATAACAGGAATAATATTATTTTCCACCTTTAAGTTCTTGTCTTAAAAATATTAAATTTTACGTTCTTCAAATTAGATATTGAAATCAATATATATTGCATAGCCATCGTTTTCTCAAAGCAAGTTAACATTCGTTGGACGTTCTCCAAGTATTCGTAATTCTACGTTTTAAAATAAAATAATGTATTTAGTTAATTACTGACATTATGTCTATATAAATAATATGTTTACTTGTTAATTTATTTGTAAAGTCATTGCTAATTGTGTGCTTCTTAACACTAAACCTACCAAGTACCGGTCAAATTGACCGTTCTTAAACTTTTGTGAATCTTATACATTTTTAAACGTTATAATATCGTTATCAAACTACATGACAACTCTTAGAATATGGCTATAATATTTTCTACACTCTTTACTTTTAGTTATTTCCATTATTACGTGCGTTATATAATAAAATAACTTTTATTCACTGGTCAATTTGACCGCGTGCGGTAGGAACAGGTACACAAGAATTGTCGGTAGGTTTAGTGTTAAGCATTATTGAAGTATAACAACGCTAAAAATAATTATTGGACTGTCAGTGATCTTATTATTATTAGCGCCGTTTCTATTTTTGTTAATTAGCAGGATAAGTAATTAATATATTTTATTTTATTAATTTATATCTTTTCCGCATTGAATTTATACCAGTGATCACGTGTGTATCAAATGGGACTGTCAGAACGGTGGCTTGCTACTGAGCCACCGTTCTGACGTGCCCCCCACCCAAGCACGTTGCTCCGGCGTTCTGCCGTCGGAGGACGTTAGTGTCAAGTCCTAATCCACATCCAACCCTCGCTTCCACCTAACGGCGTCCTGAGCCGTGGTCCAAGCCTCACAGGAGGCCCCTCAGGACGCGCGGTCCCCTAAGGCCCTTCAGGCCCTCCTTTTTCAAGGGAGGGTCCGGCTTTTTTTATTTTAACTTACGACCTAGAACCATCACAATCAATTCGATAATCTGGCCATAATAAATCACTATATATTTGTATATATTTCAGATTCCGCGCCCTCTACAAAGGATTATTACCAAAAGTTCTCAGATTAGGTCCGGGTGGTGCAATAATGTTGGTTGTATACGATTATGTGTACAACTTTTTAGAAAATAAATTTCAAGATAAAAGATATAATTAAAGATTTTATCTTATATGAGTATTAATTTTCAAGTATTACAAAAGTTGGTACAAAAAACTATTTGGAAATTAATTTATTGTTTCCTATATTATATATTTTCTAGCGTAATATGTTTGACATAAAAAGAGGAACAAGAAACTACGAATAATAGAAGTTCACTATTTAAGAATGGTATATAATTTTAATTTGAATGTACAATAAAAAATATGTTACAAAAAACTATGCAATACTTTTTCTATCAAATTGTATTTAATTTTTTTATAAAGGTTAATAATGTCCTGTGTTACCAACGTTAATATATTTTAAGTTATGACTACTGTTATGTAGTAGAATTTACGTTTTTACAAGAATATATGTGTAGCTATTAATAAATATAAGTAAAATTCATAATGCCTATGTTACATTTCATCGTTTGTAACTAACGATTTGTAATTTGTTACCTTTTCATATAATAAATAACAAATGTATGTTTCTTAATATTAAAAATAAAAACATAAAATTTACTTTGTTTTATTATTTTTGCAAAATAAAACCTACTTAGATATATTTTAAGCTACAGACCAAGAAACGGTTTTGCACGGGCCTACTCCGTACTTTGTGACTTACGATTATACCAAAAATGTAAACTGATCTAGTTATTCACGAGTTATGACTTTTTATATATGCAGCGGTTTAAGTAGATTTGTTTTAATATTTCTGCTGCTTTAAAATTTTGAAAACCTTTATTTTCTTTGACATTATTTCATTTCGAAACAGGGGAGTAAAAAGCAAATTTATTTTCATATTTCTTATAAGACAACCTTATTTTTTGCGGTTTATTTGTACCGGTTTTACAGATTTTTTTTTTGAGTACAGCAACATTGAAGTATATAATGTCAAAATTGTTAACCATAGCCACCATGTTGTTTTGTTTTGTTATGGAGATGGAACTGTGGCATAGTACGCTTAGTTTGAAAATAGTTATTAAATAAGGAGTATCAATCATAAAATTGAAAATATATATACATATAAAAGGTAACTCGATTTTATTCAAGCAATTACCGAAGTAATTTGCATTAAATTTTTCGATAATACGCATATTAACTTTCAGATATAACTCTAGCTATCCTAATATAACTCTATTGTTTAAGTTACGATCAATATTTATGTTTTTTCATATTATCATAACCGCATATTCCAGGTAAACAATGGACCAGATACAAGCGCCTGCTAGTTTACCGCATATAGTGCAAGTGTACCCACCGTCCGTATCTATTCATCCTTCGCTTCAGTCACAAGGCAAAGTTTCCTACCAGCAGACCATCACATCAGAGTCTCTACATATCCCAGTATCATCGCACATCCACGATATATCCAGCCAGCACCTTATATCACAGAATCAAACTGTGTGCCATCAAATCCATTTGCAAAATGTTCAACCCTTACAGACACAAATGACATCCCAGGTGCTACAGGGCGATATGAGCCAGCTGCAAATAACGTCACATGTAATTCTACCACAGGTGCCAGTTTTTAAGCAACATTTGCTAAGTAATAGTCTGCCTCAATCATACTATGGCCCTTATGAAACATATTTGAAAGACGCACACTGTGTGGTTGCTAAGGTTGAGCCAAATATTCAGATGGTCAATGAAAAATCAACTGTGTAAGTAATCTCAGTATAGTTTACAATGTTCTATATTACAAATATATATATATATATATATATATATATATATATATATATATATATATATATATATATATATATATATATATATATATATATATATATATATATATTTATATTAGTGATGTAACAAATATTTGCATTCATGGATAATTCCATATGTTTACATATTGACATTTGCAAAACTCCAGCAACTTTATTGCAAATATGAATATAAAAAAAAGCAATTTGATTATAACATCCATTAATTTCTTACCTAAAAAAAAAGTATTATTTCTTTAATGCTGCGAAGCAACTTTTTATGCACAAATGAGTTACAAAGGATGGTAAATGATAAGCATGTTGCTTTAACGAAGAAAGGAATAAATGTGAATGTAATATGAAAGTCTTGGTATTTTAACAATGAAAGTTTGACTGTTTGCAATATTTTGATTAATGGAGATTCAGTTGAACAAGTGACAGATTTTATATATCTGTATTATGTGTTCACCAGAGATGGAAAACTGGAGAAGTATATTGAAAGAAGAGTGAATGCAGAACATGGTAGATGGAGCATTTAACGCCTTTATAAATAGTCAAAAGATTTCAAAAACGGCTTGAATGGTTGTACATAAGGGGTTTCAACATTACTTTTAGTATGAAAGTAAAATAAATGCTGTTAAAATAAAAGCCATTCATGATGATGATTATGAAATTGAGTGATGAGATAAGGAATAAAGACAACGAGTGTTGTGATGTGAAAGAAGAATTAGTGACTAGGATTGTGTTGATGGTTTGTTCATGTTGAGATGATGAGAAAATGTGATTGACAAATCGGATATATATAGGATGTATGATTGAAAAGTTTAATTAGATTATTATTTTTTACAAGTATATAAGGCAAATACATAAGGAGAGTACATAAGGCAAGAAGATATGGCTAGTACATAAGGGAAGTATATAAGGCTAGTACATAAGTCAAGTATATAAGGATAGTACATAGGGAAAGTATATAAGGATAATACATAAGGAAAGTATATAAGGCTAGTACATAAGGGAAGTGTATAAGGCTAATAAATAAGACTTATATAAACAGAAGGTATATAAGGCTTGCAAAGGGCACAAAAATGGCTTCCAAACCTGTTTTTGTACACTTGGACTTGGTAGTAACCGACAGGCCATGGTTTCTGGCCAATGGCCAACTACGTGCTTTCTCTTAACATTTTTCCTTTTTTAGTAATAGAAAAAATGCTATCACCTACTTATTGTAATAAAACAATGCCTGCTGAGCGATATTAGCCGCCTGAGTTAGCCAATTTGACAAGCGTTGAAGAACGGTTAAAAGTCGCATTATACCTTTTTAAAGATTGTTAAATAAAATTGTTGTAAAAGGCTGATAAGGCAATAGATCGCTGACGGAAAATAACGAGACTAGAAAATCTGTTTTCGACATTGAATGCTAATAAATCAGTACATGTTGACGACATAATTTTAAGTGTTTTCTGATGTATCTCCACCATCAAGGGTCAAACGACAATGAAGTTTACATCGGACCATATGGGAAGTACTTTGAAAAAAAATAATATCAAAATCGGTTCACCCACACAAATGTACTGAGGTAAAAAAATAAAATAAAATTAAAAATTGTGCCGTCAGTGAACCTCCCTCAGGAAAGAACTTCTTTACGTTTTTTCTTCAATCCGGAATGTAATTCGAAATGGAATCTGTAATTTTTTTAAGCTAATAAACTAAAGGAACGAATCACATCAGAAACGAAATTGTTGTTGGCCCTTATCATTCGCTTTCGGTATTTTATTTGTACTCCGACGTTTATTTATCACACGCTGCATTTTTTCATAAATTGATTGTAATAATAAAACAATTAGAAAATGCGCTTTTACAAAATTTCTACATGTCTACAACCTTGCGCTGAGGTTATATGATAAAAAGAGACAGTGATACACACATAGAAAGAGAGAGAGGAAAAGATGCGAACCCGGCACTCACGCACACAGACACACATAGCTTCCGGCATCTCGTTACGTGACGATTTTTACTAAATGGCACCATAAGCCCTATTAAGGAAGTTCTTTATTAATTGAAGTGACAGGAGGGCCTATTTTGATATAATATGTATTAAAATAAGCCCTTCTGTAAAGATACTTTCCAACTTAAAATAAGGCTACGAGGGTTCCAAACGCGCCCTGATCTGAGAAAAACCACACAACAAACTCAGCCGAGTTTTTTTTTTTTATTGTGATCACTGTTTCACAAACGTCAATATATTTAGTGAGCAAAGTACGAACGACTAGAACCATCGCAATCAAAAATACTTCGTTCTAAAAATACAGTCCAATTGAGTACATCTTTTTTAAATCATTAAAAAAATAAAATCAATTCTTTTCTTATGTCTTTAACAGAAGAATAAGTAACTATCAGTCTTTATTGGATCATTTGGTATTGTTTATTATAACACACCTCGTTTGAACGAAACTGCCACAAAGAAAAAAAACGGAATATTCTGAGTAACTGAATATAAGCGAATTTCGGAAGCAGATATTATCCATGTTCAAAAAATTACATTCGTTACATCACTAATATATATACATATAAATATATATAGTACTATACTAAGATATATATTCATGTGTAAAAAATCATTCTACAGGTGCAAGACTGAAGATAGTCACATAGAAGTAGATCACGTATTAGTTAAGAAACGTGCTCGCAGTCAGATACCAAATCCTAGCAAGTGGGCGTGTAATGTACGGAAACTCAAACACCAGAGGGGTGAAGCGTACATTAATAGACGGGGTAAGTACGTACCGGAGAGAAAAGTAAGAAACACAAAAGACTGCCTCAAATCCTGTAGATACAAATGCAATGATCGCATCAACGATGTTGATAGACAGCATATATTCAAAGCATTCTACTCCTTAAATGCAAACGAAAAGAAACATTTCCTACTAAACACAACGGAAAGGAATTGCACGAAACACAACAAAATTGGTGACGTCCACAAGAGGAAGTATTCATTTAAATATTTCTTTCTAGTAAGAGGTGTTAGGTACACTGTGTGCAAGAATTTTTACTTGGGTACGCTAGCGATATCTCAAAAACCTGTATATAATGTGCATTTGAGTAAATCTGATATGAATTTACCAAAACCTGACGGTAGGGGTCTATCAGAGACTAGTTCACACACTTTGTCCTCTGAAGTGAAAGAACGTGTCCGTTCCCATATAATGTCATACAGTACGGTAGACTCTAAACCGATCAAACAATTCTCCAGAAAGAAACAGTATTTGGAGTGTAGTTTGAGTATAAAGCAAATGTACAACATGTATGCAGTTGAGTGTGAGAAAGAGAATCTAATTCCGGTGAAAGAATCGATGTATAGGAAGATATTTAAGCAGGAGTTTAATTTATGTTTCAAAAAGGATAAAACGATTCAGCAGCTTTGTTGTCGGTGCAAAGGATCTATTAAAAAGAAATGATATATATATACTAGGGGCGCCAACAAACCCACAATTTCGACTTGCAGCGCTCGCGAAATCTCGGGTGCCGTTTGCATATTGAGCGAAGCGAGTCCAATGTATTGACTCATCGTTTTACATGAAAGTAAAAAAGAAATTTTTTTTTGAGGACATTCAAAATTTTTTAAAAATGTGTGTCTTTTTAATTGCAAAGTTTCATAATTTTCCGTCAAGTAGTTTTCGAGTCAATTCGTGACAAAGAATGTAAAAAGTCTCCAGTAAAACGCTCCGCTCACTACGTTCGCTTCGCTTAATAAATTGTTTGTAAATCAGGCGGTTCAAATATCAAATGAATTAGTTGTGTTTGAAAGTGAAAATATGACTAAGTGTGCACAGACGAAAAAATACTCTTATATTTTCAATTAATTGTATTGCCATTAATAAAAATTCAGATATACATACTTTATACGAGCTAGTCAAAAATATAAATTAAAAACAATAAAATTGTATAATCAGTAAAGGCTGGATCGATTTTTTATTTTTATACAAATAGTTTTAGTTATTAAGTAAAATATATAATATAATATTTTTTTTGTTTTATTTATTCTTCCTCTTTTTCAGTTTTGTAATAATATACTTTAAAATAAATACACAATTTTTAAAATGATTTATTTTGTGACAAATGTTGAAATTACGTCAAAAATGCCAAAAACGTGACCAAAATGTTATAATCACAAAAAAACCCTTGAAGTATAAATAATTTCAACTATTATCGACAGTTCCATATAGCAAGTAATCTTAGACAATTTTTGATCTTCCTAGCGATTTCTATGTTAATAATTCACACAGCAAACAAGAAATTCACACATCCTAATAATAATAGCAAGTTTTCGCCATTCTATCGACGTTATTATAGTTTTTGGTGGTTTGAAATATACTGGAGTATAAAATAAAATTAGTTAATTTTCGCTGGAATCATGACGCAGACGAGGTTTTCTCCGTCTCCGTTCTTGAGTTCCCATTTCACTTGCACCCTGACTTTGGGGTAGGATTTGAGGACTGGTAGTGTTGCTTTGTAAAACGCTGGGACGCCGGACTGTAATGAGAAAATATATTTTAGTTGCTATTATATAGATTATTGCATTAGTGTTATAATATTAACAAAAAATTGTTCAATATCAGTCTTGGTAAATTTTTGTTTCTAACATAAATATTTTTCGTTCACAATTAAAGTTTTATAATATGTAAAAATGTTTATGATAAGAAATAAATATACGTATTATTTACAAACCATTTACTCATAAATAAATAAGCTTTAACAAATTTTATTGTATTCATCTTGAGGTGTCGAAGTTTCAATTTTTATGGAGATAATTTGAGTAAAATAATTTTTCCCCAAAAAATGTATCGAAATCTTCTTAAGACTTGATAAGGATCCAATAAAAATATTTAGATGATACTAATTGTAAATCATTCATTAATATATTAACATGCATTTTGCATGCATGCGTAATACTTACTTAATGACAAATAAATTACTTTTTCTTATATAATTGAAATTGATTACATCTATAACGCAAGGTCCGCAAATAAAATTATAGAAGAGGAAGGAAGAGTATTTTGTTTCGTTTCACTTAGTAACAGTTATTCAAACTAGGCGTTATAAAGAACTATAATGACATAATTACCTGCAAAGGGCAGGTCAAGCCGCTGTCTTTACAGGCGTCTGGCTGCGGCATGGGGAATGGTACTGGAAGGTTCATAATGACTCCGTGAACCACCGTCTCCAAGCTGGTAACGGTTTCAGCTGAAATATCATGAATATTTTTCTTTTATACAGTTTTTTAGGAGTTTGTTTTATTTAAAGACCTTAAACGCGTTTGGATTCAAAATACTTACATGGTGTAAAGTCTACAGTGATGGTAGCGTTGGTGTTTCTCTTCAGCACGCATTCCTTTGCATCTTCAGCGCAGCCGCTTACTCCAACATTTTGCACAGTCGCTAGCTTGGACCCTGAAAACATGTGTTTACAATAAGATTTAGACTAATTATGAGATATGTAAGTATTTGAGCGAGTAATAATTAAAAAATGCATGAGAAGTCGAAAAATGTGCCTCAACTATATAATAATGTTTAAACACTAGAAAAGAAATCAATATTACATTTTAAGTAATTGTACTTATAATGAAGTACTTATTAGAACTGTTTGAATTGTAGGATAATTATTTGTCATCCTTAAAGATTATAAGTTAGATAAAGTTACATATTTACTATGTCTAGATACTTGTGGCACACTTGTCTAGATACTTGTGGCACACCTGTCTAGTACTTGTGGCACAGGTGTGCCACAAGTACTTAGTAAAGTGGTCCTCTGGTTCTTATCAAACCAGGTGGTTTGCTAAGACCACTTTCCATTCACATCTAATCTAATCAAATCAAGGGTCATAATGATGTAATTTAATAATTAGTTTCATGCTACATAATCAAATGCATTCGATAAATCACAGAAAATGCAAACGCGTCTATTCCTCAAAGGCTTTGAAATATTCAGTAATAACTCAACACCTGCATCTGTTGAGTCAGGAGTGAAACCAAATAGTTTTTATGCAAAAGGTTATTTTTGTTAAAATGGTTGAGTGAGAATATTTTTTTTCAAATATCTTACTAAATATAGGTAATACTGAAATAGGTTGATAATTAATTGGATCTAATGTACATACGTGTCGTATTTGACCGTATTTCCCATTCAATTGAATTTTTATATAAAAAAAAATGGTGGCGTGAAAATCAATTGAATATTTCACGTGTATTCAGTAATGAAGTGTAGTTTGTACCCGTTATGGTCGAATGACAAACACACACACAAACGTAATATGATAGGTCTAACGCAACAGTGTTCTGTGAACAAGTATATATATATATATAATTGATATGTCTATGATTGTGAGCACGCTTCAAACTGTTTGCAGTCCGTTCGTTCGTTTGAAGCGGCTGAATCGATATAATGGTTTGATTTAAGGATCTCATGCGAAATATTTTGACTGCAAATGATGGCACTTATTGGCATTAATAACTAATAAGTATAGATTATAAGTATTAAATGATAATTAGATGTTAGTTAGTCTAGATATAAACAAAAACAATATTAGACATGTAGATAAAAAAAAAGATGTAAACGGTTAAAGTATTGTTCATGAAATCTATTAAATAATGTATTACTTATAAATAAAACCTATTCATTAATAATATAATTAATTATCGCGAACATTGACACAAGATAAATAATCTTAATTATATCAGTGACTTGATATAAATAAGTAATTAGAATTGAAGTAATCTCTTGTTTCGGGGTTAATATACTGTGAGAAAGACTGATATATTACATGTTTCATAATAATTAATAAGTGTATGAAATATATAATTTTCTAAAACTAAAATAATAAATTCGTTTGTGAAACAGTGATCACAATAAAAAAAATCCGTCTAAGTTTTTTGTGTGGTTGTTCTCAGAGTAGGGCGCGTTTGTAACCTTATTTTAAGTTGGAGAGTGTCTTTACAGAAGGGCTTATTTTGATACGTACGATATCAAAATAAGTCCTCCTGTCATTTCCATTTGATACACAAGTGATCACTGGTATGGATTCGAAGTGGAAAATATATAAATTAATAAATATAATTCATCAGAACAGACATTTTAATAGAATCTGATCTAAAATGATATTAATTAAATAAACATATAACTTTGTACACAAATATAAGTTTATAATTTGTGTTAAATTTTCTAGTTTAATCCTACCATTTCATAAATATTTAAAATACTTAAACAAAGTTGTTAAAGCTAATGACACACTAATGAGTTGTGTGAACTACACTTTATATTGACATATATTTAAGCCTTCTCCCATTTTACGATTAATATTAAATAGAGAAACTATTACTACATGTAGTTGATAATTTGAAAATCCTTTATAATATATATTTTCTTTTGTTGATTGTATTTATGTTTAAACAAATATTATTATGACAGTTTCGTTAAATTGTAATTCATTTCTAACTTCATTCATTTATTATTTCTAAAATGGCGGCAAGCATGACGCACAATAGTTAATAGATTAAATTTTGCAAACTCCTTTCTTAGTGGACACTTTAATTGATAACATTTGAAATGTCAGACATCTTGTGCAGATACTGTCAGAGATTACTGTATTCATATCTATAATAAGTAATATCTGAATATTACTAGGGGCGCCAACAGACCCTCAATTTCGACTCGCTGCGCTCGCGAAATCACGGGTGCCGTTTGCATATTGAGCGAAGCGAGCCCAGTGTAATGACTCATCGTTTCTTATTAACTTTAATGGCATATAAGTTTTTTGACGATTATTCCTCTACGACATGAAATTATTTTTTAATTTTTAAAACCATTACTTTATGTGTGTCTTTTTGAATGCAAAATTTCATAATTTTCCGTCAAGTAGTTTTCGAGTCTATTCGTGATAAAGAATGTGAAAAAGTCTCCAGTAAAACGCTACGCTCGCTTCGCTCAAGAATAATCTAAACCGTAAATACATTATGTATTTGTTGCGATCAAGAAATTTTAAACAGCCCTGATTTCTTGATAAAGTACGTAACCTTTCCACCTCCATTTACTTGGAGAGTATTTATATCATATAATATAATACACATGTAAGTGATAAGTTTATTGACATTGAATATTACTACTATGAGCCATATCTATCTATTATTGGAAATGAACTTTGATGCTCGGTGACGTGTTTTACGTAATAATATCTTAAGTATCAATAATATTACTGGGGTCCGCCAACCGTACGCGGCGGGTGTTGAGCTGAGTCCCTCTCCTTTTATCTAAATAGCTACAAGAAATATCGATTTATTAGGACTAATTGTCACCTTTTAGCACATTGCTCGCACGCGCAGGGCAGCTCTAATGTATTGTCTATGACAGGAGTGATCTTTTTTTGATAACTTTTGAATGGCTAAACATTTATTCAATATGTTTTTCGCTATAACATCCGCGTTCGGCTCTAACATACGTGAGAAAATTTTTAGCTTATTATGTCGTCGCATTCTGGAGACAACTAAAGACAATAAAGGTTAAGCCCAAAGGGTTAAGAGCTTCGCTTACGCTCAACTCAATAAAAAAACTTTATTTATTGATAACAATATATATAAATAACTAAAATAATTTATATATTAATCAGATCCCTTAAAGAATCAAATTTTCTGTCTCTCATTCTTTGTTAAAGCAGTTTTGTCAGCAGTAGTTATTATCTCATCGTGCACTAAGTGTTTGCTTCGAAAACCTTGTGCTCCATTCCATAGATTACATCAGATCTATCCACGTAATATCTGCCAATTTCCACTTCATTCACTATTATTATGTTACTTTTTTTTATCTCCTAGTTTGAGACATTTTTTTTTCAAATCTGAAGCCCTAACAAAAACATGTTTTTATATTGTATTAGAATGCTTTTTACAATAAATGGCTAAATTCCTGTTTTTTCCTTCTCTTTTCCAAGTTAAACATACAAACTGTAATAGAATATGGTTTAATCATATTTTATTTTCTTTTCAGCTGTTGTTATTTCTAGCTCTTGTCATCAGAAGATCACGTATTAGTCATCAAAATGACGTGCCACACATCAATGATCATCGTCCGTAATATAGATATAGAGTAAGGATAAAATTTTACTTTTCTTTATATAAGTTCTTACCTTCCTCAACCAGCGTTTTGCATTGTATTGTTTAGGACAGCAATCTTTTAAGATGACAATCCATTATTAATATCTTTCAAAGTTTTCTTTGCAAAGTTTTCAAAGCTGTGGGATATTGAATCAGAAACTTTTTGTAATCTTAAACTATGCACAATGTTTGAGGAATTCTAAATATTTTCTACTTAGTCCGAACATTTGAATATGCTATTATACTGAAGCGCTGTTTTATTCCTGTTTGTTTTCAAGGTCTGTCTCAGGTTTGTCTCATGTAATTCTATCTAGTAGGCAAGGAGCAAGTAATTGTTAGATATAATAATACTTACAGAGAGTAATTCTTAATAGTCACTTTGTTTCCTTTTTCGGAACTCATTATTTGTATGTCTAGTAATAAGATTGATATTAAGCGGAGCTGGGACGATCCTTTTTTTTGTTTTTAAATACTTTTTTCATACTTCTGAAGTTTTGGAATGTTTTAATATAATACTTATTGTATAGCTTTCGTAACTTTCGTATTGTTTGTGTCTTTGAAGAGTTTTTATTTGGTAGTTCTTTCCTTGTATTTCGGAACGTTATTATATATAACTTTTCTTTTGTTTATAATTTTATTTATTTAATAAAAAGTTCAATACTTTAAGAATATTAATAATTCGTCCGTTGAGATTGGATAGGAATCACTTTCTTTTAAGAAAATGTATTCAACATATCAGAACGTATTTAGAAAATATGTGTGGCATTGGCATTGCTATTGGCATTGGCAAAATTAATATTAAATAAATCTTAGCTTAAAAATAGGTTAACTAAGAGTGTCACATGTTATTTGAAAAGAAAAGATTGTCTAACTCCATTTTTTTTATTATTTATTTATTAATATATTTTCCACTTTGAATCCATACCAGTGATCACTTGTATATCAAATGGAAGTGAGAGGAGGACTTATTTTGATATCGTACGTATCAAAATAAGCCCTTCTGTAAAGACACTGTCCAGCTTAAAATAAGACTACGAGTGTTCCAAACACGCCCTACTCTGAAGAACCACACAACAAACTCAGACGGTTTTTTCACTGTTTTACAAACGTCAATATATTTAGTGAGCAATGTAAGAACAACTGGAACCAACGCAATCAATTCGATAAGACGTCCTAATGATAATTAATTATAATGACGCTAAAGTATTTCCATTTTTAATTATTGTATAGATTATAGATATAGTTTAATTGTATTCTAGTTTTAATACTACTTTAGTTTAGTTTTGATTTATCATTCCATGAAGTGTCAGATCATAGTCAACATGTTTAATTGAGCTGAGCGTAAGCGAAGCTCTTAACCGTTGGGGAGACCTTTTTTTGTGTTTAGTTGTCTCCAGAATGTGACGAGATAATTAGCTAAAAATTTTCTCATGTATGTTTGAGCCGAGCGCGGATGTTATAGCGAAAACAGATTGAAAAAATGCTTAGCCATTCAAAAGTTATCAAGAAAAGAAGAACGGAGAGGGGCTCAGCTCAATACCCGCCGCGCACGGTTGGCGGATCCTAGTATTTTTATTATATAATATTGTAATAAGTAATAAAATAATCGGTCAAAGAGGTCCAATGTTAAAGGTTAAATTTGTAACGGGATAAGAAATAATTCCCGAATCTCGGTTAATGTTTTTGACATTTTATTTAATAGGGACCATTGAGTAAATAAATTAAGTATTTTATAAAACCTTCGCTTTTTATTCAGATTCGCGACATTTTGATTATTATTTTAGATTTGATTTCAAAAAAGTTTAAAAATTGTATATTTTGTTGATTAGAAATTGTATATATATATATATATATATATATATATTGTTTATATTGTTTATATGTTTTTCGTGTTTTCTGTTTAGCATATATAGGTCATTAAATTGATTGAAATGATTAAATATATATTTATATATATATATTAAATATCTTTTTCCGGTTTCTGTTATTATAATTGTAGTGTATGGATTCCGAGAACACTTTTATCTGTCTGTCTGTTAATTAATAGTTGTTTGTATATATAACTTTTTTGTTTATTCGTTTAAGATATTACATAAAATTTATTATATGAACATTTATTTTTAGTTTATTAAAATTTAAGATTAAGAATTTAGCAGACATTATAAAGAACATAGTTAGAAAAATGTCTATTAAAAACACTGCTGAATACATTTTAGTTAGTTAGTTTAATTAGTAATTAGTAACACTGCTAAATACGTTTCAGTTAGTAGTTAGTTTAGTTATTAATTAGTACACGTAAATTTAAATATTATATTCTTTGAAATAGAAAAGTAATTAAAAATCACGAAAAGTAAAATCGCTACCAAATCTAAATTTTATATAACATATAATGTTATAATAAATTGATTAGAAGATAAACATTTCGTTTATTAATAACAATAAAATAAGTAAATAAAATATAATAATTCAATTATTCAGTTAACTGGAACTATACCATGTAATTGCATTAATATGGAACAAGATTTATTTTCTATTTTTTATTGATTATATAATAATACATATTTTAAACCTACATTTTATAATATTTTAATAAAAAATCATTAAAATTATAGTAACATCTAACCACGGTTGATTTGATGCCTACGTTATAGCTTAAATCTATAAAAATATATACAGATAGAACATATATATATATATATATATATATATATATATATAAAAGAATACATACCGCAATCCGTATAGAATTTGGCCTGGGTGGCCGTCAAAAACAATGAAATAATCAAGAAAAACAACATTTTGTAGCTAGAATGACGTGTTAGCGGCGCGCGCGCAACTCACTGACTAGTGAGTAGTGACTGATGGACGGATTTTAATGGTAACTGCGACTTTTATAATCGTATTATGCGCTGGCGCAGGTCAAACACGATATATGTATACATGTTTCTTTTTGTGTCTTTGTCTGTGTAGTATTAAGTTTTAACTACAAACTGTAATGCGATCTATATCAGAATATATATATATATATATATATATATATATATATATATATATATATATATAT
The DNA here is from genome assembly GCA_918358695.1 of Melinaea menophilus ssp. n. AW-2005. Classification (NCBI taxonomy): domain Eukaryota; kingdom Metazoa; phylum Arthropoda; class Insecta; order Lepidoptera; family Nymphalidae; genus Melinaea; species Melinaea menophilus. The sequence goes on along the minus strand of OU911047.1, from coordinate 11,830,980 downwards.
TATTATTTTCTATAATGTAATGAGTTTTTGTTTTTTTACAATTATTATTTGCAATTTCTGTACAGTAATACCCCGCTTTACGCGACCCCGTTATACGCGGTTTCACTATAACGCGGATGTAAATTTCGCGCTCAAATGCCTCGAATTACGCGAAAGAGTGTGTATAAATATAATGTAGTCATCAACAATAGATGTATTTTTCCGTAAAAAATAAGAGTATGTATTGCATAAAGTGTTCCTAGAATTAAAGCGATTGATTAAAATGATTTGTATTTTTTTGTAATAATTTTTGACTATGTTTAATCATAAACCTCGTTATACGCGAATTTCAGTTAACGCGATTTTTTTTTGGAACGTATCCCTCGCGTAAAGCGGGGTATTACTGTATATTAACTCTTTGACGTATCGCTTCAGCATAATTTGACACGAACTGAATATACAAACATTATTATATATACATATTTATGTATTTCTGTCAATATTATTATAATTACCTGCACTGGTTTAATATTGCACTTATGATAAAGACGCTAAATACCTGGAAGTTTCCTTTAAGTATTAATTACAGTGATCAAAGGACTCGACATTCCGGACATGGATCATACTAATAGGATTTTATAAGTCTTTTATGATATGAAAATAATTATTCTAAGAAAGGTATCTTGATGCATAATGAAGATATTTCTTGAATCTTGTTAAATTATGTCTTCATTTTAAAATGATTATTATTATGATATGATATTATATTCTTTATACAAAAACAAGATCTAGAATAGAAAAAGAATGAAATACAAATGTGAAAGTATAAAATTTCTTATGCTAAAGAGTAATCTCTTCCAGGGTTTGGGTATAAGATAGATACTGTACTAGAATACACACACATACTTATATATATGTATATACACACATATGTAAGTGTGTGTACATATGTATATACATACATACATCCAATTTGAAAGGTAGTAATTATATAATCGTATAATTGAATAAGGAGTGATTAACAATTTGAAGCAATTGTTTTCACCGAATTGGATTAAAAGCTGCATCGAGATAAACCGACCGAAAGAGTTTAAAGATAACGTAAGTGGGAAGATACGATGAGATGTCACAAGTTATGGACTTAAACCAAATTTAAATTATATTGCAATTATTATTGCAATATTGCAATATTGCAGTAATAATTATAGTAATGTTCTTGTTTGTTTTGTTCAAATGATAATTATACTAAATCACTTTATCTTAATATAGAAAACACAAAGACACTCACTCACTGACTCATTCATCGCTGTACAGCCCAAACCGTAATACCTAGAAAGCTGAAATTTGGACACAAGACTCCTAACATATTGAATAGGTGCAATAAGAAAGGATTTTGCAAAGGTCCAAACCGTTCCAAAGTTACAGCTAAAATACTGCAAAAATATAACGCGCCTGTTTGATGCAGTAGGTGGTGTGGAAATTCAAACAAAATGTTTGATCACTTTCGCCGTCCGTTGCGAAGCATGGGTAACCTGCTAGTATATTTATATATAGATAATTTGGGATTTCTTATCTATTTAAATAAGTTTAACATGCCTTAATTGAGCTGAGCGTAAGCGAAGGTCTTAACTGTTGGGAAACCTCTTTTTGAAGCAACATCACAAAAACTACTAAGTAATATATATATTATATTTTATTTAAAAGGGGAGGGGGGGTTCAATTCCCTCTGCACAGGGGGGCGGATACTAGTATATATTAATGCATTATTTTAATATCTCTGTAATCTTGTGAATTGTCACAGAAATGTAGCAACGGAAGCGTTTATTCCGTCCGGTGACGCGAGCTTAAGAAGACACATTGACCATTCTATATAATCCAATCAAATCCAATCCAATCCAATCTAAACAAACAATTATAATGATATTCATATTAATACATAATATTAATATTTTGATAAAACACGCAAATAATTTAAATATTTTTTATTTTTTATTTATAACTCGACTGATTTTATGTGATAATTATTTATTGTATATTATTAATATATATTTTTTTGTGTTTTTATATTTTTGTGTTCATAAAATTTTAATTAAATAGAAATATAACAAACAATAAGTGTTATTTTTTCGTATATACATATATTTAATATGATATATTTTTTTAATCCAAAGTAAAAAAAAATATCTACAAAAATACAATATATATTATGGACATCCAAATGACATAATAAATAATGGTCATGACATATTGTATGTGTGTATATCCACTTTATTTAGTTTATTACGTAATTTACAAAAAATATTATATAACTAATTTGATTGTCATATAAAAATGAGTATTATTTACTTTTATATAAAATTTCTATAAAAAAATGTAAAAAATAATAACTAGGATCCGCCAACCGTGCGCGACAGGTGTTGAGCTGAGCCTCTCTTCTTTCTTCTTGATAACTTTTGAATGGCTAAACATTTTTTCAATCTGTTTTCGCTATAACATCCGCGTTCGGCTCAAACATACATGAGAAAATTTTTAGCTAATTATCTCGTCGCATTCTGGAGACAACTAAACACAAAAAAGGCCTTCCAAACGGTTAAGTTACGTAATTTTGCTACATAATTTGTATATATATATTATAATAATAAATAAATATATTTTTTTATAAATAACGGTCACCTTAGTGCAGTATTAGGGGAGTCAAGTCAGCTATAAACAGGGTTGTTTTCTTAGGTTCATCCCTTAATAATAACAGGTTAATGACCACGTGAATGGCACTGCTTAAACTATATTTGGTAACAAAATGGCCGACAACCGTCTATGGCATTGTTTTTATCATATAATTTATGAACTCGTAAAGGTATAAATATATCTAAAGATTGTTTTTTATTTACGTATGTTAATATATATATATATGTAGAAACAAAATGGCGGAGAATAGTATTGTTGTTTTGCTTAAATTATTTCATACATTTAATTTATGGACTCGTGAAGTTATAATAATGTATATCTAAAGAATGTGTGTATGTCTGTGAAATTATTTCTATTTGATATGTCATAATAACCAATTGCTGTCAATTTCCTCCCAATAACCGATAATGGTCTTCCTTATTGATACTTAACAGACATTTTGAGAACCAATTCATGATCACAATATTTTCTTGTCATCTATATATATATATATATATATATGCATATATATATATATATATATATATATATATATATATATATATATATATATATATATATATATATATATATATATATATATATATATATATATATAATACTGACAACTCACTGACTCATCACGAAATATCCGAAATTATCTCTCCGATTAACTTAAAATTTTACATAGTTTCTTCTTTTGTGACGTAGACGTCCACTAAGAACGGATTTTACGGAATTCTTATCCCCTTATCCCAACGGCTTTCAACTTTTTGTATTTCGCCAAATTTTATACCTGTAGGAGCTATACACTTAACGCGGAGGTAAGAGTTACTATAGCAACGGTTACGATGACAACGGATAATATAACAAAGGTTACCATAGCAACCTAAGTTCACATCCAAATTAATAGTGTGACCAGCGAAGCGAGAGGGCATAAGCTAGTTTATTAATATATGTAACTTCTCAAACTTACATGAAGAATATTTTTGTATCTCATAATTTAATTACTTTCAGTTTAAGTCATTTTTTCTTTCAATTAGACATATTGTACTATGTTTTATCAATAATGAAGAATTGGAATACACCCCCATAAATATTTCATGGCTTAAGACCTTAAGGTTTTTAATCTCCGTGTTATTGACCCTTACACATATTTAGATATACATACGGAGAAGCCATTATACAAGTATTTTATAACTGAGGTCCAATACTACTGTTATATTCATTTACTGTCTTTTTTAAGGGAATGGCTTTTGTACTAATATAAATAATGTAATCGTAAAACTAAATATATATATACTAGGATCCGCCAACCGTGCGCGGCGGGTGTTGAGCTGAGACCCTCTCCTTTCTTCTTTTCTTGATAACTTTTGGATGGCTAAACATTTTTTAAATCTGTTTTCGCTATAACATCCGCGTTCGGCTCAGACGTATATGAGAAAATTTTTAGCTAATTATCTCGTCGCATTCTGGAGACAACTAAACACAAATTCCCAAACTCCCCGGTTAAGAGCTTCGCTTACGCCCAGCTCAATATATATATATATATAAATATATATATGTAATGTCATTAATTATATGTAGTTCAATTGTCAGAATGGCTAGATGATCAAGGCTATCAAAAATGTAATTAATTTAATGTATTTTTACGTTTAATCTACATACTTATATCTTGTATTATTATTTTCTTGTATATATATTGTGACTCTTTTGAAAAGAAACAATATATGTATTGAAAGATCTGTAAAATCTTCTCTCCCTTTCTCTCTCTATTCTAAAATTGGTAAGAGAGTATTCTAAAGAGTAGAAGTTTTTTTCATAATGTACTTTTGAGGATATGCGATAAAGATTACTATATTGTATAGTATTTATCTAAATCTGACCAAAAGCTGGTTACATGTACTTATTGTTCTGTGTGTGTGTGTGTGTGTATACACATATTTGTTATTTATCTAAGTTTTGATCAAAAGCTTGTTACCTATAGTTGTGTGTGTGTCTGTGTGTGTGTGTGTGTGTAAATTACCCCATCCTAATGGATTATAAATGCTTGCAAAAACACCATTGTTACCACAAATAGGTGCCATTACCAAAATTATAAGATTTTTATAAGCGATAGCATTTTTTCTAACCTATTATATTTCACAATTATTATTACATTACTTTGTAGGAAATTAGATTTTTTTTGTTATTTTATTATGTCATTTATTTGACAGATCTTATATCATCTTCCTGCCCTTGTCCCAAATTTTGTGTATGTTTTTTCGCTACTCTCCTGTTACTCGTCATCTCTGTACACACTTCCTTCTTCTCCATATCTTTCATACAATCCATTCATCTTCTCTTACCCCTACCTGTCCATCCTTCCACTACCATAACACTCTTTGGCCTGCCTTCATCTCATAACATGCCTTCATCTCATAACATGCCCATACCAAGGTGTAGATTAGATTCTAATGTTATTTCTATAAGATGTATATAAAATAATTTGTTTTAACTCCTAAAATCATGAAAATAACTTAATTAATAAAAAAATTGACAAACATACCGACTATTATTTTCTACTATTACTATTTTATTTCTATTACTATTTTCATTTTGTAATCGAAAAGTCAAAACTTATTCTTTTGACCACATTTTTAGTCATTTCTTTCTAGTTTTAACCCTAAACCTACCGACAATTCTTGTATACCTGTTCCTACCGCACGCGGTCAAATTGACCGGTAATTAAAAGTTATTTTATTATATATGGAAATAACTAAAAGTAAAGAGTGTAGAAAATATTGTATGCATATTCTAAGAATTGTCATGTAGTTTTATAACGATAATATAATGTTTAAAAATGTGTAAGTTTTACAAAAGTTTAAGAACGGTCAATTTGACCGGTACTGGTAGGTTTAGTGTTAAATAAATTTTATTTTGGGAAAATAAATAAATCAAACTCACATTTATTATATGCTATAATAATATTATTTGATTACATAAATATTTTGAAGATTACAATGACAATTAAATATATTCCGATTATAATATATACATAGAATAACATTGATAAGGATCAGCCTTCAGAAAATATTCAGCAAAATAATATTAAAGCTAAATAATAACTTATTAAATATTAATATTTATATTTAATTACAAAAATTGACTAGAAATTGAGATTCAAAATTTTTTAAAATATTTTTAAACAATTAAACGATTATATAATTAGTATTTTAATTAAAATTTAATGAATTAATGAATTAACGTATTTAATAAGTTTTATATTAAGTTATTATTAGTATGACATAAATTACAAAAACTACCAAAAATATTTACGTTACTAACATGCATCACAAAAATTACAGGAGATTTGTGATTTAAATCAATATTAGAATCACATTGCAAACAGAATCCATATATAGGGATAGCGTTTGTGTCTACCGTCCCAGCCCCGTCCAGAGGAGTCCCGGATCGTGGTGGTTAGCCCCAGGATAACTGGCGTACGTCTCCAAATCCGATCTGCGGTTGTAAGATCTAAATACAAATGTTTTTTTATTACCCGGGATAATGGCTCGAATGGTTTTCGTAATTAATGATAAATATACAGTAATACCCCGCTTTACGCGGTTTCACTATAACGCGGATTCAAATTTCGCCCTCAAATGCCTCGAATTACGCGAAAGAGTGTGTATAAATATAATGTAGTCATCAACAATAGATGTATTTTTCAGTAAAAAATAAGAGTATGTATTGCATAAAGTGTTCCTAGAATTAAAATGATTGATTAAAATGATTTGTATTTTTTTTTTGTAATAATTTTTGACTATGTTCAATCATAAGCCTCGTTATACGGGAATTTCAGTTAACGCTATTTTTTTTGGAACGTATCCCTCGCGTAAAGCGGGGTATTACTGTATATTTATATACAAACTCATCAAACTTTATAATATATAGTAAAATATTGAATCAATTAGTTTGATGTCAAACCATAGCTATCAATTGATTGATTGACGTTATGGAATTGAACTGAAATGAATGGTTCTATTAAATGCGTACGATATTGAATGGTATTGAATGAATGTTTTTGTGATATCCCACCTGATGTTGCCAGAGGGTCGGAGAGGGCGAAGGGCGTGGAGTCTTCGGATGCCGCCACCGCCACCTCCTAGGAATAAATATATTGTAACCAATGGTTTAGGTTCGACTCCTGTTCGTGTTGACGCAATTTAATTTATGAATATAATAATGAGTAATGAGTAAAACTATTTTTTTCTAATTTTCATTTTACCTGGACATCAATGCTTTTCATCAATCATCAATCTATCAATACTGTATGCAGTTATACTTACTAGGGGCGCCAACAGACCCTCAATTTCGACTCGCTGCGCTCGCGATTTTTGTGTGCCGTTTGCATATTGAGCGAAGCGATCCCAGTATAATGACTTATCGTTTCCCATTGACTTCAATGGGATATCAGTTTTTGAAATATCATATAAAAAAAAAATTTTTTTTTTTGGAATTTTTCAAAATTTTTTTTAATACCATCACCTAATGTATATCTTTTTGATTGCAAAATTTCATAATTTTCCGTCAAGTAGTTTTCGAGCCTATTCGTGACAAATAATGTGAAAAGTACTCCAGTAAAACGCTCCGCTCGTTACGCTCGCATCGCTCAATAATGTGTATAAAACTAATTTAATCAGTTATATTGTCCAAGTTTACAGCGTCCCATCAATATATATATTAAACTTGTTCTATTTCAACTCCGCAATGACATAACTTCACCCTCCATGTCGAGATATGCAATTAAACTTCAGAACATACGAGTATTGATTTGAAAAACTGTCACAGATAAAACAGAAAGATAAAATGTGTATATATTTTTGTTGTGTAAAAGATAAAAGATATAATAATTGTAATCTTATAAATAGGTTTGTATTTTGTAAATTTGAGCATGCGTGCTCAGATTTGGGCACGTCGAATGAATGAGTGATAAAAGAATGGTAAAAAGATTTATATAGGAAAAGTGAGCGGTAAGAGAGACAGGGGGCCTCGAGTGGATACTGGAGGAAGGTCACGTAAAAAGCATGAGGACCCCCCGGAGGGCATGTATGAAGAGGTTGATGTCTGTGGCCGAGGCGAAAGAGGTATGCAGGGACCGTAGCATTTGGCGCTCCGTCGTCTCTGGCTACCCCGCTAGGGATATCTCTTTACTGATATAATTTTTATATTCTGACAGATATTCTAAAGAATAACTGTCAGAATATTCTGATATATTCTAAGTGTTTTATACAAGTATTAGTAGAATAGAGGATAATTAAAGTGTTATAAAGGAAAGTCATAAGAAACTTGCAATACTCTTACTATAACATGAGAATAGTTGGCAAATTCTATTTGGTGTACTTCCGTTCAGAATTTTAATTGAATTAAATTATTTCTTAATTAAACTTTGTGATAGAATTATGGTTGGTAGTATTATTTTTATGACAATAATAAATATATATTAAATACTTTCAGGATAATATATATATAATATAATCAACCCAAAAAAGTTCGTCACTAGGAACGGATTTTTTTTGTACAAATATTATTTTAATCCCGGTTAAAGATGAGAAAATATAGTTTATAAAAAGTTATTGTGTTTGTGTTAGACTCTCAAAAAATCAATTCGCAATCCGAGATAGATCAACCTTAGATCGCTCAATCCACAGATCGATTATTAGCACTGATATAAGAAGATACTGTAATTTGAATATAGCAGAACAATTGGCAGTAACGTTAAAATCCTTTTTCTTGAGTAATAATTACAAGAAAATGTCATGGTATGGGCATGTTATGAGGAGGGATGAAAGGCACGTGACCAAAAGAGTGCTAGGTATGGTAGTGGAGGGATGGACAGGTAGAGGACGGCCGAAGAAAAGATGGATGGATTACGTGAAAGACGATATGGAGAAGAAGGGAGTGTGCACAGAGATGACGAGTAACAGGAGAATATGGAGGGAAAAACATACTGTGGCGATCCCAAAATGGGATAAGGGCAGGAAGATGATGATGAATTACAAGAAAATTATATCTTGAATTTTAATTACAATAAAAAATGGTGGTTTGTTTAACTATTTATTTATTAAAAATGTTTGCATTTAGTATGTAGAAAGACAGACGGACACCTTTGAGTGACACCAGTCTATATCAGTCCATTATTTTTATTAACACTAAACCTAACGACAATTCTTGTACACCTGTTCCTACCGCACGCGGTCAAATTGACCGGTAATTAAAAGTTATTTTAGTATATAACGCAGGTAATAATGGAAATAACTAAAAGTAAAGAGTGTAGAAAATATTATATGCATATTATAAGAAGTGTCATGTACTTTGATAACGATATTATAACGTTTAAAAATGTGTAAGTTTTACAAAAGTTTAAGAACGGTCAATTTGACCGGTACTTGGTAGGTTTAGTGTTAATATAAGTCAGAAAAGAAAACAAACTGTCAAATAAATACAATAACGTCAAGGAAATAAATAATAAAACTGCAATTTGACTATTAAAATGAACTTAGGGCTTCCGGTGCGTAATTTGAGGCGTGGTTCATTGACCTTAGGCATACCGCAACTTTATATATATATATATATCATTTTTTAAATAAATTGTTAATAAAATAAATTAATAGGGGTAAATTTTTAGATTTCGTCTACCCCCAAATTGAATTTTCGTTTATGATGATGAAAAACCTGATTCAACCCAAAAGGGGGTCAGCCATTTTGGAAATACCTAGTAGAAAAGATTTAAAAACTATAATAAGTGAAACCTTACAAATTCATATTGGAAGATTACACACACAGACGCACTAACTTTAGTACATAATGTATTATGTATGTGTGTGTATACATACAAAAGTTATATGCAATATATTCCGACATAAACTTTGTCATAATCCTGTATTAAGAACAGGATCATAACTTTTTATGGTGTCCTGAGATTTATAAAGTCCACAATAGAAAATTATTTATATAAAAAAAAGTTATTTTTTATCTTTAATTAAAGATAAGACATATAAAGGTATAATTGAGCGAAGCGAGTGGAGCGTTCTACTGGAGACTTTTTCACATTCTTTGTCACGAATAGGCTCGAAAACTACTTGACGGAAAGTTATGAAATTTTGCAAAGAAAAAGAAACCCATAAGGCGATGATTTTAATTTTTTTTGAAAAATGTCATTTTTTGAGGAATAATCGTCAAAAACTGATATCCCATTGAAGTCAATTGGAGAAAAAATCGCTCGAAAAATTTGCTTTACAATGAAATCTACTACATTGACATTGTCTACAACGATGAGTCATTACACTGAGCTCGCTTCGTTCAATATGCAAACGGCACCCGAGATTTTGTGAGCGCAGCAAGTCAAAATTGAGAGTTTATTGGCGCTCCTAGTCATTCTAATCACACATCTAAAATATTGTATGCAAGCTGCCTATATAGTACGTTAGATGGTTCCCAATTAGAATAATAAGGACATAGAATGGGAAGTGGGAAAATGATACATTTTCCTTGATATGGAAGGCTTGGGTGTTTGTTCTTTTGTTCCGTATACTGTCTGTTATGATTTGTATAATATCGGCTTTCGCCCCGGCCTTGCTCGCGTTTATTTAGGATTTTTTTTTATATATGTGTGTAATGTCAAAACCTTGTAAGACACGATTATATTATATTTATGAATTAAGTATTGATATTAATATAAGTGGTTAAGAAGTAAAATTGAATCTGAATCTTGAAGATAGAGAGAGTACGATAGATAGAGAGAGATAGAGAGATAATAAACATCTCGTACACAGGGCCGTATTTAGGCGCTTCTACTTTGTCCCAATTCTAGACTTCCAAATCCGGCCCTGCTCACACGGAAAAGTTTACCTAAATTTTATTGTTCACACAACTATCTCATATAAATTTAAACTATTTAAAGAAAGATGAATGCTGTGGAGATGCGATCTCTTCGCCGAATTTGCGGAGTCAGTTTAGCTGATCGAATCCGCAATGAAGTGATCCACAGAATGGAAGGTACTTGCGAAAATGTCACGGTGAGAATGAAGAAGAACGTGCTCAGGTGTTTGGGCACGTCGAACGAATGAGTGATAAAAGAATGGTAAAAAAGATTTATAACGGAAAAGTGAGCGGTAAGAGAGACAGGGGAGGCCTCGAGTGACCTTCGAAAACACAGTAGCTACGATACTTTAGGAAGGTTACGTAAAAAGCATGAGGACCCTCCGGAGGGTATGTATGAAGAGGTTGATGTCTGTGGCCGAGGCGAAAGAGGTATGCAGGGACGGTAGCGTTTGGCGCTCCGTCGTCTCTGTCTACCACGCAAGGGATATAGCGTGAAGCTAAAGCAACTATCTCATATAAATTTAAACTACTTAAATAAAAGCTATTCTCTTATTTTCTTACCCGAGGAAGTTGCCTGTACCACAGTTGGCGGTTCTTGGAACAGATTGGAACGCTGTTGTGGAGAGAGAGACGCAAGAGTTTCAAGGTTATCGCGGAGAGAGTCGAAAAACGAACCCACATCGTTGAGAACTCCTGAAAGGATAACACTTATAATATTTTTACATTTGTGTTTTCTAACCGCCAAGATTAGAAACGTTATATAATAGTTTAGATCCGGATCTAATCAATCAATCAATAAAGCAATCAATCAATAAATCAGTCAATCAATCAATCGGTCAATCAATCAATCTTGTTATCAAAATTCGAAATATCTTAGTTTTAGTAAGCACTAACATACACTTTAGAATAGTCAATTATTACAATAAAAAGTCAGGTCAGGTCAGTGTAGTCGGTCCGTAAGTAAGCTACTAGCTCGGAATGCTGCTCTCTGAAGAAGCGCCAGAAACTCAACCGTGGCTCTTTTCACATAAATTTAACAATGTTAAAGTCAAATCTCTATTTACAGTGATTCAAGTTCTGGATAAAATAAACTAATGTCAGGATAACATACCTATCTATGCTATCTTACTTTTAAATAATGATATATAAAGTCTTAAAAAATCTAATATTGTAATTGTTATTATTTGCGTGAATAGAATAGAATGACTTGTGGCTAAGGATAGGTTTTTTATGTCCCCGAGTGTGGAAAGCTGGTCTAAAAAATAAAAGTTAACAATCCTTCACCACTTATACCAAATATAATAATAATATAATATAATAATCAGTCCTCCACAAATAAATGTTTATAATAATCTGTCCTACACTAATAATTATTTAGAATATTCTGTCCTACACCAAATATATTTTAATAATTCTCTGTCCTACACAAATAATTATTTATAATATCTGTCCTACACAAATAATTATTTATAATATCTGTCCTACACAAATAATTGTTTATAATAGTCTGTCCTACACTAATAAATGTTTTTAATAATCTTTACTACACAAATAAATGTTTATAATAGTCTGTCCTACACTAATAATTGTTTATAATAATCTGTCCTACACAAATAATTGTTTATAATAATCTGTCCTACACAAATAAATGTTTATAATAATCTGTCCTACATTAATAATTGTTTATAATAATCTGTCCTACACAAATAAATGTTTATAATATTGTGTCCGCTCGCTTACCGACGCCGACATATGGCGCCACTGCCTTACCGAGCGCGGGAGTTGGCTGACGGCGGCGACGCCCGGCGTTCAGGGCTGTAGCCACTGCTGACCGCTTTGGTGAACTCACTCTGAAATGTACTCAAAGCTATATCTTTTATCCTTCTAACTCAAGAATTATTTTATTTTTTTATTGGATGGGTGGATTTTAATTAAATAGAGGTATCAGATTTTTATAAATATGAATATTTAAACGGATATACATAAAAGGAGATTTATTAAATACTTTTGAAATATTTATATTAATAATTTCTTAAAGGTGTACGGGTGACTCGATTGAAACCTTATCTGAATAATACAAATAAAAAAATAAGGAATTTCGAATCTACAACATATATTCGCAAAATTGTGATTATCGAGTATTTTGTTAAATTCTAATGTTGCTGACAGAATAGCAGTCGCCATATTGGACACTCGCGAAACGTCACTGACACTCCGCCATCTTGAGTTCGTTAAGATTCACACATAGTGAAGTCACAGTTCAAATAATAATAAATAATAATAATAATAATAATATTCCTTTAAAACCGATAGCTATAAAAATATCTACCAATATTTTGTAAAAGATAATGTAGAATCACATTTCACATGAAGCGAAGCCGGGTTTTTATCTAGTATTAAAATACCATGTGTTGTATTTTGATATCTTTTTTCATAAAATTAATTATACTTTAAGACATTAGCTAGTTCATCGTCCCTAAAAATGATGTTAGGGTGTCATTTTACACATATAATAGGGGTGATGCGAGTTCAAGATTGTCTTGAATTTGAAACCAGGGGGTGCAGTTTAAAATATAACCACGATAAAACTGTTACTTGATGATAATAGCTTAAATAATTGAGCGAAGCGAACGAAGTGAGCGGAGCGTTTTACTAGAGACTTTTTACATTCTTTGTCACGAATTGGCTCGAAAACTACTTGAAGGAAAATTATGAAACTTTGCAATCAAAAAGACACACATTAGGTGATGGTTTTTAAAAAAAAATTTTTGAGAATAGAATATGTATCTTTTTTTTATATCATGTCAAAAAACTGATATTAACTGATATAAACGATGAGTCAATACACTGGGATCGCTTCGCTCAATATGCAAACGGCAAACGGTTCGTTGGCGCCTCTAGTATATATAATAACAATAATTATGCTGAATTATTGTAAAATGTACTATAGTTCTTGAAAATTTTATTCACTTGGATGTGGAAGAAGGTTTTATAGCACAAACTGTCTAAATATAGGATCAATCATACCTTAGGATATCATCGTCATAACTCTTCAGTCCATCTATAGGAGGTTCGTGATTGAGTCGGTACACGCCCAAGTCCTGTTCAATACGAGGTGCTGTATCCCATCGAGTGCTTGGACCCTGGCCCATCCAGGGCTTCTCTGCCAGAGCACGCAGCAGGTCCAAGTTTGGAAACCTGTACTCCCTATCCTGGGCTGAAGTCAGCGAGGCACCTGTATGATATTAATTTATTTATATAAAAGATATACTGAATTAAAGTGTTCATCTTTGTATTAAACAAGTTAGTTAATATGCTAAGGTTTTGGATATCACTTCTGTGGCTGACCTAAAAAAAATTATATGGCCGAAATTATCGCATGTAAATACGGGATATCAGGAACACACTCGGAAAAACCATCTATGGACCACAAAATAATTAGTCCAATATGGGAATCGAACTCGGATATCGAAATTGGGGTAACACTAAACCATTGAACCTTAAAGAGACATAGGGGTCCACTCTAAATATTGGTAAAAATTTTACGGATAGATTTCAAGATTTCTACGTACAAACGTATAAACTTTTCATGTTATTAGTAGATTATCTGTTTTTCTTGTTACTTTAAACAACTGGTCGTTTTGTAACCACTCTCTGTTCCACATCTCATGTCGGAGGAGACAAATGATGCTGCGAACTCACGATGTATTAGATTGTGTTTAGTAAAAAATGAGACAAACTATATCTAAGTATAGTATAGTCATAGTATAGATAAACTATATCTATACATAACAAAAAATTACGATCCTCTACATGGTTTTTACACATAATTTTACATATACGCTTGCATTTTTTTATGGAGCGAATTGAAGAAATTCTTGATGATAAGTGGTGCTATCGCTAGTGGAATTTTGCAACTATAAACTAAATTATTTGTTACACTTAAAAGATAAAAAGGTATAGAAACTAGGAAAGGCATTTGGGCTTGCCGCTTAATGCAATTCCGTGAATTGCAGTCAAATGACGACATAAAGACATATATATATATATATATATATATATATATATATATATATATATATATATATATATATATATATATATATATATATACCTTATTCTGTACAACGACAGCTTATGTGTTCACCCTAAGTAACTAACACTAACAACTCGATAACTTTTCACCATAATCAGATTGATAACAATCCATTGTATTTTTTTTTGTGAATCCCTTTGTTTATTTTGTCTAGTTACAATTTTTGCCTGCATGCTGTGGCAGCATTGGCACAAGGCTTGAACTGAAAAGCAGCTCTAAGCTGAGTTCATTTCCTTTTCAGTTGCATACATATACCGAATTATTTGAGTTATTTATTGTTAATCTTAATTAATTTGTGTGTGTTTCTTGAATAAAGTTCTTATTATTATTATTATTATTATTATTATATAGTATTAACAGTAAACATAAAATAAAAAACAAAATGAACCACATCAATGTAAAATTAAATTTTTAATAACAAAATGCCTTATTAAATCAAAATTCCTATAAAATTCTTCAAAGCAAAATAACTAACGAACGCAGTCTTCTTTACATAAAAAATTTCATTCAATTCATCAAAGGTGGAAGGTAACTCCGATACTGACAGCCTCTGATATATTGATGTACATTTCTTATTTATGAAGATATCCGTCAGATTCGCTTTACAAGATTACGCCCTTATAAAATGATATCAGTAAATCACGACTTTGAGGTACAATCTAACAGCTCGAGTTCACACACCAAATAGCTTGAAAACGGCTTGAAAATTTATTGGCAAATTTCCGTTACTGTTAACAAAATTTACAGGCAAATTTGAGTTACTGTTAACAAAATTTACAGGTAAATTTTAGTTACTGTTAACAAAATTACACGCAATTTTTTTTTACTGTTAACAAAAATACAGGCAAATTTTAGTTACTGTTAACAAAATTACAGGCAAATTTTTCTTACTGTTAACAAAATTTACAGGCAAATTTCCGTTACTGTTAACAAAATTTACAGGCAAATTTTAGTTACTGTTAACAAACAAAATTACACGCAAATTTTTGTTACTGTTAATAAAATATACAGGCAAACTTTAGTTATATTTTAAAACATTATCGGAAGATCAACTTTTCGTTTAGTATCATCAAAGTTTAATAAATTATTCATGTATAATAATTGATAATAATAAAAAGTATCAAACTTATCAAAGAACGCTCACTAACTAAATTAATAATGAAGTAATAATGAAAATATCACGAAGGTTTTTATTAGCTATTTAGTTGATATGACACAACTTTAGCATTAATAAAGTTATAGCTTATCTATATTTTAATCAGTAAAGTTTCTTGATTTAACACTACACCTACCAAGTACCGGTCAAATTGACCGTTCTTAAACTTTTGTAAAACTTACACATTTTTGAACGTTATAATATCGTTATCAAACTACATCACAATTCTTAGAATATGCATATAATATTTTCTTCACTCTTTACTTTTAGTTATTTCCATTATTAGGTAATAATGGAAATAACTAAAAGTAAAGTATTTTATTATATAACGCACCTGCGTTATATAATAAAATAACTTTTAATTACCGTTCAATTTGACGGCGTGCGGTAGGAACAGGTATACAAGAATTGTCGGTAGGTTTAGTGTTAAAATAAAAAAAATACTTTTTTTTAATCTTTGTTTCATTCTTACTTTGAATGTGCATGTTTGTATATTTTACGCTGGAATTTGATGAATGTCTAATGTAATGGCGGAATTTAATTAACTTGACGGCTGGAAATGTTGTGTTTTTACTGTAATTGAGCGAAGCGAGCGGAGCGTTCTACTGGAGACTTTTTCACATTCTTTGTCACCAATAGCCTCAAAAACTACTTGACGGATAATTATGAAATTTTGCAATCAAAAAGACACAAATTAGGAGATAGTTTTTTAAAAAAAATTGAAAAATGTCATGTCGTTGAGGAATAATCGTCAAACAACTGCTATCCCATTGAAGTCAATGGGAAACGATGAATCATTACACTGGGCTCGCTTCGCTCAATATGCAAACGGCACCCGAGATTTCATGAGCGCAGCGAGACGAAATTAAGGGTCTGTTTACACCCCTAGTATATGAATATATTTATTTGATGCTTATATATGTTATAAATAGTACATTTAAATAAATATTAAATTGTAATTGAAAAAAAACGAAACTCTCTCAGGGAATTGCTTCTATTTAACCATTATCTAGTACTATTTATTATTAATATCCCTGAAGCGATAAAATGAAATAGAGGTAAATTACATGAATTAACATAAATTTGAATATTAAAATACAGAAACCAAAACGACAGTTAAGCTTATGTTAGATAAACTAATTAATACCGGGATAAAGTGACTTATGATGAGACATTGCTCGAAATTGTTATAGCTTCTTGTTAACCGCCATCTTGTTAACCGCCATCTTGGTTAACGCTACCGCGCATTCTCTTTATATTATATTTAGTATGATTAAATTTGTTAATTTTAACTCGAAGAGCGAATTCTTTTCTAAGGATCTGTTGTAAAGGAAAATTTTGACAAATTTACTTACAATACATCAAATTAATGTTGAATAAAATTTTATTAAATAGTTGTAGATTTAAATTAATAAAGTTAAAACATTATTTTTGCTGTTTTTATTGTTTTTTTTTATTATTGATGAATTGACGACAATATATAAGTTTTTTCAAAGTTAAGAGCAACTAAATTATGTAATTTTTTTTGTTGAATTATATGTTAATTTAAAACCAGTTAAACTATTATTTCTTGTTAATCAAATAAAAAAAAACGTAAAATTTTATCTATTAAAATTTGTAAATATATTTTATATTATCCACAAAATGATTATAATACATAATTTACTTTTTATCGACATTATAAGATATTCAGTAATGATACATCGGTTTTTATTTTTTCATCATCTTAAGTTCAATTAAATTAATTATAATTATAACAATTGTTATACAATTATTAAATCATTTTCTAGAATTACAATCATCTTTATTAACACTAAACCTACCAAGTACCGATCAAATTGACCGCTCTTAAACTTTTGTTAAACTTACACATTTTTAAACGTTATAATATCGTTATCAAACTACATTACAATTCTTAGAATATACATATAATATTTTCTTAACTCTTTACTTTTAGTTATTTTCATTGTTATATGCGTTATATAATAAAATAACTTTTAATTACCTTTCAATTTGACGGCGTGCGGTAGGAACAGGTATAGAAGAATTGTCGGTAGGTTTAGTGTTAAAGGCATATCGAATTGATTGCGATGGTTCCAGTTGTTCTTACATTGATATAAATATATTGACGTTTGTCAAATATCGATCATAATAAAAAAAAACCAGCTGAGTTTGTTGTTGTTCTTCTCAGTGTGTGTTTGGAACAGTCGTAGACTTATTTTAAGTTGGAGTGTCTTTACATTATTTTGATAAGTATGATATCATAGCCCTGACTCCCATTTGATACACAAGTGATCACTGGTATTGATTCAAAATGAAAATATATAAATAAAATATAATAAGTTAGACTAAACATATTTATAATTAATTTTAAATGAAAGTATTTTCTACCAAATTGAAACTGAAGCTTTACTCTCGTGTATATCTTTGTATCTATTATAATACTATCTTATTCCCTCCCGCTTTTCTGGGTACACTATTAATTTGGATGTGACCTTAGGTTGCTATGGTAACCATTGCCATATTATCCGTTGTCATCGTAACCGTTGCTATAGTAACTCTTACCTCCGCGTTAAGTGTATAGCTCCTACAGATTTAAAACTTGACGAAATGCAAAAAGTTTAAATCCGTTGGAGAAGGAATTTCGTAAAATCCGTTCTTAGTGTACGTCTACGTCACAAAGAAGTAACTATGTAAAATTTTAAGTTAATCGAACAGATAGTTTCGGAGATTTCGTGATGAGTGGTAAATCGCTTAATTTTAAATTATGAGTTAATAAGTAATAAAAGATTAAAATCCTAATTAACATTATAATTATTTTTAATCAAGACTCGTTTTTATCGTAAACAACTTAAAGCGATTGGAAAATAATTGATAAATAGGTAATTAATTGAATTTTGTACATAATTTCTTCAAGATTCAATTACAGGAAGGGGAAAGTAAGGAGTTAACTAATTGTACATTAACTTAGTTATCAAATATTTTTAAATTTTATATATATTATAAAATTTTAGGTATGTATGTATGTATTGTTCGTTAGTATTACATTAACGCTGAAAATACCAAAAACTTTTTATGTTTAACATTTTTTCGTGCATTTGGTTTTATATTTTTTTGTTTAATGTTATATTTTTTTGTATTTTTTAATAATAACCTTCCAAATCAATTGCTTTGAGATCCTATATATCCTTCTATCATCCATCATCATCATCAGTGGAAACTATTCCAAATTATTGAATTCAGAGCATCATTAAGTCATACATGTATTTATTACTTAACATATTATATATATATATATATATATATATATATATATATATATATATATATATATATTATATATATGAGTCAAATATTCCGATTATTAAGTAAATACAAAGACATTAAACATTTTTTAATATTTATAACCCTCAAATATGAAAGCCGTTTCTCTATTCAATAATTCCATTATATCAAAAAACTGAATACCGAAATATACCAAGTAATTGAATTTTAACGCCGTTTTAACAGACGTGACTGTTGATTTTGTTTTTTGTTTTAGGCGTTTGGCGTTTGTATTGTGTTAGGCGTTTAATATATATATATATATATATATATATACCAAATACCACACCGATCTGTATGTATATATATATATATATATAACAGATTGAATAACATAAAAATAATTGAACAAAAATATCACACAAATGAGACATTATTAACAAAAAAGGTTTTAATGAAATATTTGTTTCTACCTTTTGCTTTTTTGGACAAATGAAAAAAAAATAAACGTCATTTTGAGTTGACACGATTATTAATTTTTTGATATGTCAATTATACATTAGGACACAAGACATAAGTATTATAACGCTCTTCAAACACAAAAATGTTTTAGATTTCATTTAATTTAATTTTTATTATGAACAATAATTAATTACCTTAACCGTTTGGGAGACCTTTTTTTGTGTTTAGTTGTCTCCAGAATGCGACGGGATAATTAGCTAAAAATTTTCTCATGTATGTTTGAGTCGAACGCGGATGTTAAAGCGAAAACAGATTGAAAAAATGTTTAGCCATTCAAAAGTTATCAAGAAAAGAAGAAAGGAGAGGGGCTCAGCTCAACACCGGCCGCGCATATCCTATTAAGTACAAGATAGTACACCATTATTTTAAATAAGTTATTAAGGTATCCCAGGTTCGAGTCCCGGTTACATACACACAAACGTTAATTTAGTTACACAGTATATACAACGTTTGCACAACAAATTGCAGATGTCGTAAGGTAAGATTTGTAAATTGAAAGTAATTGTCAATTATCCAGGTAAATTGGGTTTTTTGTAAGTACAAGTATGTATGTATGTTGCTTGCGAAATAAATTACATATATATATATTAATGATGTTTTTTTTGGTAAGTTTTCTTTTGTTTGTGTATTATATATATATGTATATATATATATATATATATATATATATATATATATATATATATATATATATATATATTAGGGCGTTTCAAAAAAAAAAAAAAAATTTTTTTTTTCTCGGAACCAGGCTCAAAAGTTTCGTTTAGATGCCAAAATAGGCCTGTGAAAATATGAGCCCTTAATATTAATATTAAGGTAATCCGCATCGCACTTTTCGATTTCCCATAAGAATAACACAGGAAAAATTTTTTTTTTCTTTTGATTTTTATAACTCATGAACGATATATTGTATTGCAATACCCATTCATTATTTTTGTAGAGAATTTAACGCTCTACAAAACAGGTTTGAAGTCAATTTTTGATAAATCAACTCAGTCAAAAGTTATTCAAGATCAAAGTTTAAGTTACTCTCAATTCAGCTGTATTCAGCTATATATTATATTCTATATATATATATATATATATATATATATATATATATATATATATATATATATATACACATACATATATAAACTTTTGAACCATATATATTTTCTTAATCAGCTCGCCGAGCTGAGTAAGGAAATGACAATTTTTTTCAAAAGTTCCGTCATGAGGACCAATGCAATAGTTAGATTTCTATGAAATCTACTAAAAAACAGCTGAATTGAGAGTAACTTAAACTTTGATCTTGAATAACTTTTGACTGAGTTAATTTATCAAAAATTGACTTCAAACCTGTTTTGTAGAGCGTTTAATTCTCTACAAAAATAATGAATGGGTATTGCAATACAATATATCGTTCATTAGTTATAAAAATCAAAAGAAAAAATATTTTTTTTCCTGTGTTATTCTTATGGGAAATCGAAAAGTGCGATGCGGACTACCTTAATATTAATATTAAGGGCTCATATTTTCACAGGCCTATTTTGGCATCTAAACGAAACTTTTGAGCCTGGTTCCGAGAAAAAAAAAATTTTTTTTTTTTTTTTGAAACGCCCTAATATATATATATATATATATATAACATCTGTAGATATTACAAGGTTTTATATATATATATATATATATATTATTAAACAATTAGGTAATTGGTTATTAATTATTAATCGAAGGCCTTAACGAGAATAGTTTTCTCTAGAACATGGGATAGGATTGAGCAATCATCGAAGGCTTTAACGGGAATTTTCTCTAGAGGTAGTAATTTATATGGGATAAGATTGAGAAATCATTTCTGAAGATAATTAGATAAATTAATGATTATATATTCTAACGATGTAATTAAATGTATATGATGTTAACTAATATTAAAATATTAATATTATTTTTTACAGACTTCCATATATATACACCTGTACCTCGCTCTGCGTCGTTTCGTTTTGCGTTCTTTTCGAATTGCTTCGCTACTTAATTAGTATTATTTTCACTGTGCGTTTAGATTTTCGAAGTTGCGTTGTTTTTGATTCGAAATTTTAATTTTTTTTAATTTCTTTTTTCACTTTGCATCTTTTCAATTTGTTGTTTTTTTGAAACGGAACCACGACGCAAAGTTATATATACATATATAGATACACCCATACCTTACTTTGTTATATATATATATATATAACCAATTGCTGTACGTTTGTCTTGCTAAAACACGAGAATCGATGGACCGGTTTGGGTAATTTGATCTTGAATTAATGAAGGAAAGTGTAAACGGTAGGCATAAGAACGTAAAAGATTTATTTTTTCAAATACAAAATGTTCATAGGTAAGGAATTTTTTGTCTTGTTTTTTAGAAACAAATATTTGACACATGGATGTCAAATATTTATAGTTTAAAGATTTGTTTGAAATGTTATATTGGAAGGAAGAAAAATAGACTTAAGAAATGTAAAACGTGGAAAAATGACAGTTGATTGAACGAATTATCTATATATATATATATATATATATATATATATATATATATATATATAAGCGTAAGCGAAGCTCTTAACCGTTTGGGAGACCTTTTTTTGTGTTTAGTTGTCTCCAGAATGCGACGAGATAATTAGCAAAAAATTTTCCCATGTATGTTTGAGCCGAACGCGGATGTTATAGCGGAAGCAGATTGAAAGAATGTTTAGCCATTCACAAAGTTATCAAGAAAAGAAGAAAGGAGAGGGTCTCAGCTCAACACCCGCACAGCACGGTTGGCGGATCCTAGTATATTAGTATTTACATCGGTGTTTATACGAATTGGTAATGTCAAAGTGGAAGATATCAAAATTAAAATTTTTAATTACAAGTAAACACTTAATTCACGATTCCAAAAGTGCATATAAGAGAATCTAAAAGACTATTCTGAAATATCTACTCAGCTATATAAGATTCGACATAGTTATCACAATTATATAGTATTATTGATTAAATTAAATAATATAGTTTATTTATTTCTGTATAAATGTATTTACAATAATTACAATTTATATAATATAATGAATAAATGAGGAAACGTTATAATACCCTTGTAATACCCTTTCATGTCATGCCTTTGATAATATGATAGAAATTTTAATGTTTTAATCAAACGAATATAATAATAAATTAATTAAAATGATTATGAAAATAAATGTTTAAAAGTGATCATTAAAGATAACACGGACTACACACAAAAATAAATAAAAAAAATTACATAAATTTTTATACACACTAAATAAAAAAAGGAAATTTTATAAAAAAATTATTAAAAAAAAATGTTTTTTATTAAACTCATCAAGACCTAATACATGTTTTTCGATTTTATAAAAATCAGGACTTACAAAATTTGCCTGTCTACAGACATACATCCATCTATCCATCCATCCATCCATCCGAGAAAAGTGAAAACAATACTGAACGAACAAAGTTCATTCGTGAAAATATTTATGAATGCTTTTTATTACTCAAATTAATTTAAATTTTAATGAGTAAAGTCGGGTTGTTTTATATAAGTATTAAAATTGTGTGTGAATTTCGCTTCTTAGTTCATATATGCATATATCGTAAACAAAATGGAAGAATAATAATCTTTAATTAAAATTTATATTAATAGATCCCGATGGAGGTCCCATAGGAGGAGGACACATAACCGGGATTGCAAAATTCCCTATGGAGTAAATTTTCTTACCCGAGTATTATAACTTAACTGTTTTCAAAATTGTTAAATTAAATTAAACGGATACGGATTATGAGTTTTGATGAAACAGTTTTCAATTAATATTTTTTATATCTAAATAAATATAAATAAATATTTTTGCTTAGTCGAGAATCGAAGCTAGACGTCAATGTTAAGACAAGTATTATAACCACTACGCCAAGAGGCTATAGGGATGGATAAGAAATCATACACACACACACACACAAACACACACACACACGCACACGAACACGAACACGCACACACACACGCACACGCACACACACAATATAAAGTGTTAATTTCCAAGTACTTTAAAGCTTTGTTATAAATGATTAATGAAAAAGATTTTTCTCCTTACCATACATACATTAAAGGTCAAAACCCTTAACTGGTATTTAATAGGAAATAACTTTAATGTAAAGGTTATTATTGTTTTAATTAATTTACGAGTTATTTATTAATAACTTGTTATAGTAATTAAGTTACATGTCAGACTATTTTTTAGTTAACTTTAAGTATTGTTTACACATCTATTCAAACACAGACGATTTGCAGATATTTATTATATTTACATATATTTATTTGTTTTATAATTACTATATATTTTTGTATTTTTAGACGTCAGAATTAAAGTTTTTCATTTCAAGTACGCATTGCATTTCAGAGAAGTTTTCTAGCTTCACATTCCCAAAGGATGAGTGCACGGAGTAGAATTCACTCTGATATTTATAACTTTCGACAGAAGTCAGGTAAAGTTGGGTGAATTATATAGTGTTGTATTATATTTAGATTAAATTAATATATACTTATTTTAGACTATTATATATAAATATATATTTAGAGACATATATATATATATAGAAATCAAACAAAACTTAAGTTGTTGTTAAAATAATTCTTCCTAAAATCATAATATTTGAAAATAAATCAAAAATCTATTTAAATAATTAAAAAACTATAGTAAGTTTGTGTAGTCGACAGTTTATATCAAATAAAAATGTAATAATATTATTATAATGATAAAAGAAACCTATTTGACTCATTTGCTGTAATAATTATAGTATGTTAATAACTCACTAATTCAAATTCTTGGAATAACATAAAATAACAAAAAATATTTTAGTATTTTATTAATTGATTTTATAAAAAACAAAATTTCAAAGCTACAGCTAAATATATAACAGACTTGAAAAGAGCTGGCAAAAATAAGAAATATATATAAGCATAAGGACCCCCCGGAGGACATGTATGGAGAGGTTGACATTTGTGGCCGAGGCGAAAGAGGTATGCAGAGACCCTAGGACCTAGGGGAACTAGGATCATTTGGCGCTCCGTCGTCTCTGACTACCCCGCAAGGGATATGGCGTGAAGATAAATATATATATATATATATATATATATATATATATATATATATATATATATATATATATATATATATATAAATAACAATATTTAACGAGTAAACCATATTATGTGATTAATACATCGTATTAAGGATTGAATTTCAAATATATTATAGTATAATGCAGGCCAGGTCGTTGTGGTTTGTAGAACACAATATTAAAATAATATCAAATTATATATTTGTTATTTATATTTAATTAAATATAATGTTTTCATTTAGATAATTTTATCGGATTTATTTTAAGGAAGGATTTTGCAATGTTTTTTATTAATATATTTTATAGGTATTTTTTTTTTTTGGATATTCAACAAGTGGGCGAATTTTTTGACTATGTGACGATTTTTTTTAATAAACGCGTTTTTTTATGATCGTCAAATAAAAAAATGTTTAAGATTTTTTAACACTTAACCTACCAAGTACCGGTCAAATTGACCGTTCTTAAACTTTTGTAAAACTTACACATTTTTAAACGTTATAATATCGTTATCAAACTACATGACAATTCTTAGAGATTATAATATGCACATAATATTTTCTACACTCTTTACTTTTAGTTATTTCCATTATTACCTGCGTTATATAATAAAATAACTTTTAATTACCGGTCAATTTGACATCGTGCGGTAGGAACAGGTACACAAGAATTGTCGGTAGGTTTAGTGTTAATATATATGTATGATATACAATTTAAGATTTAAATAAGATAATGGAAATAGAAACTTATAAAGTTTCTTATTATTTAAATAGCTTGTTGAGTAATAAAAAAAAATGCAAACAATGTTAACTTCGATATTAGGATGAAATTAAGTTATTTGATTTTATAGTATTTAAATGAAAAATAGATAATTGTACAAAATATCTTATAAAGAGAAATTGTGAAAAATCTTTGTTTTTCCGAAAAAATTCAAACTATAATCAGGTTAACAATATTCTTGACGTATATGTCAAAAATACAACTTTTTAAAACTTTAAAAAACAAAAAACTACACTACAAGTCCACCACAGATAAAAAAAACACTAAAAAGGAGGCACGTAATAAAAAGTTTCGAACTAACCGGCCAGGAGGAGCGCGAACAGGGCTGCGGTCGTCATCGTTGCGCGTCAAGCGTCGAGTGCCGCACGGGGCCCGCCGGCCCGCCTTATACTGGGGTAATCCGCCCTCAACGCCTCCGTGCGTTATATGAGCTTTTACATTATTTCTAGATACATTTTTTTTTTATTTAACTATGAAGTTTATATTCAAAATCAAAAATTAAAATGACATAAAGTAATGAGGTTTCATATCTATTCTAATGTTTTTCTTTGTTTATTTTAGATGCATTTTTTTTTTTAAATTTCACCATGAAGTTTCTAATCGAAAATTGAAATGACATAAAATAATAAGGTTTCATATCTATTCTATACATATATATTTTATTTTACCATGAAGTTTATATTTATAATCAAGAATTTGAATGACATAATGAGGTTTCATATTTAGTATTTTTTATACGTAATGAGGATTTTTTGTGACCTTTCCATTTTAGTGACGAAGGACTTAATTAACTATCCTTTTGCCGGTAACTTAAGAAAATGCCTGTTAAGTAATTTTTAATATTTGCTGACTCATGATAGGTATATTTTTATAACTTATATTTTAATAATGTGTTTCATTTCTTTTATTATTTATTATAGATTATATAAAACCTCATTAAATGAACCTTTTTCTTAAACTTTTATATTATATATAGTTTGGAAAGAATATAATCTTATTGAGGGATTCTTCCTATATATATTATTTATTTTTATTTTATAGCCGTTTAGAAAGTGTCTATTTGATTTTGACGGGTTTATTTATTCGGGTCTTGATGAAATATATATGTAAAAATATCACGTAACCCGCCAACCAATTGATCAGGACGGTGGGTTACATTACTTATAAGTCATATCACTTATAACTTTATAAGTCATACTACGTTATTTATATGTGATAATTAATTATTATAACAAATACTATTATCATTTAACCGTGTTTGTTTGTTTTAATATAAGTTTATTGATCCCTAACCAAAAATTGCATCAATTGTTTTGATCAAGTCTCACCAATTGACCGATCGACTTGATGGTAATCATTATTAAACGGACATTGTTCTAATAACTATTTTTGGATGACAATTGGTATATATATAAATAAAATTGAAGTGTCAGTTTGTTATTCCAAATTAACAGCTGTTCACCAAATGCATATGAAATATATATATATATGTATACGGTACATATAAAAATATTTTCACGAACTAACTTAGTTCGTTCTGTATTGTTTTCACGTTTCTTGGATGGATGGGTAAATGGATGAATGTATGGATGGATGTCTGTGGACAGGAATTTTTTTTTAGTTTATTTTCATATTTAATTATATTACTATTTTGTATTATTATTAATCACAATTTTTGTAATTTTGAATAAACATGTATTTAACATTTCCAAAAATCAATTGCTTTTTTATTAACATTTATAATTTCGTCAAAGTTCGTTCGGGAAATACCCTGGGTTGCATCTTCACTGGTTTAAATTGTTATATTATGTAATATATTCAGACTTATGTCTAAGACTGGATCGATTTTAACAGGACTTTCACTGGATAGCTGATGTTATAAGTAACTTGGTTACTTTTATTTTAAAAACATACGAAGTCGTTGGTACAACTAGTTAATATATATATATATATACATATATATATATATAGACAGTTGACAAGATCATTCCCTTGACTACAAAAATCATGGCATTAAAAAAAACATGGCGATTTAAAAAATATTAAAACCTTTTAAAAGTAAAATTATTATTTATTGCATCCATGATTCATGATACTGATATTAAGTTAATAATAATAAATATTCATATTTCATAAGATGTAGGCCGTGAAGCAATGGATGCATCAATTTTTATTAGAATCCGTCCGCATATAAAACTATTAAGTACACAACATAATTAAAATATATCACTTTATTAATATAAAAAATACCATAATCCCCCCTATAACACGGTACTCTTATAACGCGATTTTAGTCCCTCGTATAACGTGTTTTCCCCCATATAACGCGGGGTTTTAGCACGTTATATTTCTATTCTATTAATTTTTATTTTTAGAGTTCATAATTAATTTCGATTACCTTTGCACATTGTGTTGTTATAAAATTAAATAAAATTAAGTCAAAATTTAAATTAATTAAGTTCTTTCCTTTAAAGAGAACAGTTAAACGTGAATTATTTGTACACAACACGTTATACGGAAATATGAGCGCGTTATACAAGAATATTCCTACAACGCGTTTTCCTATAACGCGGAACAAATCTACCGTATTATAGGGGGGATTACTGTAGAAGGTTACGATAAACTAAAATAAGATTAAAAATCTTCAATACTGAGGTTTGATGCCGTTAATTTTTTACTATGACGTGAATTATTTCAAAATGGCGACAATTTGTTTCAAACATTTCCTTATTTGCATTTTATTAATTACCGTTTTTAAATATTTATCCTCCATTGTTTTAATGATATATATATATATAAAATTTATGTTTGTTTGTAATTCCAATTTAACAGCATTTCTAAATGCATATGAAAGTATATACGGTACTTACATTAAAAATATATATATATTTTTTTTTTGTCTGCCGGTTTGTTCCAGTTAATCTCTGATACGACTGGACCGATTTTAGAAGGGCTTTTGGTGGATAGCTGATGTTATAAGGAGTAACATATTTTAGGGGGCTACTTTAAAAAATATATTCCGCACGAACAATGTCGCGTTCAAAGCTAGTGTATATCAAACATTCTTCCCTTAATGTGCAATCAATTTATACTCAAGAGCATGTGAACTATTTTGTTGCTTGTTTTTTGAGCGAAGCGAGCATAGCGTTCTACTGGAGACGTTTTCACATTCTTTGTCACGAATAGGCTCGAAAACTACTTGACGGAAATTTATGCAATTTTGAAATCAAAAAGAGACACATTAGGTTATGGTTTTCAAAAAAAAAATGAAAACTCGTAAAAAAAAAATTTTTTTTTTAATGTCATAAAAAAATTGATATCCCATTGAAGTCAATGGGAAACGATGAGTCATTACATTAGGCTCGCTTCACTCAACATGCAAACGGCACCCGAGATTTCGCGAGCGAAGCAAGTCGGTATTGAGGGTCTGTTGGCGCTTCTACTAATTTTTCCATATTTGTTATAAAATAAATTAAATGTCAAATAATTTACATATCACATTAACGAGAACCCTCTGGGATTTCAGTTTCAAAGGTCAATACATTTAATACGGACCTCTAAAAATGGTTTGCAACACATTAATTTGTTTTACCTCCCACCGTAAACGAATCATTTTTATTTATGTCTATTAATAAGCATTTCAGTTTGAATTATTAGTATCGGCAATTGGTTTAGAATTTTTCATTATAATGTTTAATGGTTTCGTTCCTTTGGAGTATTTGTTTAAAATATATTTCAATATAGACAAAATAAATAAGATTACAAATATTAACATTTTTATTAACCAACTTACAATGAAAAAAATTTATTTAAATATAGATTTTTTTATGTTAGAGGAGGGCAAACGGACCTGCGGGTCACCGATGACATGTATTCACCGCCGACCACGAACTCTCGCAACTCTCACAGAATTGCGAATCCTTGGAGGTGGTAGTATATGCCTTTCTTGAAGGTATCCATGTCGTATCGATCCGGATATACCGTCGAAGGAAGTTCGTTCCACGTCTTAGTGGTATGTGGAAGAAAGGTCCTTGAAAACCGCACAGTGTGATGATGAAATTCGGAGACAAGCATCAGAACTAGCTATTCGGCACACTCCCCGTTGTAAATGCGATAGAAGACGCACAAAGAGACCACGTCTCTACGCAATGCCAGAGAGTCCAGCCGTTCACAGAGTAGTGGGTCCTCGACAATCCGAACGGCTTTCCATATATACGCAGTAAAAAGGTAGAAGCTGACATTGGGGTGAGCCGGACCAGAGATGAGAACAGTACTTCAAGCATATCAATGTATACTGGAAATAAGGTACGCCAATATTCACCCCCTTGAGGTCCGAGGAAAAACCTGAACGAGAAGGAACTATGTACTCCGCCAGTAAGAAAGCTGGTGATCCATTTGCATACTCTTGGGAAGTCCTTAGAATGGAATCTTTGAAAGAAGCCGATTGTACTATATGATCGAGGCTTTTACCATATCCAGACTCTCTCGCTTGCTTTTAATAACCGCTGCCCAATGGTGCGTAAGATATACACAATTGGATAAATACCATCTGGTCCACACGACTTATGAACGTCCAAGGAATAGAGAGACTTTCGGATGGTTTTAGGCAGTGTCTTCCCTTGGTTGTCCAAAGTCTAGTTTCCAGCAAAGAGGGTGCCCAAGAGATCTCGCGCAGCCAGAGTACAAAAAGGTACCTTCCAAAATCTGAAAGCCACGGTAGCAGATATCCTCCCTTACGAACACAGATATCCCGGCGTGTGGTATAAAAATCTTAGAATTTGAAGATTGGATTCATTGTTTTTTTTTTAATAAATTATTTAATTTTTATTTATAATAGTTTTCTGTTACAAACTGCTTTTAAACTATATTTATTTATTTATTTATTTATATCTTTTCCACTTTCCACTGTGACCAGTTGTATACATCCAATGGGAGTTGCAGGAGTGGATATTGATACCTACTTATTGAAATAAGCCCTCCTGTAAAGACATTCTCCAACTCGCAAGGGTTTCAAACGCTTGTCTGAGAAGAAACACACAACAAACTCAGCCCGGTTTTTAAATTCACTGTTTTACAAATTTCAATATGAGCAATTTAACAAATAGAATAATCGCAATCAAGATAAGATAAGATAAGATAAGATGACCTAAAAATTACATGTCATAATATAAATATACTAGGGGCGCCAACAAACCCTGAATTTCGACTCGATGCGCTTGCGAAATCTCGGGTGCCGTTTGCATATTGAGCGAAGCGAGCCCTGTATATTGACGCAACGTTTTCCATTGACTTCAATGGGATATCAGTTTTGGACAGGATATTAAAAAAAAAATTTTTTTGAGGACATTTTTCAAAATTTTTTTCTTAAACCTTCATCTAATGTATATCTTTTTGATTGCAAGGTTTTTTAATTTTCCGTTAAGTAATTTTCGAGCCAATTCGTGACAAAGAATGTAAAAAGTCTCTAGTAAAACGCTCCGCTCACTTCGTTCGCTTCGCTCAATTAAACATACATACATTGATTAATATTTTTAAATTAGTTATTATTCGTTTTGCATCACACAAAAACTTATAATTCCAATAAAATACGAAATAGGCGCCATAATTACAATATAATGTGAACTGTCAACTGTCATCTTGAAGTGGCGGGTTCCAGTTATCCGTCCGGAGTAAACGAGTTAAATATGAAAAGGACTTGAAGAATAAATTTAAATAAATGACATTAGTGCATTGTATTCAAAATGGCGGTGGATACAAGTGACATTAATTTAAATTCGTTTTATATTTTTAAAAGTCTGAATTTCTATACTTTAATATACTTTGTAATGTGATTTGATTTACAATACATGTATCCAAAAGTATATTTCGATCTTTCTTTTGTGAATTTTTTTAAAAATTAAAGTAGACAAGTTACTCCTTATAACATCAGCTGTTCGTCAGTGAGTTCTGTCAAAATCGGTCAAGCCGTTTCAGAGATTAGCCGGACCAAACAGACAGATAAAGAACATTTTTTTTTATATATTAATATCGTACATACTTTCAAATGCATTTAGTGAAAAGGTGTTCAATTGGAATTACAAATAGACACTTAACACTAAACCTACCAAGTACCGGTCAAATTGACCGTTCTTAAACTTTTGTAAAACTTACACATTTTTAAACGTTATAATATCGTTATCAAACTGCATGACAATTCTTAGAATATACATATAATATTTTCTACACTCTTTACTTTTAGTTATTTCCATTATTACCTGCGTTATATAATAAAATAACTTTTTAATTACCGGTCAATTTGATGGCGTGCGGTAGGGACAGGTATACAAGAATTGTCGGTAGGTTTAGTGTTAAATTTTATTTATATGTATAATGTTGTAATGGCCTGATTATTAAGATACCATGCAAATTTTATTTCATATTTTGTATTTTTATATTACATTGTAGTCCTGGATAAGTGTAAAATTTAAAATTCCGACATCTTGAACGTCAAAACCGTGATCAAAGATCCGTTACACACAAACGAACTGTAAAACAACTGTGTTAATATCAAAAAGTATTTTATAATCTGAATGATTAGGCAATATTACGTTCCTTTACTAGTACTTACAGACCTACGCCTGACGCCTACGTTCCAACGTCATGATGATATGAGAAAATTAGGAGACAATCTTAATCTATATAATTAATTGTTTATTTTGTCTTCAAGAGTACTAATATTGGGTATAATATCGAATATAATGTTAGTATTAAAGCTCAACGCTAACAACAATTTCGTTTCTGATATAATTTGTTTAGGTTATTGCCTTATAAATAATCTATATGTATAAAAGAAAGTGGTGTTAGTTACACTATTTATAACTCAAAAACGGATGAACCAATTTGGCAAAAAATTGGTGGAGAGGTTTCTCAGAACCAGGAGACGGACATAGGATACTTTTTATCCCGTTCGACCGCGTTTCCGTCAAGTCACTATGAAACGTGGTATAACAAAACGCAAATGACAGTGGAATAACAAAACATAAATGACAGCTAAACGTAGTTTTGTCTTTGGTTAAGTATGGAAAGGCGGAACAGAGTTCGCCGGGTCAGCTAGTATAAAATAAAAGTGGAAATATAGTGATTTCATTCGGAGTTGAAGAGAAAACGTAGAAAATTCGTTCCTGATAGCACTTTTTTATGAACACGAATACAAGCCATACATTATTAAATATATATTTTATATGAACATTTTATTTTTTGTTGAATTAGCGTAAGAAAACCGTTGGTTGAGATGATCGTTTAAAGCTCTTAACCGTTTGGGAAACTTCTTTTTGAAGCCACATTACATAAAAACTACTGAACCGATTTGAGTGAAAATTGGCAGAGCTGTAGAGCTTGGGAATGGGCATGTTTAAAAAAAAACAGAATTAAAATATCTCATTCCGTTCAGAAATTATCGTCAAAAAATTGAGGGGGTTCAGCTCAACTCCCGCAGCACGGTTGCGCAATCGATACTGTTCAATACCATCAATTAATACCAAAATATAGATATCTAGTACAAATATAATCAAAATGCTTTATTATTCTTATCCAATGAATATCATATGTTTACAAACTAGATCCTCACGGAGTTATATAGTTTAGATTAAAAAGTTTTTAACTAATAAATTGTCTGAAATAAGTTCAAAGTGAATGTTTGCACACATTTAATTCACTGTTTTCAACATATTAACTTGATTTTGCAATTTGAGAATTGCAAAATTTGAGAGTAACAAATATTAAGTAGATATTGTCGCTGACATTATACGAACAATTTTGGCATATGGCGACCTACGAAAGGGCGACATATAAATACATATAGGTATATATCCTTTGTCATCGTAACCGTTGCTATGGTAACCTTTGTCATAATATCCGTTGTCATCGTAACCGTTGCTATGGTAAATGTTGCTATTAGCGTTTAGTGTTTAGCTCCTACAGGTTTAAAACTTGGCGAAATGCAAAAAGTTTTTAATCCGTTGGGATAGGAATTCCGTAAAATCCGTTCTTAGTGCACGTCTACGTCACAAAAGAAGTAGCTATGTAGAATTATAAGTTAATCGCACAGATAGTTTCGCAGATTTCGTGATGAATCAGTGAGTGAGAAATCGCTTGTATCTATATATATACAGATGGGCTATTACAAATCTGTAATAAGGTTTCTGTCAAATTACTTTGTACGTCATTCGTTTGTATTGCGCAGTGTTAAATTTTTTCTTTAAATAATTCTATTATTATCAACAATAACATACTTATATATACAAACTTATTACTACAAACATCACTTCTCTCAAAATATAGGTATTATCTAGCTCGACTTTTAAAATATCATCTAAACTGTGCAATTTGTTTAAATATTCAAGTCTGTTTTAGTTTTAATGCTGCGAGATTTTATTTTTTTTATATTTAATTGAAAAGTTTAACTGACTTTGTTAAATGTACATTAATGTATGACCGCCTAAAACTGTTAGAAAGTAGATATTTTGTGTGGATTTGTGATAATCTAAGCGATCACTAAAACAACGAAGTAGGGGGCAGTATTCAGTATATTTAGCTTAATACATATAGACTTACTCAAAAGTGTATTTTGAGTACTTAAAAACTATAAGGGTGTACTTACCTAGTAGAATTGCTAGTCTTCAGGAGTAGAATTGTAGCCTCTCAGTATATTATTGGATACATTTTGGTGAGTGTGCGCTGCAATTACATGAATTAATTCCTCCGTCCCCCTTCCATCACAGGACGTCCCGACGAACGGCAGATATCCATCCTTACGTTGTGGACATTCTCCCTGTCCGAACGAAGCCCTTTGCTTCGTCTTTTTTTATTCATCATCGAAGTACTGGAACAGCTTGCCTGCGTCGGTATTTCCGTCAGAATACAATGTGGGTGTCTTGAAGAGAAGAGTGAATAGGTTGCTAGGTTAATGCGCCTTACCACCTATGACTACATTTCTACTTTCCATGAGGTATAATGTAGTCAAGCATTAAACTAGATAGTATAAAAAAGTCAATGTTGACTATCATAATAACCAATATGAAACACACATTTAATTGGTTCATAGAATCATAACAAAATGAACACGATTTCTTCAGAAGTTTGTTCATATTTTTATTAATTTGTCACTTGTAGGTTATCACTTTACCGCGTAAACTGAATGAGACTTCGCGGAAAAGAATGAAGTTTATTTGAATTAATTTTAAAAGATAATACATTTTTTTTATTATCTGTATATTTGAAAAAAAATTGTCAACTTACCTAATTATAAAAAAAATATTACTGCATCTTGACAATTAAATTTAAAAATAATAAATGTAATGTGTTTTTTTTGGTTGGGGCGGTAGTGTAATATATATATATATATATATATATACTACTCTTTGGTAATGTGTTTTATTTGTATAATTCAACATTTGACATCATTATTCAGACCTTTTTTTGTGTTTAGTTGTCTCCAGAATGCGACGAGATAATTAGCAAAAAATTATCCTATGTATGTTTGAGCTGAACGCGGATGTTATAGCGAAAACAGGTTGAAAAAATGTTTAGCCATTCAAAAGTTATCAAGAAAAGAAGAAAGAAGAGGGGCTCAGTTCAACACCCGCCCGCACGGTCGGCGTATCCTTGTAATATTATATAAAAATAAAATACTCAATATTTAAGGAGTCAAATTTTATTGCAAAAAAACAAACAAATATTAAAAAATGTAGGATAAATAAAAAACCTTTACAAATATAATATTTATTTTATACAAACATCACCTCACAGCTACAATACCATGACATCGAGGGGACATTACCGGATCGAACAATTTAACCAAGAATGCCTTTTCGTAACCATTTTCAAATAAAAACAACAATCTATCCAATAAAATAACATTCTCAACAACCTGAGCCAGACACAGCCTTATTAAATAAAACAAAACTATCTTCTTCCATTGGACATCTATATTTTTCTGTACATCACTCAAAACGTTATCCGATATTTTTTCGTATAAACCAATCTTGAGAATGGAATCCGCCATCTTGAAATAATCGTTGAAGTTTTGACATTTCGATGATATCCCTTTCAATTTACCTTCCGTTACGGGTAACTTTGGTAAATGTTTTTTTATAATTACCTGAAGTGCGAAACTAAATTTAATATTTGATAATAAATTAATGTTAAAATATTTAAAATATAAGTACTAACTACAAAAAAAATTATCCATATATTATTAAATTCAAAACAAATATTTTTATCAGTTATAACTTTATTAGAATATTTGTTTTGAATTTAATAATATATATATATATATATATAAGCAATTATACATTTATATATATATATATATATATATATATATATATGTATGTTTTGTTTATCTTTATGCCCATTTATTGAAAGATTATTATCACTCACCTGTGTCAGTGCCCGGTATAAGAGACTGATGTCCGGTAGTTGTCTGTGACTCACTACCCTGTGTATCGACTGGGCGGCTAACATTCGAGCGTTCCGGCCTAGATTATAACCTGTAAAATATATATATTAAAATAATATGAATTATTATAGAAAAGAAGTTAATTTACAAATTATTATATGTACTTTTAATATCTACAAGTTATTTTAAGTTTTATTTGCCTAATAATTCCAATTGAGCTGATTATTTATATGCACCCTTAATGAAAGGGTCTCGAAAATCAGTTCTCCGCGAATATCACGGAAACTATCGCTCGGGGGTCAATAGGGGTCATTATGAAAATTATTCGGCGTTAAATTATCTAAAAAATGCGTTTTGCATTTTTCTGTAATCAACCGTTTTAACAATCCTAACTCTCTTGGTTTTCTTATGCATTTTTTTGTGATAAAAACTTTAATCTAGAACTGGGATGTTTTGTGATATATATATATTATGAACTGGATTTTGTATTTTATTGTTCAAAGAACTGTGTTTCAACATGCTATTGCCTGTGGGTTCGTTCAGGTCACTTGAAAAATACTTCTTGAGTGTTAAAAATAAAATTTTAGCAATTACTTGAAAGCCCTAATAAAGTTACAAAAAAAAATACAAAAATTCAGCTCACTAGGATATTTCCGCAAATTGGAGTTTAAAAAGCCTGATATGCTACTTAAGATCATTAAAACTTCAAGTTACTTATTTTTATAATTCTACTAATAATTTAAACTTTTTTAATATATATATACAAAGATTTCACATACAAACCTCTCAACCCTTCGGACATTGGAAAGCCTGTCCCCCCCGCACTTCCCTCACCATGCCTTTGGAACACATCAAAGAGTTCCACATCCACATCCTCGGTTAGAAGGTGGTAACAGCACGGTACATTGAACAGCGCTGATATATTTTTTGTGGTGAAGAGACGAAGACAGTCAGGACCGAGGTTACCACAGGTATGGAGACCTGATAATTAATAATAGATAAATAGAGCAGGAAGGGAGATGTTGTCTCTTTCACTCACGTACTTTCAAGAAAAGCTACAATAGCTATTACAACTACATATTATCAAGATAGAGCAGGTAGGAAGATGTATATGCATCTCTTTCACTCAAGTATTCTCCGAAAAAGCTACAATAGATATTACAACTATATTCAAATAATTTTAATGTTACTTATAAATAGAGACAAATACGAGGAAAGTTGATGGAGCAGGTAGGAAGATGTATGCATCTCTTTCACTCACGTATTACGAAATGGCTATAATAGCTATTAGAATTATATTAGTTTGAGTCCTGCCCCGTCTGACTTTTTTTTTATTTATTATAAAATCATTCATTCAATCAATCAATCGATTGATTGAATGAATGAATGGAATTTTTTTTGTTTTATTATTTTTTCCTGGAGAATACCTGTTAGAAGCAGTTTTACTTCTGGAGAATAATCTGGAAATTTCTCTCTAACAAGATCTTCTAAATCCGTATCTCTTGTTATATACGAAGAAGCGAATCTGTGGATATTTGATCGTACATCTGATATATGGGATCCGTTAGTTCTCTTTGCTATTGCATGCCATTGCTTCTGTGAATATAAATTTTGTTAGGTTATGAATAAGGAAGCAAAAATTGACATTAGTGTTCAAAGTTCAACTCTTGTTAGCCACGGATTTCTCTTTTCCTATTATTAATTATCATTAGGACGGCTTATTGAATTGATTGCGATTGTTCTAGTTGTTCTTACATTAATATAAATATATTGACGTCTGTGAAACAGTAAGAAAACCCGGCTCAGTTTGTTGATGTTCTTCTCAGAGTCTTTTGGAACATCGTAGCCTTATTTTAAGTTGGAGAATGTCTTTAGTCGTATTTTGATAAGTATGGTATCATAGTCCTGACACTCATTTGATACACAAGTAATCACTGGTGTTGATTCAAAGTGGAAGATATAAACTAGGGGCGCCAATAGACCCTCAATTTCGACTCGCTGCGCTCGCGAAATCTCGGGTGCCGTTTGCATATTGAGCGAAGCGAGCCCAGTGTAATGACTCATCGTTTTCTATTAACTTCAATGGGATATCAGTTTTTTGACGTGACATTTTTGAATTATTTTTTTTTTTAATATATTTTTAAAAAAAAATGTTTAAACCATCACCTAGTGTGTGTCTTTTTGATTACAAAATTTCATAATTTTCCGTTAAGTAGTTTTCGTGACAAGGAATGTGAAAAAGTCTCCAGTAAAACGCTCCGCTCGCTTCGCTCAATAAATATATAAATATATGTAAAGAGTACTTACCTGTATAATTTTGATTCGTTTCTCACCACTACCAAGAGTTTTGGTATCACAATCAACCGTCAGACTAGGTAAGTTATAAGCTAGGGATAGAGCTACAGGTAAGTTACCTCTACCCCCTCCCGCCTCTACACAGTGTGTTGCTCTACATGCTGTGTAGAGAGCTGCTACTAAGTGAGACATTGTTTGTACCTATAATGAAGTGGTGTTTTTTGTAGTACTGCAGGTGAGGGACAAATTGACAGGGAAGTTACCCTTACAGAGAGTTGATATATTAAGATAAAAATCTACAAAGAAATATTATATTAACACTTAGACTTCGGCCTCACGTCATTTGTGTAATTAAAAAAAAATTATCCAATATTAATGTGATATAATATGAATATATAATGTAATAAGCGGTTTGTTATATACATATATACATTTTCATTATAAACAATATTTGTGTTTAAGCCGCATTCGCGTTACGTTGCGATACCCACGTCCTGAGTTATGAGCCGCATCCACCTTATATACGAGTGCGGCTCCACACGTGCTGCGTGTATGAGCAATGATGTAGTTTAAATGTTTTATGAGCCGCATCAAAGACTGTATCCTTACTGATTGCATACACTGATTGCACATTATTAATTTTTTAAAACAAGTATGTCAGAGGTCTCCGGACAGACACCAAGAGGAATCAAGTTCGAGTCCTGTTCGAATTTTCATACTTTAATTACAAATTGAGTTAATTACAAAATGTCTAACATAAAAATAATTTATATTATATAATACTTATAAATGTTTACTAACTACTCGCGAAATCTCGCGTGCTGTTTGCATATTGAGCGAAGCGAGCCCAGTGTAATGACTCATCGTTGTGGACAATGTCGGTAATGTAGGAGATTTCAGATTAGGTTGACAGTCGCGCCACGATCCCCTTGACTTCAATGGGATATCAGTTTTTTGACGATTATTCCTCAATGACATGACAATTTCAAAAAAAAATCATGTAATGTGTATCTTTTTGATAACAAAATTTCATAATTTTCCGTCAAGTAGTTTTCGAGCCTATTCGTGACAAAGAATGTGAAAAATTCTCCAGTAGAACGTTCCGCTCGCTTCGCTCAATAATACTCATAAAAGTCTACTAGCAATTTAACCTATTTCATACTTACTTCATAACTCTTCTTACTGCTCATGAACTCCGTGATTTTAACTTGAGGTCTCACTTCACCGCCCCATGATATGATAAGTTCTTGTAATTGCTCCGTAGATATACAGTAGCTGTTTAATGATGTGTAGTGTCTTTGATTTTGTTTTATCCACGTCTCCAATTCATTATTATCTACAATAAGTTATTTATTCAATTATTGAGCTGAGCGTAAGCGAAGATCTTAACCGTTTGGGAGACCTTTTTTTGTGTTTAGTTGTCTCCAGAATGCGACGAAATAATTAGCTAAAAATTTTCTCATGTACGTTTGAGCCGAACGCGGATGTTATAGCGAAAACAGATTGAAAAAATCTTTAGCTATTCAAAAGTTATCAAGAAAAGAAGAAAGGAGAATCGCTCAGCTCAACACCAGCCGCGCATGTTGGCGGATCCTAGTATATTTTCCACTTTGAATTCATAACAGTGATCACTTGTGTATCAAATGGAAGTGACAGGAGGGTTTTGATATCGTACGTATCAAAATAAGCCCTTCTGTAAAGACACTCTCCACCTTAAAATAAGACGAAGTTTCCAAACGCGCTCTGCTCTGAGAACCACACAACAAACTGAGTTGGGTATTTCTTTATTGTGATCACTGTTTCACGAACGTTAATATATTTAGTGAGGAATGTAAGAACGAGTTTGAAAGAAATGAAGAAAGAACAGAATGTAAGATCAACGTGAATGATAAGATAATAGAACAAGTGAATGAAGTGGTATATTTGGGAAGTATGTTTAGCAGAGACGGAAGATACGAAATGGATGTGGAAAGGCGTATTGCTGCTGGTAACAGAGTCAATGGTGCTTTGACTGCATTGTTGAGACGGCAAAACGTCAGTATAGCTGCACGTTTGGCTGTACACAATGCAGTTTTGCTACCGACACTGTTATACGGCAGCCAAACGTGGGTAACACAGAAGAAGAATGTAAGAAAGATGAATGCTGTGGAGATGCGATCTCTTCGCAGAATATGCGGAGTCAGTCTAGCTGATCGAACCCGCAATGAAGAGATCCACAGAATGGCAGGTACTAGCGAAGATGTCACGGTGAGAATGAAGAAGAACGTGCTCAGGTGGTTTGGACACGTTGAACGAATGAGTGATGAAAGAATGGTAAAAAAGATTTATATGGGAAAAGTGAGCGGTAAGAGAGACAGGGGGAGGCCTCGAGTGACCTTCGAAAACACAGTAGCTACGATACTGGAGGAAGGTCACGTAAAAAGCATGAGGACCCCCCGGAGGGCATGTATGAAGAAGTTGATGTCTGTGGCCGAGGCGAAAGAGGTATGCAGAGACCGTAGCGTTTGGCGCTCCGTCGTCTCTGGCTACCCCGCAAGGGATATGGCGTGAAGCTAAATATGTAAGAACGTATGTATGAATCCGTTATCTCTGGTTAACATTTTGAATATCAAGTAATCAAGATTGGATTATGGTTGTTACATTTTACAATAATAATCTTTTCATTATACTATTTTAACCACTATGATTATCCTTTTATAAGTATTGCAATTATGTAGGATTGGCACACTATATCAATTTAGCAATTCCTTCCACACTCTTCTATCGTATGTCATCTCAGTAAGCATGCTTCTTTGCCTTAGCAAGTAGACCCATGCTTCTTTGCCTTAGCAAGTAGACCCATGCTTCTTTGCCTTAGCAAGTAGACCCATGCTTGTTTGCCATAGCAAGTAGATCCATAGTTCTTTGCCATAGCTAGTAAGCCCATGGTTCTTTGCTATAGAAAGTGGACCCATGCTTCTTTGCCATAGCAAGTAAACCCATGCTTCTTTGCCATAGTAAGTAAACCCATGCTTCTTTGCCATAGCAAGTAGAAACATGCTTCTTTGCCATAGCAAGTAGACCCATACTTCTTTGCCATAGCAAGTAGACCCATGCTTTATTGCCATAGCCAGTAGACCCATGGTTCTTTGCCATACCAAATAGACCCATGCTTTATTGCCATAGCAAGTAGACCCATGTTTGTTTCTCATAGCTAGTATTGACATGCTTCTTTGCAATAGCAAGTAGACCCATGCTTTTTCGTCCTAGCATGTAGAACCATGCTTTTTTGCCATAACAAGTAGACCCATGTTTGTTTCTCATAGCAAGTATTGACATGATTCTTTGCAATAGCAAGTAGACCCATGCTTCTTTGCCATAGCAACTATTGAGATTCTTCTTTGCCATAGCAAGTAGACCAAACAAACAATTACTTCTCATTGTTATAAAATGTAATAATACCTAACTGAATGTTTGTTAACAGTTTAAAAGAAAATTACCTTTACATTTCCCATCTTCACATTGAAAAAACATTTCAACTGCTTCTGATAAATCACAATTATCAAGATAACATCTAAGCTTCTCGGGAACCAAAGATTCCCAATGGTTATCAGTAAAGAATTCTACCATGTGGCAATTGGCTAAGGGTAAATATGGAGTTAGGAATGCCGTGGTGGCAGCGAGGTCATTTTTCAGCTTAATTATTGTAGACTCCATTCTATTTTTGGCTAGAAAACAAATATGTTGAGTGAAATTTAGTAAAGTTTAACACTAAACCTACCAAGTACCGGTCAAATTGACCGTTCTTAAAGTTTTGTAAAACTTACACATTTTTAAACGTTATAACATAGTTATCAAACTACATGACAATTCTTAGAATATGCATATAATATTTTCTATAAACTTTACTGTTAGTTATTTCCATTATTACCTGCGTTACATAATAAAATAACTTTTAATTACCGGTCAATTTGACGGCGTGCAGTAGGAACAGGTATACAAGAATTGTCGGTAGGTTTAGTGTTAATAAAAACATTAAATTGTATACAAAATATAAATGAAACCTTACCAAGTCTTCTAAAAAGATACCTCAGTACCATATGGATTGCCGGACGGTATCTTTAATAATGCACAGACCTTTTTATATTGTGCTCGGATATTCTCTGCGAGTTCAAGAATGTCGTGATCTTTAGAATTGGTGGTAGGGAATGTTTTTATGAGATCTTGAACTTTCTGTAACTGTTTCAGAATTTTCTCTGTGCATATGTTTGATGAAGCTGTATTCTTTATGTGGTATGTTACGATTCCGTAGTAGTATCCTGGAATTATAAGTATTATTATTATTTATTTAAATAAAATATTTATATATTTAGAGCACAACATTAAAACTTTAAAAAGGTTTAAAACATGGTCATTAAAATTATAGGTATTAATGTTTTTATAAGACATTTACATTTTACATTTATTTATTTCTTTATTATTTGTTTTCTGATGTTTGCACAATTTCTAGATTATTTATTAAACACATCATATTTGTTATGTTTTTCAATAATTGAGCTGAGCGTAACAGAAACTCTTAACCGCTTGGGAGACCTTTTTTGTGTTTAGTTGTCTCCGGAATGCAACGAGATAATTAGCTAAAAAATTTCTCATGTATGTTTGAGTCGAACGCGGATATTAAAAC
Source organism: Melinaea menophilus ssp. n. AW-2005 (assembly GCA_918358695.1). Lineage (NCBI taxonomy): Eukaryota > Metazoa > Arthropoda > Insecta > Lepidoptera > Nymphalidae > Melinaea > Melinaea menophilus. The sequence continues at coordinate 11,788,127 of OU911047.1, read as the reverse complement.
GAAAACAAATTAAAAAAAAATTTAGCCATTCAAAAGTTATCAAGAAAAGAAGAAAGGAGAGGGTCTCAGCTCAACACCCCCCGCACACGTTTGGCGGATCCTAGTGTATTGATCTTAGTAACTTAATTTTAAATAAATTGGTAAAATAATAGGTAAAGTAGCCTCAAACAAGGATATTGACAAAGTTATCTTAGTTCAGGAAATCTAAATTATTAATTAACTCAAAATGCAAACAAGCAAATAAATATTATTATTATATGTAAAGGGAGAAAATAAATCGCATTTATGTAACTTCAAATGTTCTGAAGATTTCTTCTTTAAAAAATGTGTTTACCCAATTCTCTGCCCAACTCAGCTCCTCTATGGTAACCTAAATGATATCCTTCTGGATTTCCAGCCTCATATCCAATTGTGTATCCTTCGTCATAACTTTCTTGGCATTTTGTATTTTCACTTAAAAATATGTTGTCAAGAGCATCATTGAAGTCAATTTCTTCGGCCATTTAGAAGGTACCAGGTTTAAATACATAAATCTTATTATGAATTAAAATTACTAAATCAAAAATAACAAACACGTTAAGTAGGTTGTTTTACTAGCTGTAAGTTTGACGAAATGATTATTAAAACATTAATAATATATGTTTTACAGAAACTTTTGTAAGTAATTTCCCATAACATGTGAGTTTGACGTATGCCTGATGTCAATATTATTATGTCATAGAGATATTCACTTATCGTCGATATATCGTACCATTATGATATATCAGATTTAATCAATGTTTTGAAATAATTTTTCTATTCGATATTTTTATAAAAATATGTTTGTTTATTTTAAAAGGCTGCTCAAATACTCAACTCACAAAGAAATAGAATGAAAGACAAAGGACTAAGTAAAGTTTTATAAGGTCTTTTTAAAGATAATTAGTCTTAAGTGGACTAAATAAAAGTAAGTTTCTAGGTAAGTCTTAATATGAGTAACTCTTGTTTTGAGTATTTGGAACCTGCTTCCACAAGATTGTTAGTACTACTTGTTAGTACTAATACTTGTGATTATTTGTTGAACTATAACTGTGTTACTTTATAAAAGATTTTACAACAGGCATATCAGCTAATTTGCTCGCCTTATAATTTATAACTAATATATAATTTCTCTTTGTTACTTTTTGAAATATGAGGTATGATACGATATATGTAATACCTATGCATCTAATAAAATATTTTGAGTAAAAATTTGCAGTGTTTCACATATAAATGTATGCATGTTCTTCACCAGTCTTAGTAGAACAATCCTATTAGTTCAACATTCATAGAAAATAATAATTATTATACTACTATTATAAGTATGTTACTCTGGACTCTGGTCTCTGATTATACTTTTTGCGTTTGAAAAGAATAATTGGATTTTTATTTAGTGTTCTAGAATTGCCACTCCTATTCTCTACATTTTAAGTTAAATGTATAATTTTGACATTTGACATAATTATGTATATTAAGTCAAATGTCAACCTCCAATCAATGTCATTACACAATTCATTAAATTCTGTATTCTTATCGGAAAATCCAGTATCCATTAAATTGTTGTGTGGGGTGAACTTATATATTTAATATTAAAATTGTATTATATTAATCTTTTCATAAATATGACTAGACAAATTACTATCGAAGAAGTGAAGAAACACAAACGTAAAAGTAGCGTTTGGATGGTAATTCACAATAACGTTTATGATGTGACCAGTTTCTTAGAAGAGGTAAGTTACTTTATTTATTATTTTTATGTCGCATTTATTCATTATATTATTCTGAAAGCGTTAGTTATAATATTATAACGTTAGCTTCATTAATTGCTTTATATAAAAATCACCGGTATAGCGAATGCGCTTTATATCTTTTAAGTACTTCATCAGGAAAAAGGTACTTAAAATTATTTTTTACTATTATATAATCGTAATAAATAATATATTTAAATATTTGCAGTTATTTTAAATTTATTTTTAATAATAGTTCATATCAGCTTTCTCCATTATTTTAGTTTGCAATTTTTTTATAAAATAGTAATATGTTAGTGGAAAGAAATCACAGAACAATTTAGTGTCTATTGTAAATTGTGTTTATAAGTATTATAATTATTAATATTGTTATTTTACAAGAAAACTTTTGCCACATAAGACAATCAGTGCTGAATATACAAAGGTATTATAATAAGATTACATACTTCAAACATTATTGTAATAAATAAATACATAGTGATAAAATCTGACTTTGATATAAATGCTAAAATAATAAATAAGTAATAGAATAATGAAACACAAATATTAATAATCCTAAGTATTGTAACGTAATTCTTCCTATTTGCATACTAAAGTGTACATAATACTTAAATACTAGTAGATATGAACTGTTAATATTTCTTAGTATATAGTTTTGATATATAAGATTGGTCATACACTTCTTGAGTTATGAAAATGACATACAGACGGACAGGATAGTAGTATTGATTTATCACTTATTTAGGTATTAACACTAAACCTACCAAGTACTGGTCAAATTGACCGTTCTTAAACTTTTGTAAAACTTACACATTTTTAAACGTTATAATATTGTTATCAAACTACATGACAATTCTTGAAATATGCATATAATATTTTCGACACTCTTTACTTTTAGTTATTTCTATTATTACCTGCGTTATATAATAATATAACTTTTAATTACGGTCAATTTGACGGTGTGCGGTAGGAACAGGTGTACAAGAATTGTCGGTAGGTTTAGTGTTAAAGCAAACGTTACATGTATTAAAGAACAGCTATCCAAATCCATATCAATAAAATCAATTTGTCCTGATAAGGTTCCACAAGATATCTTAGATCTTTCTTAGTTTTAAATCTAGATTTAAATACTAAATAAATCTTATAGCATTCAAGAGTTTTTAGTTGATTGAAATCACATAAAACATAGTTAAATTGGAAAAGAGCAACTGTTGAATTTTTTGCTGACTTTTCACAACAGATCAGCATTCTTAGCTGGTAGCTTACAGGCTGACTTCTTTAACCCCTTAATGCACATTTTTTAATCAATTCCGAGAATGGCAATAATCTACCATCCAACGTGACAGATACGGACTTAAAATATTAAACATTATTATTCTATATTAAAATATATTTCTATATTAACCGTGACCCATACGGAGCTGTAATATTTTGAGACATATAAAATTACAGTTACAGTGACTTTCACGGAGCTGCACAATTCTGCCATTAAATGTTGCCCGTATATGTCAAATTTTGTGTCATCAAAACTTAATGCTATATCGTCATCATTTGGTCTAGGTTTGCAATATTGTTTGATCGGACATTTAATAATATAAATATATGCGTTGGGAATATTCTGTAGAACAATATTGCCTTCAACTATTAGCTGTCAATTTATTTATTAACGGTAAGTGAACGGAAATAATCACAGTAATCATTTTGATATAGGAATTTTATAAGCAAGAATCATTCACATGGACTAAATGAAATCGAATTGAAGCCAATAAAGGAATGATTTAAAATTCATAACGATACATACCAATATATATAATACATAACATTTATAATAAGTGATTTGAAGTCAGATATATGATTAACTTAACATAATAAAACCTTATAAGGATATTGTATTTATAGCTGAATATAAAAATATTTTAAAATTAATAATACATATATATATATATATATATATATTTATTTGTCATTTTACCAACAGTTAATTGAAGTTTCTGGATGTGCTTTGAATATGGATTCTATAAAGAAGATATACAGTTATCCCCCCTATAACACGGTAGATTCGTTTAGCGTTATAGGAAAACGCTTTGTAGGAATATTCTTATATAACGCTCTCATATGACCGTATAACGCGTTATGTACAAATAATTCACGTTTAATTTTTCACATTAAATTTTTACTTAATTTTATTTAATTTTACACTAACACAATGTTCAAAGGTAAGCAAAATTAATTAATAACTGTAAATAAAAATATATATATATTCATATTATAGAAATATAACGGAAAACGCCCGCGTTGTATGGGGGAAAACACGTGTTATACGAGGGACTGAAATCGCGTTATATGAAAACGCATTATAAGAGTACCGTGTTATAGGAGGGATTACTGTATACTGTATTGATTAATTAAATAATCGAAATATATATACATATAAAATTATAGTTAAATATCAAAATCGGTAACATTTTTGGATAAGTAATGGATACTTCTCACTATGTAGTTTCATTTGTAGGTTGAGCTAAACTAGTTTTAATTGCTTGTATTTCCATCGTCAAACAGTTAGTGACCTCGTGTTCGCTAGTGATGTGTGTTAATTGGGTTGTTTGTGTGTTATATAGATTACCTGTCCACATGATAACTTTATCACGATCAAGAAATACGAGCTTGGTCTTGTCTATAAATCCAATGTCATAAAATAGACACAAAAATTGAAAAAACGTCATCCTTATCTCGTTGCAGCTGAAATGTTGCTCCATCACAGGGTCCCATAGTGTAGGGGTCATGCTTTCCCCCTATCAATTATCCCCCCTACAATTTACGATCATGTTAGTTATTAAGTTCCATAAATTGCGATGGTTCTAGTTGTTCGTATATTGCTCGCTAAATATATTGACGTTTGTGAAACAGTGATCACAATATAAAAACTGGCTGAGTTTGTTGTGTGGTTCTCAGAGCAGGGCGCGTTTGGAACACTCGTAGACTTATTTTAAGTTTAAGAGTGTCTTTACAGAAGGGCTTATTTTGATAAGTATGGTATTATAGCCCTGACACTTCCATTTGATACACAAGTGATCACTGGTATTAATTCAAAGTGGAAAATATTAAAAATATTGTAAAAAATCTATTATATATGTTTTAAATCTCGTAAATAATAGTTCAGAAAAACACTATACGTCTCTTGAATAATATCATTTGATTTCTTAACACTATTCTACCAATTACCGGTCAAATTAACCGTTCTTAAACTTTTGTAAAACTTACACATTTTTAAACGTTATAATATCGTTATCAAACTACATGACAATTCTTAGAATATGCATATAATATTTTCTTCACTCTTTACTTTTAGTTATTTCCATTATTACCTGCGTTATATAACAAAATAACATTTAATTACCGGTCAATTTGACCGCGTGTGGTAGGAACAGGTGTACAAGAATTGTCGGTAGGTTTAGTGTTAATAACAATACAAGATAACAAAATTGAACAAGTTTTTTTTTTTTGTAAAATAATGTTAACTCAAAAGTATGAACTCAAAAGGTGATTCAAAAGTAATTCCTAATTTTAATAAAGCAAAAGTAAAAGTAATTCGAAAAAGTAAGTCCTTTGTAAGCATTCAATAGCAATAAACTATATTTTAACTCATATTTTTTGTTGTATTGTTAAAAAAAATCATCAGCATCCAGGAGGTGAGGAGAGTCTCACAGAATTCGCTGGTATGGATGCGACACAGGCGTTTGAAGATGTCAATCACAGCGACGATGCCAGGTCAGTACGATGATAATATAAAAACAGGTCAATGACCTTTCTAATTATAAAAAAAAATGTTCGATGATAATAAAAAAAACAAATCCGGGTGAATGACGATTTTAAAATTGGTATTAAGTATTTTTATTACGCAAGTATTTAGAAATAACTTTTATTATTTGCAATATAACCTAGAAATATTTTTTTATTACTTTCAATAGTTATTTCACTAAGGGCGCCAACAGACCCTCAATTTCGACTTGCTGCGCTCGCGAAATCTCGGCAACCGTTTGCATATTCAGCGAAGCGAGCCCAGTGTAATGACTCATCGTTTCCCATTGACTTCAACGGGATATCAGTTTTTTGACATGACACTAGAAAAAAACTTGACGACTTTTCTGAATTTTTAAAAACCATCTCCTAATGTGTGTCTTTTTGATTGCAAAGTTTCATAATTTTCCGTCAAGTAGTTTTCGAGCCAATTCGTGACAAAGAATGTAAAAAGTCTCCAGTAAAACGCTCCGCTCACTTCGTTCGCCTCGCTCAATAACTTTTAATACTTGCAATATAAGCTAGAATTATTTTTTTATTACTATCAATAGTTATTTTGCTAATATCGTTATAATTGCAAATGAAAAAGGTGCAGTTAATATTTGAGAATGAAGAAGAACGTGCTCAGGTGGTTTGGGCACGTCGAACAAATGAGTGATGAAAGAATGGTAAAAAAGATTTATATAGGAATAGTGAGCGGTATGAGAGACAGAGAGAGGCCTCGAGTGACCTTCGAAAACACAGTACGATACTGGAGGAAGGTCACGTAAAAAGCATGAGGACCCCCCGGAGGGCATGTATGAAGCGGTTGATGTCTGTGGTCGAGGCGAAGAGGTATGCAGGGACCGTAGCGTTTGGCGCTCCGTCGTCTCTGGCTAGGCAAGGCATTAAGATAAATAAATAAATATACATATAATATTTGGTAATAAAAATACGTATCTTAGATTTAAGATCAATATAGTCTTACCATTGTGGCCTTTTTGTAATTTTTTGTTTATTATTTCATTTCAGGGAATTATTGAAAAAATTTCTAATCGGAACGTTACCACCAGAGCAACACAATAAGCACGTTGAAAGCTGGTAAGTACATAACGTATTAATAAAATTACCCTTATAAATATACTAGGCTCCGCCGCCGAGCGCTGCCTGAGTTGAGCTGAGTCCCCCCCCTTTTTGAATGCTCTGAAATGTGCTTAAGAATTATTTTTAATGTAATGTAAAATAAATAGAAATCTAAATAGATTGAAATTGTTGAATTGAATTGAAATTGGTGTATATTTATACACCATGAAGCATCGGTCGACACAGTCACGGGTGAAATCTCTTTTTTGGCCATAACTTCTGAACGAAATGAGATATTTTAATTCTTTTTTTTTAACAACATGCCCATTTCCAAGTAGTTTTTATTTAATATATGTTTTTTTAAAGATTTTTTTTTTTACTTTCTAGAAAAAAATTAAAACAACGTTTTTATGTAATAAAAAGTTATTAAAATAAATATTTATCTTTTTAGTTGTAAATCGAAACCGAGAAAAAAATCAAGGTTATTCATTATATTCTATTGTCGTATGAGGATGTAGAATAAGTCACTAGATATAGAATTAATATTATTACAGCTATATATATATATATATATAATGTATGTTTGTGATTAATTTATATACCTAATATAGATAAAATAGGTAGTGTTTCTTTATAGTTACAAGTTCATTAATCGCGACTGTTGAGAGAGAGAGAGAGAGAGAAAGAGAGAGAGATGGAAGGGAGGGAGAGAGAGATAGAAGGGAGAGAGAGAGATGTGAGAAAGAGGTAGAAGAAAGACAGGAAGAAGGAAAGGGAGAAAAAGAGAGAGAAAGAGGGAGAGAGAGGGAGTTGTAGTTAGATATCACGTGTTTCTATCTTTTGTAGAAAGAGAGTAGGGGTAACTTAAAACTGCATCGTATCCCCCCTTTAGGGGGGAGAAATTATAATGATACATTAAAGTAGCAATAGTTAATGAGTAGATTCAAAAGAAAGAGTAATAAAATAATGTAATCCTTTCAAAAAAAATAAATTTCTTTGCAGTTTTGGGAGTCGGTCGAAATGTTCGATTTGTTCGGCCTCCAGGTTATTATGAATGTATTTTTTTTTTTCGATAATTATTTTTTTTTAATTTTTATATTTTTTTTTTCCGTAACATCAGTTGCTCGCATTTACCGAGAATAACAAAAACGGAAAAAACGTGGCGAACTTACGACGGCTCGTCCGGAAGGTCTTTACTTTTATATATATATATTTTAATTATTTATGAGAGAATAAAATTATGAATTAATACATACAGCCGGTCAGAACCTATTAGGTCGAATATTAAAAAAACAAAATATGAACCGAGAGCGGAGAGGAGGCTTGGATCAATAGTGGTACCATCTGAATGTACTCTACCGGAATGCAGGTAATAAACTGCATATCTTTAATAAAAAAAATATTTTGATTGAAACGTAGACAATGATAATGACCAAACAATCGACTTTTAATAGATTCGAAGTAATTTTTATGTACATGTTGGCCCAAGATGGCCAAATGAAGGCGAATATCCGCCTATTGAACAAATTATATTGATAAATGCTGATAAAATTAATATAAAATTTACTTTTAATAAATTAGAGTAATCATTTTTATGTACATGTTGGTCCAAGTTGGCCAATTAAAGGTCAATATACTGCCTATTGGGTTGGTTTCGAGTGGTGATTTTTAAGTCTACATGTTGGGCAAAGTTGGCCAAATGAAAGCCAATACACTGGCTATTGGGCTGGAGAAATTAGCACGGCTTTGACTAATCACTGTTGCTTGCTAATTTTCTCAGGTTTTCTTCACATAGTATAGTTATTTGTTCAACGTGGATCTTATTTGCTGATGCTTGACCAACATATACTATAGTATTGCCTAATATTGTCATGTTGGTATTTCTTTTCTTAATATGATTTTTCCTTTTAGACCCCGTGGGTTCCCTTGTCCTGGGGGGTAAGAAGTTTTCAAAAGTATAGTAGAAAAGTATGTAGCGGTATTTATATTAAATTAATAGTAAATAATTATATTAATAATAATCTGGTATTTAAAAATATCATCAAATTAAATAGTAAAGTTTAGTTTTATTTCTTGTTACACGTTATCTAAGGTCTTTGACACCATTGTAGACGGAACTACACACGCACACACGCACGCTCACACACACACATACATACGCTCACACGCACACACACACACACACACACACACACACACACACACACACACACACACACACACACACACACACACACACACACACACACAATATAGATATTAGTTTTTTTTTATTCACTGCATTTAATTTAGATATTATACCAACAGTATGTTAAATGAAATGAAATTAATCAATGTGTTATTTAACTTTATATTTTTTTATGTCGCTTCAAAGACAAAAGGCGGGAACGGCCATTTTTCTCGACGAATCACAGACATAACTGGACAGAATATATATATTTTTTTAATACTCTACTTATTTTCTTGATTTAAAAATATGTCTTAGTAGTTATGTATTTTAATTTTTTCTATAACATATATTAAAATAAAATAATTACTATTATATCTCTTCATTAATACTTCATCATATTTTTTAATCAGGTTACATCATATTTTTTTTTTTAATTATGATAAATTTTATTTTGATGTCAAATTTCAATTTTATTTTTGGTTAGATTCATTGAACGCACAGACGTGTATATCACTTTATATTATATATATATATATCCATTTGCGTTTCTAAAGTAAAGTAAGAACACAGTAATTGTAGTTTTAATCATAACTTTAAAACATTATCTCTTACTATGATTTTTCCTTGTGTCTTTCCTCCACACTATTTCATGTAAACGATATTATTATTTATTTTTTTCTTATACGTTCGCGTTAGTCGCGTACTGAGAAGCGGGTCGAGGGGGGGGGGGGGGAGAACGCGTGTACGCTACGTTTTGTATTCCCCCCTCCCACCCTTAGATCTCAATCCCCCCCTTCTATTCGTTACGAATAATATCTATATACACTATTCTTAGACGGTTAATTACAGCTGATAATTGTTATAAATTTACATAAATTTAATAAATTATAGTTAAATTAAAATAAAAGATTACACAAGTAACTATATAATAATAAAAAAATATATATAGTTAAGAACAAATTAAAAACGACGCTTTTTATTGTAATTCTTAGTATGATCGATGAATGTCAATCAAGCAATCAGTCATTCAATCAATCAATCAGTCAATCAATCAATTAGTCAATCAATAAATGTTATTGTTCTAAAATTGTGCGCTGAGGGGGAATAAACTCAAAATTATTGAGGTTTGTTAGTGTATCTGTTTCATTTAATCTCTATAACTATATAAATAAATTTTAAACGAAACTACACTATTTTAATTAGGTTTTAATTTCCTAATCAAGATACTTTTAAATAAGGTCATTGAACCCAGATTTAAGAGCGTGATCTGTGCGTTATCATCTCGCTCTATTTAAAATAATATATACATATATGTTTGTCCGCTATGGACTACTAAACTACTTACTTACTTACCTTCACGCCATATCCCTTTCGTGGTAGCCAGAGACGACGGAGCGCCAAACGATACGGTCCCTGCATACCTCTTTCGCCTCGGCCGTAGACATCAACCTCTTCATACATGCCCTCCGGAGGGTCCTCATGCTTAAACTACTTAACCGATTTCAATAAAATTTACACACCACGTGCAGTTTGATCTAACTTAAAAGATAGAATAATTTTCAGCTCAATTCATAGTCGCAATATTATTTTATTGCAAAATTATTTGTTTACTATTTTGCAGTTGATTTTTGCTTAATATAGACTGTAAGTAAGCATATGGTTTTCATGACAGATGTACTCTGAACGTTACCCCTTAACACTAAACCTACCGACAATTTTTGTATACCTGTTCCTACCGCACGCCGTCAAATTGAACGGTAATTAAAAGTTATTTTATTATATAACGCAGGTAATAATGGAAATAACTAAAAGTAAAGAGTGACGAAAATATTATATGCATATTATAAGAATTGTCATGTAGTTTGATAACGATATTATAACGTTTAAAAATGTGTAAGTTTTACAAAAATTTGAGAACGGTCAATTTGACCGGTACTCGTAGGTTTAGTGTTAAATAGTTTACTACAATGTAATATATCAAAAAGCATAGTCACACCAACGCGTGACCGGGTCTGCTAGTTATAAAATAATTTATAAAGACATATATTATGTTATAAATAGTTGAAGTGCATTGTACATAGTATATATATTATATATATATATATATATATATACTATGTATAAACCACTTCCTTAAAGATATAATTGTATGAGGATAAATTTAGCTTTAAATGATGTCAACGCATTTATATAAATGTGTACTCCTATATTAAAATCATTCATATTTCATATTAGTAAAGTATATTAAATTATAGGTAATTATTTTGTATATATATATATATATATATATATATATATATAGCTTGAGTAATATATAAGTGATTTACTACTCACTGACTCATCACGAAATCTCCGAAACTATCTGTCCGTTTAACTTAAAATTTTACATAGTTACTTCTTTTGTGACGTAGACGTCCACTAAGAACGGATTGTACGGAATTCATATCAGAACGGATTTCAACTTTTTGCATTTCGCCAAGTTTTAAACCTGTAGGAGCTATACCTACACTAAACGCCGGGGTAAGAGTTACTATAGCAACGGTTACGATGACAACGGATAAAATGACAAAGGTTACCATAGCAACCTAAGTCCACATCTAAACTAATAGTGTGCCCAGCGAAGCGGGAGAAAATAAGCTAGTTCAATGTAAAATTGTACAATTTTACGTTATAATTCCGTAACGATCTGACAAAGTCGTTCAGGGTTGATACATTAAAATATAATAATATAATTTATTATAATATTATCCTGGATTAACGCGGTTGTTGAAAACCCTTGTTTCAAAAACTGTAAAGCAACAGAAATTATAACTACTAAAAATGTATTGGGATTTTAAAACAATCTTGTTAAAGTTTTCATATTAATTTCAAACAATTCTGACATAGCACGTCACCTTATTTCGTAGAATTTTGTGACGGTTATTTTTATTATTGATTGAATATATTTACATAAAAATATAATGTAAATAAATATAATTTCATCTGTTTTTGTAAGACCATTGTCATTTATTAATACTAGCTGTGCCCACGGCTTTGACCACTTATGTTTTTTTAAAATAAAAGTACTACTACTAAGCTACTCCTTATAATATCAGCTATTCCCTAGTGAAAGGTCTGTTAAAATTAGGTCAGCTGTTTCAGAGATTAGCTTGACCATATAGACTATGTCTATGTGTGACAAAGAAAAAAAATAAAAATTGATTTTCCTTTTACGTAACGAATATAATTTTATATGCATTTAGTCAAAAGTTGTAAATTTTAAATTACAAGAGAACATCAATTTTATTTATGTGTATAGATAAGTTGACTATGAAAGACGGCCCGAAGAAAATATGGATGGATTGCGTGAAAGACGATATGGAGAAGGGAATGTGTACAGAGATGACGAGTAACGGGAGAGTATGGAAGGAAAAATATACTGTGCCGACCCCAAAATGAGATAAGGGCAAAATGAGATAACTTGACTATGACTGATGGAGAGAAAAAAATATATAAGTCCCGTAGACAAAACTGTTGAAAACTACTGACAAAGTCACGGGATTAGCTGGTATTATAAACTTGTTTGTGTAAAAGATGTTTAAGATATTTCAATTATCCATATGCATAAAATAAATTGCCCTTCCATTCTCTAATCTCACTGTTGCTGGATCTACTAGCGTAATACATGGTGAAAAAGTTTTTACCAAACTTATACTTATTTTTTAGTGTCATTTAGTGCAATTTGAGTAACAAAATGGTTCCATAGTTTATTATACACATCATTATAACCTCATTGCTATATTTATTATAAAATGTCATCATGACACATGGATTTGACAGATCAGTGTTGCCAACATTAAAAATATTATTTGTTACAGTTCAAACTGCAAATGGGCGATACTGGCGCTAGCGGGAGCTCTAGTATTAGGTATCGTCTTAAAGAAGTATCTAGCCAGATAAAATTGTATAAATTTTATGGCAATTTAAACTTAATGTTGCTAGTATTACCAATTGTGATCCATTTACCATTATACATATTTGTTGCTGGCAATGATTTTAATATTACATTGAAAAGATTTACAAGGACACGGAAAGATTATTTATTATTATCAAAAATGTTGTATATTTTAAATAATTTATCATATAACAAAGATATTATGTTTACAATTTGTTTTATTTCTTTATTCAATTATATTTTATTGTTAATTATGTAAAAAGTAAATAAACTAGGATTCGCCGCCGTGCTGCGGGAGTTGAGCTGAGATCTCTCAGTTTTTTTACCTTCATTTCTGAACGGAATGTAATTTTAATTCTGTTATTTTAAAAACATGCTCATTCCTAAGCTCTACAGCTCTGCCAATTTTCATACAACTCGGTTCAGTACTTTTTATGTGATGTTGCTTCAAAAGGAAAACAACGTTGGAGTATTTAGACTTATATAAGTCGTATTTAAGATTTGTATAAGTCATAGGTTTAAATGCACTTTTTTATATTAAACTTAATATATTCACAATATTTGCATTGACTTATTAATAAATGGTATAAAATCAGAGTCAAGTTCTCCTAAAACTTTATATTTTTAATGAAATAAAAATAACAGACAAGAACAGGCTTCTAAGCTTTTAAGCTTAACAAATTTAAACGTTATTGAAGATTTTAAGCATTTAATAATTGTTTTAATAATGGCATAATTACAACTAATAGTATGGCAATATTGTATCGTATGCTGTCAGCGGAGGAATAGGCGCCTATCTTGGAAGCGTAAGAGATCACGTGGAAAACGTAATGCTGCTCGTGGACGTTGTGGAACAGGTGAGAGTGGGGACCTGGAAGAATATTAATAATCAATGTCTACAGATAACTAGGGGCTTCAACAGACCCTAAATTTCGATACGCTGCGTTCGCGAAATCTCGGGTGCCGTTTGCATATTAAGCGAAGCGAGCCCAGTATAATGACTCATCATGTGGACAATGTCGGTAATGTAGAAGATTTCAGAATAAGCTGACAGTCGCGCCACATTACCATTGACTTCAATGGGATGTCAGTTTTTTGACGATTATTTCTCAACGATATGACATTTTTCTATTTTTTTTTAAAGCACCATCTGTGTCTTTTTGATTGCAAAATTTCATGATTTTCCGTCAAGTAGTTTTCGAGCCTATTTGTGACAAAGAATGTGGAAAAGTCTCCAGAACAGCGCTCCGCTCGCTTCGCTTTATCAACAAAATATCATAATATACTTGTATTTTTTTGTTTAATTGAATTCATTGGTAATTAAGTTTAATCAACTTACGTACTGAGATTAAATTTCTAAATAAATAACTAAAATGGCATTCTTAACAAAAAATGGATCGCGATCGCTTATTAATTTCGGACAGTAACTTACCTCTTGCGTACACAGCCACATCACCACCACCATGACTGTTCTCATCCAATGTTATAGCAGCGCTTTGTTCGTACAAAAAGCTATCAGTGTCTACAGTTGTGGGATCTTCTCTGACTAGGCGATTTATATTGTCATTCTTTACTATGGACTGATGAAGAGAGCCGGGTCCCCCTGTCCCGTACGTTATGACTGTGTAGTTTATACCATCGTATTTTGATGGACCGACTGTTCCTAGAAATGTAAATTGTATAAGTACTAGGATCCGCCAACCGTGCGGTGCGGGTGTTGAGCTGAGCCCCTCTCCTTTCTTCTTTTCTTGATAACTTTTGAATGGCTAAACATTTTTTCAATCTGTTTTCGCTATAACATCCGCGTTCGGCTCAAACATACATGAGAAAACTTTTAGCTAATTATCTCGTCGCATTCTGGACACAAAACACAAAAAAAGGTCTCCCAAACGGTTAAGAGTTTCGCTTACGCTCAGCTCAATTAATGCATTGCTTGATTTTGAGATAATTTTAAAAAATATTGATTTATTAGCAATTTCTGTTCTGTTAGCTATGGAAACGTTAGAGTGGGAGGGATGCTTGTATCAGGAGTACTCTTAACTACACTACGAAATGGGCAATTACACAGAAACCTTATTCTAAATTTACAATTAAAAATATATTGTGTGCGTTACTATGCGCAAAGTTGTCTGAAATAGTTTAGTCAAACTGAGTGGCCCATACGATAACATATTTTGGTGGTTATAAATTATATTTTAATAGCTTTGATTGGATCTTTTAATGTCAAACTTACAACGGCTTTATTTTAGTAAGTTCTAAATAAATTCATGTGAAACTTAACACTTCTTAAACTCAATTTTATTGCTTTGTTTCTGTTATCTAAATTTAACATTAAATTATATTGTATATTAGCAAAATCATCCTAAATATTACATACCAAAAATATTGCCCCCCCTTTCTGGGTAGCCATTGATCGTCATAGTGTGAGTGTGGTCGCTGGTAACAATAATCAAAGTGTCATTTTCATCGGTCACATCCAAAGCTAATTTCACGGCGTCATCTAAAGCCGAGGATTCATTGATGGCAAGTTTTGCACGACCCCTGTGGTGTGCCATATCTATATTCCCGCCCTCTACCTAGAATTTTCATGTTACATTATTGCTTTATTCCAAAGAATTGAACACTATAATTTGGGTCCTATCGTACCATTAAAAAGAATCCTTTATTATTTTTCTTTAAGACTTTAATGGCTGCGTCCACCATGTCTCTGATAGATGGCATTCCATCAGGACCTTTGTCTCTCTGGCTTTCGTAACGTAAATGTTCGTTTGCAAATATACCTTAAATGGTTTAAAAAGATAAGCTATTAGCTCAGTAAGTAAGCATAGATAATAAATAATTATAGTACTTCTTCCAAAATCTCTTGATCTGCTGTTTTTGCATTGATATATGTTAGGATAAAATTGAATACTTATCAGTGTCACAAAATAAATGAATTACTATCTATAAATATTATATAATAAAGATTTTTACCTAGTAAATAATCAGTTTCAGCTACATTCAAGTTTTTTAAGTCTCTATTATTTGACACGACACTATATTTGAGTTTCCTTGTTTCTTTGTCTTTTTTATATACTTCCATAAGATTTCGACCATCTCGTCTCGAACAGGTCCAACTGTTGATCGGATCAGAAGGGGTTTCAGTGACGTTTTCCATAAAACTCTGTCTGCCACCGCCCATAATGACCTGGAAATATTGAGGTTGGAGAAGTCTTGAGGTTTACGAATTGATAGCGATTATGGACACTGGGTGAAATATGTCTTATTGCGTCAAATTTCAAACTCTATAGCCATAATGGTGTTGGTCATAACTTGTAGTTTTCAATTCTCTATAATAATGGGCACATAAAAAGTAAAATATTATGACTTGAAGCTTCTCTTTAACTGAGTAAGTTTAGTATCGTTATAAAGCAGTAAGAAACAGATGAGGCAACAAAATTTGTTTTAGTTCATATAATATCATTACAACGCCTCAGAACCAAAATCAAAAAACCCACGTGAAGATCTCTCCCAGGGTAATCTTCCACCAGCTGTCTGGCGATGTCCTTGCAGTGTTTGTATTGTTCTGGTATAGCAGCATCACACTCCCACTGTCGAGCCGCGCTGTGAGCGTACATCGGGCCCGGGGTGGCGTGGGTCACACGCATTGTTGTTACAAAACCTGATAACGTATAGAATATACATGCAACTAGTCTGACGTTTACTAAATAAAATTAATTAATAATATATAGAATATGCATGAATGGATGAACAAGAAAAGTCAGGCATGCAATTAGTCTGACGTCTATATATAGGCCTATTTGTATTTAAAAAAAAATTATAGCCATATAGGGTGATTCAAAAATGCATGTGAAATTTTTTTATTTTTTTTTATGGGGGCACCCTGTCATTTTGTTCTATTGGTTAAAAAACTTCCACCAAATTTTTTTTAGATTTTTAAAACAGGTTTTAGGGGTCGCTACCAGGGATGAAAAGTGTTAGGTTTTATCAACGGGTAAAAAATAAGTAATAACCTATTTTATTAAATAACTACAATAAAAAATTAAGGATAACTACTATTATAACTAAGACTAGTAACTTAAGATGTTAATGTAGATTTGTTACAATCGGGGAATTTTCGCCTATAGTCTTTGACCGCCAACAATAGGTACTGTTCTGGTCTTCGTCTATCGTATGAAGGCGATTGAACTCTTCAATCAACGATACTCCCCTCTCAGCTGTATCGTTGATAACTTTTAGACCCTTTACAACAGTCACATATTTTTTTAACTCACAATCGTCCTTCCAGGTCTGCACGTCCTTCAAAATCGCAGGAGATGGAGATACTTTTAAAAAATGTTAATGTGTGAGAAGATACGAAGTCTACCAGGTTTTTTGTTGCAATAAGGTTTTGATCCAGGATGGCTCGCTTTGGAGAATCTTCTGACCCTTCTATTTGAAGAGCAGCAACCATCTTTCGCTTAGTTTCCAAAGAAACTGGGTCGTCAGAGAAGGCCAAAGCTACAAGTTTTTTTTATAGGTACCAAAGGTGCCCCAACGCTTGTTTCATAGCAACTTTTGAAAGTGATTCATTCATTTATTGTAAGCTAATCAATCCTTCAAAAGTTGTAAGTCATTCCTTGGCGCAGACCATGCGCAAGGAGCTTGATACCAGTATTTGGCGCAAATTCGTACAGTAAAAATGCAAATTTCTTTGATTCCTTTAATTTCCCTCTTCGTCAGTTTTATTTGTTCCAGAAAAAGATATATTTTAAAAGAATAGGTGGCCTTTGCTATCCACCTTGCCCGGTGGAGACCAGCAGGTTGCTCGAAAAGATACACCTTTCTCAGGTGTTCTTCCTAAAAATATGATTATCAGGTTAAGTAGTTCCTTATAATCGTCTCGTGGTTGAAACTCGTTAAGCTGGCTTTCAGCAAATAATGTCATCTTTTCGGTAACATCTGCTACTTGTTTTAGAGTTTCAGGGTCCGCAGTAGCTGCCCTAAAGTCCTCTTTTAGTATTTTAGGTAAACGTTTTTGCAGTCTTTTGAAGATTTTATATCTGGCCCACTAGAAGCATTAGTTGCTGAAACTACGATGGCTTCAAGCACAATCTTTAAAATGTGTTGCCTGCCATAATATTTTTTTCTCCAGGTTTTGCTATAGAAAGGTACAAGCTCCATTGATTTGACCAGTGTTTGATGCTGTGGTATCAAAACACATCCACTTTACTTTTTCATCCAAGCTCCAGGACAATAACATTTCATAAACAGCTGAGGCCATCGCCTACCCTCTTTCATTCGAAAGTTTTTGGAACACCCAAAAGCTGTTCCACTCCCTGTTCTGATACTATAACAGGCAAGCGATCCACAACCTCATGTCCCGTTATGTCCTCGAGCATTTTACCATCCCAATGAACGGTAAGCGGAACCTCTGGCTTAAACTCGCTTTTTAGAGATTCTGCGATTTTTTTTTCGTCGCTGGATTCGCTGACGCCGAATAGAAGAAAAGCTAACGTTATACCTCTCAGCATCACAGCCAGCGCTCTTGAGAGTCGATGTTAATACCACAGCAGCTTTTCGATCGCTTAACTTAGCAACATCAAGACTTACAGCCAAACGGTCATCGATTAATTCTTTCCTCCCTTGTTTTCGCTGTGGTTTCGAGGTAGACGGTCCTGACAATAGAGTAGCCGGCCGACTGTCTAAAGAGGTCGAAGACGACGACATTAAAAAGGTTGGCTATATTACTACTTACACTCTATAGCGAATTTACAACTTTAACCTTTAAACCCTTTCTGTAGCTTAATAACCTGAAGACTGAAGAGGTTAAAAAACGTGGATAGAGGATAAGTACCAGGTACCTAACGTACCTTGTTTACACTCAGGTACAAAAATACACAGAGGCACCGCCATTTTGGTAACCCTATTACCGTATGTAACGCATTTTTCAAAAACTTTAATGGATGGTAGCGACCCCTAAAGTTGACTTAAATTAAAAAAAATATATATGGGTATATTTTTTTTCATATTGGAACCATATAAGACGGTGCCCCTATAAAAATTTAAAACTAGAATTTTTTGAATCACCCTAATGTACATGAACTTTAATTTATCCTAAAAAACTTAAAAATATCTTAAATTTATTATTTATGTTTTTGTAACATATTATTTACTATTAAACACTACAATAAAAAGCTTAAAAAGTTAGTAATGTTGAGTAAAAGTTTGTTAAAGACTTTTTAAATCATCTATCTTCTGAACAATTTAGTTGTGTAAATAATAATATAGTAATTGTACCCAGTCTAGTGATTTTTAATATCAGACAGCATCAATCAAATGTTTTAATCTCAATCCATGTATTTTATATTAATATAAATTGAAGTTTTTATATGCTGATATTTCTAATGCCATATTCTAAACAATATTTAAATTAACAACAATATATTTATCTATTTTTATGGCAATTTAAATTATCATTGCACAATATAGTTTAAACCTGCACTCTTTCCAGATTTCAGAGCTAAAGTTGCCAAAGAATTCAGTTTAGCTTTCTCGATTAACGACGCGTCGCAGTCTCGGTGTTTGACTGAGGCATCCACACCCACTGTGTTATGGTTTACTTTGGTACCACAAAGCAAAGCTGTCGCTGTGCTCGCTGAATCTGGTACCATTTTATCTGCGGAGTATGTCTGTAACATATCAAACATAAACCATGGTTAATAACTTACTAGGTTTATCTTTAACAACTAATTCTCTACATTTTAATTTTGTTAAAGTAATATGATATTATATAGCCCGCAGCAGTGACGACGTTTACATAATGTATATAACATGTAATTATATAGAGAAACTTAGTATTTTTATAATATGTATGGATCTATGCACATTAGATTGAGTAAGTATTCATGTGACAAACAAGGTATGTTATACTAACTATGCAATTATTATATATTATATAAAATTTTGTCGTTATTTTTTAGTACGATCGCAACTTTTTTTTTCAGTAAATTTAACAATTGAATGAATTTGTGTACTTTGAAGCAGCTTTTTGGTTAAGTATATAGAAATATGAAAAAATATATTTTATTTTATTTTTATTTTATTCACACTTTATTGCACTGTATAATATAAAAAAAAATAACAAGAATAGACGAGACAAAAACAAAAATATAAACCGTGCAAAGGGGGTCTTATCGCTTAAAGCGATCTCTTACAGACAACCTTTGAAGATAAGCAACAATAAGAGATCAGACGGGATAGTGCAAATGATAATACATATTAATATTCATAGATGATAAACATACTTATACTAGAAATAATATATACTTATATACATACATATTAAATTATATATACACTCACCGGCACATTTAACCGCCCACCTTTGTCATTTGTCGCCCTGTTTGTTTACGTTTATTATGGTTTAACAACTATTTTGTTTTTTGTCAAGTGGCTACTCTAGCAATAAATTAAACACTTATACTCATAATTCGTTTCTTAAATTTGTGTCACCGACAGGTTTTTTGAATTTAGTCGTTATTTGACATTGTTGCCGTCGTGTTCCCGTGTTAACATTTCCACTTATTTTCTACCATAGTGTGTGAATATTGTTTAATTTAAGTTACCAGTGTTTGCTTATTGTTTTTAACTGTAAAAAATGCCACTCGGTGCAACTAGCGCAGCTAGGGCAGTTGCTTTATTGGACGCCGGGTAGAGCCAACGTTGCATCGTCCGTACACTCCGAGTACCTCGAACTACGGTACGGGATGCCATCAGACGATTTCGGGAGACATGCTTATACACGCGCAGGCCATGTCAAGGCCGATATCGATGCACTTCAGCCCGAGATGACCGCTTCGTTATCAGCAACGTGTTGAGAAATCGCTTTTATACGGCTACTGAAGTTCATATGCGTCTTTTTGAGGTGAGAAATGCCAGTGTGAGTGAACGAACCATTAGGAGAAGACTGGTAGAAAGGAATCTGAGGGCATTTCGTTCAGCTCTTGCCCCACAACTGGTCCCACAACACTGTAGAGCTAGACTTGCTTTTGCTCAAGAATATGCTAACTGGTCTGTTTGGGAATGGAAGGACGTACTGTTCTCAGATGAGAGCAGAATAGCTCTAAGAGGTCCAGATGGACGTCAGCGTGTCTACAAGCGCCAAAATGAAAGGTTTGTTCCATGCGCTATAACCGAAACAGTGGGTTACCAGGGATGATACGTAATGGTTTGAGGAGGTATCTCTTATGAGGCTCGTACTGACCTTGTTGGGTTCGATATAGGCAGTGCAAATGCTCAAAGATACGTGAAAAATGTCCTACAAGACCATGTCATACCTTTTGCACCATTTATTGGTCACAACTTTAGATTAATGCATGATGATGCACGTTGTCATACCGCAAGTTCCGTCATAGAGTACCTTAATAAGGTCGGTATTCAAGTTTTATCATGACCGGCACGCAGTCCCGATCTTAACCCAATTGAACACATTTGGGACAACCTCAAAAGACGTATCCGAGCAAGAGTACCAGCACCTACAACACTAGGAGAGCTCAAGACGGCTGTGGTATAGGAGTGGCACAATATCCCCCAATCAGATATCCAAGATTTCATGAATGGAATGGCAAACCAGCTCCAAGAAGTCATTGGAGCCCAAAGCAGCAACACCCATTATGAATTTTAAGTTTTCTTTTTAACTACACCACTTTTATCACAATTGAAATTGCTAAATTTTTATAGAAAATTGTCCTAAAATCGATTTTTGGAATTTACCGTTTAATAAAACCGCTTGTTTGAAGAATTTTGTTTTTTTTTCAAGACCTTAAAGGTAGCTTTCAATGTACCTCTCATAAAATGTGGTATAAATTTGTCGATTTTTGTAAATTGAAGGAAATACAAGATGGGCGGTTAATTGTGCCTGTGAGTGTATATATATATATGTATACTTTACATATATAGATAATGTTGCTTTAAACGATTTTTAAAAACTGATAAAGTAGGAGATTTTCTAATAACTAAGGGAAGAGCATTCCAGAGTCTTACAGATTTTACAGAAAAAGAGTTAGAATAAGTGTGTGTGTTATATATCGGTAGTTTCAATTTTATTTCATTAAGAGAACGGGACTGAGAGCCAAAGTATGTAAAACGTTCTTTAAGATAGGAAGGAGTTAAAGGATGAAAGAGAATGGTATATAAAACGGATAGAAGATGCATGTTTCGTCGTTCCCTTATGGGTAGCCATCCCAGCTGAGCACGGTGTTGCGATATATGGTCGAATTTTTTTAAATTAAAGATGAAACGAATGCAGATGTTTTGTAACCGTTCGAGTTTGTTGAGCAATACCTCTGAAAGGTCTGGATAAGCTGTATCTGCGTAGTCGATGATCGGAAGAAGAAGGGTGTTAGTCGATGATCGGAAGAAGAAGCTAGGGCAATTTTAGTTTTTATAGGTAACAGATGTTTCCAACGTCGCAGTGAACCAATAGTAGCATAGATTTTTCGGCTAATATTTTCGATCTGTGGTACCCAAGAAAGGTTACTGTCAACTAATAATCCAAGATTCTTTATAGTGCTAGAAAAAGTTAAGCTGGTTTTATCCCAGATAAATGGGGTTAAAAGGTTACAGTTAATTTTAGAAATTTGTCTGGGATATCCTACAACAGCAACCTGCGATTTATTGGTGTTAACCGTAAGCCGAAAAGCGTTGCTCCATTGAAAGACTTTATTAAGCTCTTGATTTAAGGAATTTATTGTATTATTAATATTATCCGTATTTCCTGTGACATATATTTGTAAGTCATCAGCATAAATATGGTAAGAAGAAGAAGAAATAAGAACTGATACGGTATTAATAAATATAGAAAAGAGAAGGGGAGAGAGCACTCCACCTTGAGGAACGCCGGTAGTAAGTGGCAAATATTGGGAAAACTTTTCATTCAACTTAAGGCACTGCTGCCGATCACACAAATATGACCGTAGCTATTGTACAACACTGGGAGAGATATTAATATGCATAAAAATATTCAATAGCACATCATGGTTAATGTTATTAAATGCATTGCTAAAATCAAGTAAGGCTATGACAGTAACATTTTTATTATCAGCAGCCATACGGATGTCATCGCAGACCTTTATAAGTGCAGAGGTAGTGCTATGCCCAGTTCGGAAACCTGATTGAAAAGGGCTAAGTATACTGTTTAGGTGAAGAAAAATAGACAATTGACTATGTACAATGCGCTCGAGAACCTTAGAAAGAAAAGGAAGAATTGAAATGGGTAGATAGTGAAACAATGTGGGATGAGAGACTTTGGGAATGGGAATAACATATGCTTTTTGCCAGATACTAGGGAAACTAAGAGAGTTAAGAGAGGAATTAAAAATATCACATAAAACGATAAATATATATTTTTGGCTTCATGTAAACATAAGCGTAGGTATGAATATATATATATATATATATATTCCCAGGCCCAGTTCAATTATTCTGTATAAGAGACACACCTACACTTGTTGTAAATGACATAAGAATCGACTTAATAGGGGTTAATTATTCTCTTTAAATCTCATTTATTATAAATTATTGCTGACACTAATTTAATTTTAGACTATATAATGCTGATTCCATACCGATATAGAGCTTAATTTAAATTTTTCCTCATTTCATACTTTACATTATTATTGTAATTTTACCGATAATCTTGTTTTTTTTCATGTGTGAATTTTTTGGAGTGAGAATAATTTTAGACTTACATAACCAAAATTACAGTCAATATTAAAATCTTTCTAGCAGTATTATTGTTATTAGAGAAACCAAGATTTAGAAATAGAAAATCCAAATTAGATATCCTAAAAATAGACCGGGGAATTAATCTATAATCATACCAAAATTTCATCAAAAACGGTTCATGTAGCAAGCTCTTAAAATTTATTGTTAAAATAATCATAATAATATTTAATTTACAAATTTTGCTTCATTACTATTGTATATAGATTATAATCGGCTCGGAAGTCAATACTGTATGTACAAAAGATTTTAATACAAATTTTAATTTAATATAATACAATAAAATCAAACTGTCGCTTCTAGGAAGCTTCAGAATAATGTACGAGTAACATGACTGTGCGTGTGTGTGTGTTTGCGTGCGTACGTGCGTACGTGCGTGCGTATGTCTGTGTATGTTTCTTACTATAATTGAATCTTTATTGATTTGAACTGTTAAATGATAAGAATTCTCACCTTCAGCAATCCAATATGTGGGAACATCTCATATGAGAGTTTGTGACTTTCCCCCCCCTTGTAGATCCTGGTAGCAGTGATGGTGTTAGGACCCATGCCGTCCCCAATGAATAAGATAACATTCTTAGCGGTATTCAGATTCCATTTTACTTTCAATGCCTCATCCAACTCATCTGCTGCTAATTTCTTCCAATATTCTGAATCTGTAATTTTAAATCCGAAGTAAATAATTTACCTATAAGAAAAATACAAGACACGTATAAGCAAACAGATGAAATATTTAATGAAAAGAATAAAATTGTAATGAAGTTATATAAACGCAATTAAAAGATTATTATTTTATTTAAAATAATTCGCGGAGTGTACTTCTTAAACTCTATTACGTAGATACCAAAAATAAAATATTAAAAACCATAAAGATCAGTCAGAATATTGTTTTTTTTTAGTTTAGTCCAGTAATATATATATATATATATATCTTAATGGTAGCTTATTTGTTTTGCTATCGCTATAGGACTTTGTCATGGCTGGGGCGGAACTTTTTAAAACTAATTGTTCGTTTATTTCTTCATATATATATTTTTTGCTTATTTATCCTTACACTTCTATGAAGTTAGTTATCGTATATTTCTCATGTTTTTAAACAAATATGTTGTTATCTTACTAATATGTTAATACATTTTCCTACTTATATACTTTTATAACTAAAAGTTTTATCTGTCCTTATTCTTATTAATTGTAGCTGTAGCCAGTTTTGTACAGTAATCTAAAAATGTTTTTCTTTTAGTTTTTTGTGCCATAATATGTTTTATTGAATTTATGTCTACTTTTGTTTACAAATTTAATTCTAACTCCGTTTTAACCTGCAGGTATTTGGGGCATTCCAGCGGAATATGTAAAACCGTCTCTTCAGCTACGTTGTTACAAGCACAGGTGGGACTGGATTTGCACTTGAACCTGTATAAGTAATGGCTGAACCCACTGTGGCCTGTGACTTGTACCATCTTCGGCGTCAGTACCGCACTTCTTGTCGCCTGCCGGGCTTCTCTTATTGACAGTAAGAAAATCTTTGTCAACGCTGCATCATCGCCACCCTGGTACCGGTTTTCCCAGATGTCCAGAGTCTCTTCCCGTATATACTTTTTAATAAATGATAAAGGACATTCCGAGTAATGAGGGACTGTCTTAAGTTTCAGTGCTGCCGTTTTTGCCAGTTCATCAGCTCTTTCATTTCCGGTTGAACCCACTTGGGCCCTTATCCAAAAAAGCCTCACTTGTCTACCTTGGTCTCGCAGTTTCGTAAGGTCTTCCCGGATTCCCGGAGACCCACGGGTGACACGAATTGGGGTTTGATATTGCCTCCAGCGAGGATCTAGAGTCACTGAGAATATTCACCGTGGGATGTTTGATGTTCCATACTATTTGTGTAGCCTAGAGAATTGCGTACAGCTAAGCTTGGAAGACGGTGGAGTAAGACTCCAGACGAAACTTCTTGCAAAACGTTTCGTTGGGGCCTTCCCAACCACTCAGTGCTGCATCAACTCTTCCCTCGAATTTGCTCCAATCTGTATTCTCTCTATCTATCTATCTATCTCTAATATATCTATCTCTAATACTCTCAGCCCCTCGGCTCTGCTTTTGCTTATGTTCAGGTCTGCCACTTTCAGCTTCTCGAAGTCTACCAGTGGGTGCTAGTGTTTTCCACGATGGTCAGCAGGGAGTGTAACAAGACGTTCCAGAGCACGGGTCCGCTTATAGAGTCTTGAACGCAGCCCTTGGTTGGGTGTGCTGTTTACTTGGCTCCTGCGTACTTTATTTGGACACTTTTGTCTGTGAAGTAGTTGGTCATAAAGTTACAGAAGGGGACAGCTCTCCTCTGCCAGGCGGCTCTTCACCGCAGGCCACCAAGCAATGTCGAACGCTCCTTCGATATCAAGTGAAACGACAACGTTGATCTTCCTTTTCTCCAGGTTCACTCGCAAATGCTGCACTAGGTCATATAGTGCATCTTCTGTACATCTCTGAGGAACAAAGCCTATTGCCTTGTGTTTGCAGTTGGTAACAGATGCCAGCGAATCCTCTTTATGATCATTTTATCCAATATCTTGCCGTAAGTATCGACAGCAGTACTAAGGGCCGGTACGATTTGGCCTGGTTGTAGTCGGTTTTACCTGGTTTTCTCAGGACTACTATCGTGGCTTCTTTCCACAGTATTGGAAAATATGATAATTCTTGGCGTCTGTTGACCAATCCCTTGAACACCGGGAACACGCTGACTATGGCCTCTCGGCAGATATCTGTTGTAAATGCGTCCAAACCTGGTGCTTTTTTTGGAGTTGAACGAAGCTATTGTTTCCATTAACTCCTCCCTGGTAAAGGGCGGTTATATTCCGTCAGTAAATATAGTTACAATAAACATTGTAGATTGTCTCAATAGTTCTTGTACTTTCACAAAGATCTGGACTGATTTTGATTGAATTATTTATTAGCTTATTCAATTCAACCTGAAAAATTTTATTTCAAATGGTAAATGAAAAAAAATATTTAATCTAAAATTGTGTATGTTTATTATATTTTAATATGGCATATGGGTTAGAATTTGAGAAGAATGTTGTAGGGGGAGACCGCAGTAAAAGTCGATGGAAAGAGATAGGTTTTTGTTATATTTTAGTATTTATTTAATAACAAATATCTTATTGTAGTAACTAATTACAGTATTTTTATTTTGTAATGTACAAGGCCGCTTTATCGCATTAGGGTTGACCTGAGACCTTCTTGAAATCTTCTTTCTACTTATAAATAATTTTAAAATATATGTTTATGTAACATATATTTAAAATATGCGAAAAAGTGGTATATGCATGAAAATTTTCAGTCCTCTAGACTTGTAGTTTGATGAAAATATCAGAAAAAGCAAAGAAAAAATATAACTATTGCTTTAACAGTAAGTAATAAAAATATATATATATATCATTCGCAAAATTTAGGTAGAATATTTAAATAGATTTTAAAACATAAAAAATTTTTTTACAATTTGGCTAACATATTTTATTGAAATAAAGATAATTTAAAGTTCGAGGGCTTATATTATTTTTAATAAATTTTCAATTGCTCTATAGCAAAATAGAGTTAACCAAAATTTGTGTTTAACCAACGAGAAAAATGGAGTATTCTGTGATAATCTACAATAATATTAAAGCTTATAAAAATACATTTCAATACCATCATAATTATCAATAAAAGTTATTACTCGTATTGTAATATCTATTTTAATTACACTTAATTATATCTCACGTAATAATTCCTCTTCAATTATAATCTTGCTCAAGTCAGTGATAGCTTAATTAAATAATTAAAAGAAACACCTAGTGCTGATGTCATTGCAATCTCCTAAACAAGATATACTAGGGGCGCCAACAGACCCTCAATTTCGACTCGCTGCGCTCGCGAAATCTCTGGTGCCATTTGCATATTGAGCGAAGCGATGTGATGGTATAACTTAACACTAAACCTACCAAGTACCGGTCAAATTGAAAGTTCTTAAACTTTTGTAAAACTTACACATTTTTAAAAGTTATAATATCGTTATCAAACTACATGACAATTCTTAGAATATGCATATAATATTGTCTTAACTCTTTACTTTTAGTTATTTCCATTATTACCTGCGTTATATAATAAAATAACTTTTAATTACCGGTCAATTTGACCGCGTGCGGTAGGAACAGGTATACAAGAATTGCCGGTAGGTTTAGTGTTAAACTACTGTTATTATACACTGTAATGCGTACGAAGTAAGTCGAAGAAAGTCCTGGGCATATCTATGCTCATGACTTACTTACTTCGTAGATACATACATACGTACATGCCCATACTAGATAGTATATTAATTTATTTCAAACCCTGCATACATATTTAGTTAAGTATCACCTATATAAACATTATTATATTACGTTTGATTAAAATATTAAACACTTTCATTCACTATTGATATGTAAAATATTCATTGATAAATATATTGTGATTCACAAACTATCCTTGAATTTTATTACACAATTATTTCATAACAATTTAATATATATTAATGTACACAATTTTTATATTTATCACATTTTTATCAGTTAATAAAACTAACCTTTCCGTAAACATGACACTGACAAGATAAAAACTATAAACACGACTAGCGTACTCCTTATCATCTTGATAACTGATTAAAGTACTCTATGCCCTATGAGTACTGTTACTGACAGTTACAGTCCAAACGTCACTTGTCAGTTTTATATAGACTATGCGCATGCGCAGTTCGTGTATTATCTGTATTCTTTTAATACATTTTTAACTAAATACGTTTAATCATGTTATTTACAATGATATAGTAAATCTTTGTATAATATCGTGAAATTATATAACTTATACAATATTTGCACACGTTAATTTATCATAATTTGTCCGATTAGTTTCAAATCGGGGTATTTATTATGAGTTTGGATCATGGCGGATCGACTTCAACTGTAGTAGTAGTAGTTAATATATATCTATACTTATAATAAATCTGTAGAGAGGTCAATTCTGTACATGAAATATATTTACAAAATAAGTAGCAGGGGGTGATTAGTGTTCGATACTGATGCCAAAAATGCAGTTAAAAAAATTTTTGTCTGTCTGTCTGTCTGTCTGTCTGTTTGTATGTTATTTATAGAAAAAAAAACTACTCGACGGATTTTAACGAAACTTAGTACAATTATTCTTTATACTCCTGGGCAGGTAATAGTATACTTTTCATCACACTACAATGAATAGGAGCAGAGCAGTGAAAGGAAATGTTGAGAAAATGGGAGAAGTTGCTTGATTTTTTAAGCTTCCGTCGCGTGTGCAGCCTTAATGGTTAGAGCTACATAGAAACTATGTATAACGGAAATATTCTACATAAAAATACACGAAAAATATTCCAAGACAGCATATATCTACCTTTTATAGTTAACTCACAATAACACGCATAACTCTCGATAGCTTAGCAGTTCGGAGATTTCTTATTATATTTGTTTACTTTTACGTTTATAAAACCAATAATGCTCACCATCATTCCTAATTAAAAAAAAAATAAACATTAGCACCAATTCAATAAAAAAAAGAATCATTGAAATCGGTATAGAAACACCAAACTTATACTTACTTACATGAAATACGCCAACAAGACATCGCGCGTGAATAGTGAATCAAGCTATAAGGATTATTTTTGCGTAACGGTTGCCGCGCTCGACGGGGCTCGCGGCGGCAGAGTATAAAAGGGGCGGGAGGCGAGCGCAAGCGTCATTCAATATTTGGCTGTTGATGCGTTCAGAGTGTTGAACTTTATTGACAGACAATAATTGTTATTTTATAAACCGTGCTTATCAGCGCGACTTTTTGTCTTTAAATAGTTTATTTTAATTTCTTTTGTTGTTATTTTCTAAATTAGTTTTAGTTTTGTTTAAATTCTTAACTATTAATAGTTCCTATTTTATTTCTTTTTAAGTAGATTTAGATTCGATTTTTAGATTAGATAATAGATAGATAGATTAGATTATTGTTAGATTTTTAGTTACTGATAGGTTAGTTTTGGGCATTTTATGTTTAGTTTTTTTTTGTATTGAGTAGATAAAAGCGTAGGTAGGTACTTTTATTAATTATAGTATTCATAGGTATTTTTTATTTATTTTTAAGTGAAGTAGGTATAGGTAGATATTGCCTACTATCTACCTATACTGCACACGTGTTTTAGCTTTATTTTCATTTCTTTTTTTTTTGTACCTAAGTTGTAGGTAGGTAGGTACATATTTCTTAGTTTAATTCTATTAGAATATTAGGTATTTAAGTTTAAATAGGCACTTAGATTTATATTTTTTTATTATATAGCAGCTGTACTTAGAACATCTAAGGTTTTTTTTGTATTAGCATAGGTACTTTGATTAATTACAGTAGTTGTAGGTATTTCTTATTATTCATTTTTAAGTGAAGTAGGTAAGTGTAGATAGTATTGCACACGCATTAAGTATAGCTTTATTTTCATTTTTTATTCTTTTGTAATTTGTAGGTACCTACGTACATATTAATAATTCGATTAGAATATTATTTTAGTTTTAATAGGCACTTAGATTTATATTCTATTTATTATATACTTAGCTATAGTTAGGACCTCTGACGTAAGTTTTTTGTTGGGTAACTAAATAGAATTTAAGTTACCGTCGATTAAAAATAAAATAAACGATGCCACCTAAAAAACGACCATCTTTATCTCGAACTTCGAGTCAAGCTAGGAGAATGAGAATGACGCGTTCTCAAGAATCGGAAGAGGAAAGAGCACATCGGTTAAACTCTATGAGAGTTAGTGCCTCAACATCTCGAGCTAATGAAAGCTCTCCAGAAAGAGAGATGCGATTAGCAGCTGAAAGAGCGAGACGAGCTACAACACGGGCTTCTCAAAGCTCTTCTCAACGAGAGCTAAGGCGTTCCATTGACCGGGAACAACATGCGTTATCCCGAGAAGCTGAAACTGCTTTACAACGAGAATTGCGACTCACAGCTGACCGCGAACGGCATACATTATCTCGCGAGTCTGAAACCTTCACTAAGAGGGAATTACGGCTTACAGCTGACCGCGAACGTCATATTTTATCTCGCGAGTCCGAAACCTTCACTGAGAGGGAATTACGGCTTACAGCTGACCACGAACGTCATATTTTATCTCGCGAGTCCGAAACCTTCACTGAGAGGGAATTACGGCTTACAGCTGATCGCGAACGTCATATTTTGTCTCGAGAATCTGAAACTTTTACTCAATATCAAGACCGTTTGACAAATGATAGGGCGCACCATAACATGATTCGATCTCTTGAAGATGAACATGAGCATGAACAACGACTAGAGTCGGGACGCGATTATTACAATTCTTTGAGACAAGAACAATTGATTACTTTATCTAATGAAAGATTAAGAATTGAAAATATTCGGTCGCTTGAAACAGAAGAACAGCGAGAGGCCCGTCTTACTGCAGATAGATTTCGACATGGTCTTAATGACTTAGATATACACGTGGTAGATCAATCTACAAATTCGGTGGCGTGGTCCGATAAATATAAAAGTGGGTTTGCTTATAACCTCACAATTGATTACAGATCATCTTCTGAAATAGGCGATATGAACGTAGTATGTTCCTTTTGTAATGCTTCGAAGTGGAGGAAGGAGTCTGCTGGTTTTTGTTGTTCTGGAGGTAAAATAAATTTGCCTTCGTTCGAAGACCCACCGGAACCTTTAAAATCACTACTTTTAGGGGAACATTTGCAATCCAAACAGTTTTTAGATAATATTCGCACTTATAATAGTGCATTCCAAATGACATCCTTTGGTGCTAAACAAATCTCAGAAGGCCCTTTCATGCCTACTTTTAAGGTACAAGGTCAGGTTTACCATTTGATAGGGTCCCTTTTGCCTGAAGAACAACCTAAATTTCTTCAAATATATTTTGTATCCGATTACAACGAACAGTCGAATATAAGAAATCAATATTTTCCGAATTTAAATACTGAACTCATTTCACAACTTCAGAACATGTTACATCAGGTTAATTCGTACGTATGCAGTTTTAAATCGGCATTAGAAGCCCTTTCTCAAGATGGTAATAACAATTATAAAATTGTTATAAATGCCGATAAGCGTCCAACTCAGGAACACCCTGGGCGTCATAACGTTCCATCCACGAATGAAGTTGCTGTAGTACTGGTCGACCAGGAATGTGATAGGCGTGATATCGTTATACGTTCCAGAGACAATCGTTTGCAACGTATTTTCGAAACCCACAGGGCTTACGACAGTTTGCAATATCCTATGATATACTGTCGAGGGGAAGATGGTTATAATTTCGCTGTATACCAAACCGATCCGCGCACAGGCGCACCTAATTATAATAAAAAGGTGTCATGCCTTCAATTTTATTGTTACCACCTGCAAGTGAGACGGAATAGATTGGTATACTTTCAACGTTTTCGTGGCTTATTTAATCAGTTTATTGTTGACATGTACGCAAAAATTGAAACCGAAAGATTAGTTTATATACGATCTAATCAAAGGCAGCTGCGCGCTGAAGAATACGTGCACCTTCGCGATGCCATGCAGCAAGATAACGATACTGTGATTATGGGTCGTTTAGTTATTTTACCCTCTTCTTTTACTGGTGGTCCACGCTACATGCATGAACGTACTCAAGACGCTTTTTGTTACGTAAGAAAATATGGACGTCCCGACTTATTTGTTACTGTAACTACCAATCCCAAGTGGGATGAAATCACTCGGGAGCTTCTTGAGGGTCAGGCACCGCATGACCGCCATGATATTATTGCAAGAGTGTTTCATTTAAAATTAAAATCAATGATAGATCTTCTTACCAAAGATAACATTTTTGGAGAAGTATTGTGTTATATGTATAGTGTTGAGTGGCAAAAACGCGGCTTACCTCACGCACATATCTTGCTTTGGTTAAAAGATAAGGTTCGACCTAATGATGTAGACAGATTAATCAGTGCTGAAATTCCAGATCCGACTGCAGATCCCCTGTTATACGACATTGTTAAAACTCATATGATACATGGTCCATGTGGTGCATTTAACGGAAATGCTCCTTGCATGCAAGACGGTCGTTGCACTAAAAGGTATCCAAAAGCATTAGTGGATGAAACTGTAACAGGACATGATGGATACCCATTATATCGTCGCCGTTCAAGAGACAATGGTGGTTTTACTGTTGAAACGCGAATGTCTGGACAACAGGTTACTTTAGATAATAGGTGGGTCGTTCCGTATTCGCCTGTATTGTCCAGAGCATTTCAAGCTCACATAAATGTAGAAATGTGTAATAGTGTAGAGTCAATTAAATATATTTGTAAGTACATTAACAAGGGCAGTGACCAAGCTACGTTTGCGTTAAGAAATGAACATGATGAAGTTACTAGATTTCAGTCAGGCAGATATATCAGCTCTTCAGAAGCTGTGTGGCGGATCTTAAGTTTTAATATTCACGAAAGATATCCACCTGTGACCCATCTGGATGTTCATCTGGAAGGCGGTCAACGTATATATTTTAACGCCGAAAATGTTACAGAACGATTAGAGAACCCTAGACAAACAACTTTATTGGCATTCTTTCGACTTTGCCAAACTGATAATTTCGCAAAGTCTCTTTTGTATGAAGAAGTTCCATCGTATTATACCTACGATAAACAACGAGGTGTCTTTAACCGTAGACGCCGAGGCAGACCTGTAGATGGCGAGACAGGTATTTTCAAAGAACATGTTCTTGGTAGAGTGTATACTGTTCATCCTAACAACGCAGAGTGTTTTTATTTGAGATTATTATTACATACAGTGCGAGGACCAACATCATTTATAGATTTGAGAAAAGTAGACGATGTTGTTTATCCAACTTATCATGCAGCTTGCCAAGCGCGTCATTTGCTTGAAAATGATCAACATTGGGATGACGCTTTAGCAGAATCCTGTGTTAGTGATAATCCACGACGGTTACGCCATTTATTTGTAACATTACTCACATTTTGTAATTTATCTGATCCTGTCCAATTATGGGAAAAATATAAAGAAAAATTTGCAGAAGACTTTCTTCGGAATTTATCTCACAATAATGAAGGCGCAACTAATGATAATTTTCGAGATCTGGCTATAAATCAGTGCTTATTAGCTCTTCAGGAAGACTTAACAGCAGTAGGCGGTAAATCACTTTGTGAATATGGTTTGCCAACGCCAACCTCAGTCGGAGAGGTTACCAATAGGGAATATTCCGCAGAGATTGGTTACAACCCAATGGAACTGCTGGTAACATTAGAAAACGGTGTCCCAATGATGACTGCAGAACAACGCTTAGTCTATGATCGCGTGTGCGAGAGTGTGCAGAATAATTTAGGAACAATATGGTTTTTAGATGCACCTGGAGGAACTGGGAAAACTTTTTTGACTAAATTAATATTAGCTTATGTTCGAAATCAGCGTAAAATCGCTCTTGCCGTGGCTTCATCAGGTATAGCTGCAACATTGCTACCAGGAGGTAAGACTGCTCACACTATGTTTAAAATACCAATTAATTTAGATCGCACGGAAAGTCCAACCTGTAGTATTTCAAGAAATAGCGACAAAGCTAAGGTATTGCGTGAGTGTAATTTAATCGTATGGGATGAATGTACGATGGCCCATCGAAAAGGAGTAGAAGCAGTAGACAGAACTCTAAGGGACATAAGACAAAATGATCGACCAATGGGCGGTATTACGGTTTTATTTTGTGGTGATTTCCGACAAACCTTACCGGTAATACCACGGGGAACCCGAGCTGATGAGATTAGGGCTTGCCTGAAAAGCTCTTATTTGTGGCGTGATATACAATCGGTGCATTTGACTATAAATATGCGAGTGAGAACTGGAGACAACGCAGATAATCGTGAATTTTCTGATACATTATTGAAGATTGGTGAAGGTACCTATCCACAACTACACCAAGGAAAACTTATTCTGACACCTGAGTTATGTTGTATAGTGCAATCCCAACAACATCTTATATCTTCGGTTTACGGTGACATAACAATTATATTAAATAGGGACAATTCTTGGCTTTGCGAAAGGTCCATTTTGACTCCTCGCAATGACCAGGCATCTGAAATTAATAATAAAATACTGTCTAATATACAGGGAGAAAGCAAAGTTTATAGTTCAATAAATAGAATGGTTGATGAACAAGAAGCCACTAATTACCCGATAGAATTTTTAAATACTTTAAGTATGCCTGGACTACCTTCTCATATAATTTGTTTAAAAATTGGCATACCGATAATTCTGCTCCGAAATTTAAGACCACCTCAACTTTGCAATGGAACTCGGCTAAAAGTAACCCAGTTGCAACAAAATGTAATCGAGGCTCAAATTTTAACAGGTTGCGGTGCAGGAGAAACTGTCTTTATTCCCAGAATTCCCATAATACCAAATAATTTTCCATTCCAATTTAAAAGAACGCAATTCCCAGTATCGGTGTGCTATGCCATGACTATCAATAAAGCTCAAGGGCAGACTTTTCGTGTTGCTGGAGTAGATCTCGGTGTTAGCTGTTTCTCGCATGGTCAATTATACGTCGCTCTTTCCCGGGTTAGCAATTCTAGGAATCTTTACGTTCACGTGCCGGACGGGTCGACTCTTAACATAGTCTACCCAGAAGCTTTGCGCTGAAACATTTTAATTTGATCTAAAAATATTAGCAATATATTATCTTAATAAAAAACAAGGAGTTACACGCTGACCGAGTCGTGGGTATAGCGTGGGTATATTATAATATTCTGCGGTTACTTATATTTTTCAACAGTTTTGTGGATTGGCATATTATATTACTATTGCCCTTCTAAAATACGAAAGTGAATCTGCCTGTTACGTCAAAACTATGAGGGAGGACATCTGCTAATTTTTTTTCGAAAAACGACGGAAACGCGGACGAAGTCGCGGGCAAAAGCTAGTGTAATAATAAAAATACACTATAGTTTAATTTAACTATAGTCTATATATGTATTTACAAAGTTTGCTAGCCTATAAATTTCTCAAAATTATTAGATACTGGTTGGGGTCAATAACCTGTGCCTAGTTGGTAAGGAAAACTATTCAGATACTGGTTAAAATAAAAGAATGGATGTAATAATATAGGTTTACAAACAACAGTCTGCTATCGTTGCGTTGCTCACGCATTTCCGTCAGGCGCCTCAATTTTCATATCATTTTTGAGCGAAGCGTTTTACTGGAGACTTTTTACATTCTTTGTCACGAATTGGCTCGAAAACTACTAAACGGAAAATTATGAAACTTTGCAATCAAAAAGACATACATTGTGATGGTGATGGTTCTTATAAAAAAAAAAATTGAAAAATGTACTCAAAAATTTTTTTTTTTTAATATTATGTAAAAAAATTGATATCCCATTGTAATCAATGGGAAACGATGAGTCAATACTCTGGGTTCGCTTCGCTCAATATGCAAACGGCAAGCGAGATTTCACGAGCGCAGCGAGTCGAAATTGAGGGTTTGGTTGGCGCCCCTAGTATAGTAGCATATTAAAATCAAAGACAAATTACTTTGAAGTTAGTATCAAAATAACTGAATTTCTATTGATGGTAACAATGTTCAAATCTCGACTTAAGTTGCATGTTTGTTTATTTCTATGAGGTTAGTTTAACTGTATAATATTATTAGTATATAGTAATTCACATCGCCGTATCGTAAAATAATGACTGACATCAGTCTGTTTCTAAACTTTGACTACGAAACTTAGTTTGTAATAAGTTAGAAGTTCGCAACTCATTTATATGTCTTTGTCTCCTGTGAATGGAGTGTGTTACCTAATTATCTAAATTAAGAAGTATTTAAAATGACTAAATACAATTAAAAAGTAAAAAAAATATCCACAAAATTTCTTGCCCCTCCATATCTTAAACCTAAACTTAGGAATGTAACTAGAGTTTGAATTTGAAGTGTAATGTATCTGGGAAATTTAAAAAAATACTTCAAAGTTATTAAAAAAAACTGAACTGAAAAATCTTAGAAGCTTTTATTGCTGATAATAGTGATAGTAAATAGTAGGGTCAAATGTCAAATATTAAGTTCAATAAAGTTTATAAGAAAGACGAAAGCTCAAACTCTTTCTTTCTCTCTCTGTTCTAGTCTTCCGCAATGTATTTGCAGAGATGAATATATTACCATATAAACTGATTTAATTTTTTTCATTTCTTTGTTGAATATTGTGTATTTGTCATGAATGTAATCTATTTTATCCGAAACATGTAATTACCATGACAACACTCTTCGGAGGAAAAAGAAAAATAAGGTATTTGTAGGTACATTATATGTAACTTAGGTAAATCTATTTGAATAGGTGTAAATGGTGTTCACCGATAAATGTTGGCACCACCGATCGATTCCTTGGTATGCTCTGCGCAGGGCTGTGCAGCCTCCTTGTTAAGGAACAGTGATTATTTTAATATGTATTAAATAAAACATTTTTACATTCTAAAATACGTATTACCCCTTTTTGTAGGGGATTAATATTGTTGCAGATTAATATATTTAAATAAATGTTTTTAAAATTATTTTTGGATCTATTTAAATTTACTTTCTCATTTTTTTTATTAAACTAAATAACTTTTTAATAAATCAAAATTAAAATTAATTATAACCTTATAGTTATATTTTCTGTATCGCAACTATCTTGATTCTTATTAATTTAATAATATTTTTATTAAACAAGTAAAACCACACCACAAGCTAGTTAAGTTGAGAACACTTCGCCTTAACATCCTAGCTAACTTCAATCATACAAACTGGAGCCTCCGACGCTTAGGGAATGCCGTTAAGATGTCCCTCTCGTGATCCCTCTCATGTGATAATTACGGCAATAAAACTAACAGTGTTGTGAATAATCAATTATTAATATTAAAATGGTGAGTTCTACAGACATACATACGTTTTTTATTAATAAAAAACATATTTACAATAGATAAAGAAAACAATTTCGCCTTTATTCAACTAATTCACCATATTTCTTTTTATTTTAAAAGTCATATATAAAAATAATATGCTATTTTTCATTTGCATTTAATTCAGGCTAGAATGGAGTTGCCGGTGCTGGATAAATTCTGTTTTATATTCGACTTGAGAACAGGATGCATTACAATGGGTATCGTTAATTCGGTAGGTATATTACATACAATAAAAAATAACTAAAATACATGTAGTCTTATATATTTTTATAAAAGATGAGACAGTAACTTCCAGGTCGATGACTGTTGACTTTGTTATATACTTTGAAGTTAAGAGTGTCGTGTATTGACTTCAGGTGCTAACCTTCGTGCTGGCGGTGCTTTTGATAACCTTCGCAGTGGACATCAAGGATGTAGCTGAGTCGAAGAAAGACGACATGGATAGCATGTCCTCTGTTGTCTACACCATCGTGGTGATGCTTGTGGTTCTGCTGTTCATCAAGTTCCTGTTCGATCTTGTCTTCGTTTGGGCTGTGTATAAGGTATTGTTATATAAATTAGCTTAAAATGCAAAGCGCTTGTATTCGATTTCAAGCGTAAAGCGCTTGTATTCGATTTAAAGCGTAAAGTGCTTGAATTCGAGTTAAAGCGTTAAGCGTCTGTATTCGAGTTATTTAGGATTTGTTTTGTGACTTTGCTTCTAACTTTTTCTTATTAGGAGTATATTTTGAAATAGTATTACCAACAATGAAATCAGGGTGGTTGTCAAAGCCAATAGGGTTCGAAGTTCCCTGTTTTATTTTCCATGGACCCTTTGGAATCTTGCAAATACAGTCTGACGTTCATAATTACAATGTGTATAATTTAAATTAAAAAAAAAATACTTTGATATTCCAAACAACAGAGTTAATCCATCTTATAAATAAGTAATCACTTGAAACCTATCAATAGAGTGAAAAATATGATAGTACCAGCTTATTTCCCTCCCGCTTCGCTGGGCACACAATTAATTTGGAAGTGAATTCAGGTTGCTATGGTAACCTTTGTCATATTATCCGTTGTCATCGTAACCGTTGCAATAGTAACTCTTACCCCCACGTTAAGTGTATAGCTCCTACAGGTTTAAAACTTGACGAAATGCAAAAGTTTACGAGTCAATCCGTTGCGATATATATATATATATAAAAAAATTAACATCAGATAATTGGTATGGTTAAAAATGTTAAATTTTTATGTTCTGAGACTTAATTCATTATTTTAAAAAATATTTACATTTAATTTAATAATTAGGAAATAGAAAATTGAAATCGAGATTTTATTTATCAAGATTTATCGAGAGAATTTCTGAATATCAGAAATTTATCGAGAGAATATATTAATATCAGTAATGTTTATTTATTTATCTTTAACTTTCTTTATCTTTTGTTATAGGAACGAAGCGGTGTAATAAAGAAATATTGCATCTTCTGGGTCGTGTTCCTAGTGCTATCTATCATCGGTTTCCTGAAGACTCTCTTCCACATGAGCGCTGCGCAGGTTATCCAGCAAATAGTTTTTTTGGGTGAGATGTTTTACAATAAACCATTTATCCATCCATCTATCAAAATGCATTTGCATTTTAAAGAACCAAGGGCAGATTGTCGTCTTGTTTGATCTTAATTTTTTTGATCTTATATGATCGAGTTAATAATTGTTTAATTCATAATTAATAATCAATCCTGATCCAATTTTTGTTACCAAAGAATGTATGTATTGATAAAATTTGTATTGAGCAGTTTCATATTTTGAGGTCCTTAATTTCAAACTGCCATAAAAGAGTCGGTCTCTCCGTGGGTCTATATTCGTTTAAACAAAAAATGCTCTTCGATGCTTCATTTATTATTTTTGTGAATAAATTAATTTTTGCAAAGAGTAGTTAATAATTTGAAAATAATTAGTTACTCAAACTGTCTTTCAAAATAATATGATGTAAAAAATATATGTAATTTTAAAATTGTTAAACAAATATTTACTTTTATTAAGATAAAGTGTTAAATGGATTGGATTGGATAAGATTCCTCAAAATGTTTCCTTCTTTAAACCTAACTAATATCATAAGTAAATTGGGACCATGCGAAGTGGCATTGTGAACAATGGATTCCTGACCTCACTATTAATTGAATCATTACATTAAGGTCAGTGGAGTCAGTCTGTAAGCTACCACCGGAATGCTGCTCTGAGAAGAGCCCAGAAGCTCAACAGTTGCTCTTTTTAAAAGAAATTTTACAATATGAATGTTATATATGTTATACAAGTTACACACAGAATTTGAATCTACTGCTCAGAGTAGACTGTAAGAGTCGGATACAACCTTTGGTCCATCACTAGTTGTTAGTAAGTAGTCAGTAACCAGACAACCAGGTCTTCCAACATCTTATTTTGACATTTGATTTTTCAGCCGAAAATTTCTACTATATAGTCGTGATCCGGAGCTACTTGATATCAATCAACGAAGATGGTGTCCTCTAAATATATTATTATTTTTATTATATTATTATTATCATAAATATATTAATTAACACAAACAAACAAAAAACAAACTTTTAACTTTAATTTGATAACATTTTTATGAAGATTATTGATAATTTTTTACTATTATTTATATATATATTTGATAATATTTTGCATACATAATTATCATTGTCTTTACAATAATAGTATTAATTATCATATGAATATGAATTTTTACATTTGTTTATATATTTATATATATATATAAACTAATAGATATAACAAAAGTTAAACGCATAACTGATTATACTCTACAATAATATAGGTTGTGAAATGTAACGAACTTTTAAATAGAATAATCATATCATATAAATAACAAAAACACGCTTCCATATACGTAACTGCTTTCAGAAATTTAATATATTAATATATATATTAATTATGATACTATATTATATTTACTTCTTTATAGACTAATATTTCTGAATGTAAAGTGTTCATTACCCTGTAAACTCAAATAGTCATGAATCGATCGAAATCGTTTTTTTTTAATATATACAGTTGACAAATGTATAATATATAACATTTTTAAATTATTATACTGTTTTGAGCTATGTTAAATACTTATTATATATGAGAAAGAGTAAAGAATGTATTTTTTG
Organism: Melinaea menophilus ssp. n. AW-2005; assembly: GCA_918358695.1. Taxonomy (NCBI): domain Eukaryota; kingdom Metazoa; phylum Arthropoda; class Insecta; order Lepidoptera; family Nymphalidae; genus Melinaea; species Melinaea menophilus. The sequence goes on along the minus strand of OU911047.1, from coordinate 11,747,481 downwards.
CATTACATTATTAATTTATAAGTAATATGTTATATTGACAATAAAAATAAACCTAAAACACAGAATGAAAAGTTGCTAAAATTTTCATATATACGTCAATTTGAAATATTATATATGTGAAAGGAGATATTAATAAAAGATTATGTTTCCAGAGTTTCTTCAAATTAATTTTATAAAAACAAAAAAAACTAAACCAAATATTTTTTTTACTGTGATTATACATACTATTGTATATTTATGGTGGTTTTGCAACATATTTTCATAATTATACATATTTGATATGATATTTGTACGCTGTATAATTTATACTTTTTTATAAATATTATATAATTTTATTATCATATATTATAACATTTATATAAAACTTTGCTTTTACAACTAATAAGAGATTATTTTTATATATAAATCTTTGAATTAAAAACGCTTAATTAAATAATTTTCGAAAAAAGTTTTTTGGCAATATTTAACATAATTTTCTAATATTTACATATGATAACAATGTCTGTCTGTCAGTGATTCAGATTATTTTGTCATCTGTAATATTTAATTATATATAAAATATTACATTAGAGGGCCCAAGTATATATACAAGAAATGCGAATTAAATTTTGTTTCTTTAACCAATTGATTTAACCGATATGATAGTCTGAAGTCGACACAATATGTCATGTATATCATAGTTTAACTGTAACTCTACCAGTCTATATGTATGTATTAACACTAAACCTACCGACAATTCTTGTGTACCTGTTCCTACCGCACGCCGTCAAATTGACCAGTAATTAAAAGTTATTTTATTATATAACGCATTTAATAATAGAAATAACTAAAAGTAAAGAATGTAGAAAATATTATATGCATATTCTAAGAATTGTCATGTAGTTTGATAACGATATTATAACGTTTGAAAATGTGTAAGTTTTCCAAAATTTTAAGAAAGGTCAATTTGACCGGTACTTGGTAGGTTTAGTGTTAACTATGATATAGTTACGAGTGTAGGAACAGAATGACGACAATAAAACGTCCTTCGCTTTAACTAGTTAATAGTCTTGTCTGTCGCGTGATAGAAAAGTATGACTTTGAATTTATTTATATATATATGAGCATAAGCGAAGCACTTAACCGTTTGGGAGACATTTTTTTGTGTTTAGTTGTCTCTAGAATGCGACGAGATAATTAGTTAAACAATTTCTCATGTATCTTTGAGCTGAACGCGGATGTTATAGCGAAAACAGATTGAAAAAATGTTTAGTCATTCAAAAGTTATCAAGAAAAGAAGAAAGGTGAGGGACTCAACTCAACACCCGCCGCGCACGTTTGGCGGATCCTAGTTTATATACATTTTAGTTTATGTGTTTATTTTTACTAATGATTTTAGAATTATATACTTAATTGAGGTATTTCTTATATCTTAAATCTCAAATTCTAAAAGTTAAATATAAATTCACAGTCATTCTTTTCTTTAAAATCTATAGTAAATTATACGTGTTAGATATTTCGTAATGATAAATATATCTTGTTACATATCTAGATCTTCGATATTATATACTGTCTAACGTCTATCCCTCTATAAATGTAATTATACAATATATAAATGTATAACTAAATATTACTTAGAAATTTTGTAAACTGTATAAAAGGTTTATTCACATTATATTGATTGTATATATTTTTAAAGGTTACAAGCTTATACATAAAGTTAAATGACTATATAGAATTATAGAGTATACTATATTGTATTCAAATATATTACAAAATAACATAGAATAAATAACCACAATAAAAATTAGTGATGCGGCTCGAATAGCATTGTGACTCGGGTCACTCGAGCAATTTTTTTACCTCACCCGAGTCAAACGAGAGTTTTCGAGTCACTCGAGTGAAAAAAAAAAAGAAATATCACTCGAGTAGCAAGTTGCAACTCGAGTGAGATTTCTTTTAGCATTTTTAAACAAAAAACTATTTCAAAAAAGTGTCATGTCATTGTCAAAATCAACAAAATACAAAAATGTCTTCCAAAATAAGCGTAATTAAATGATTGGGTGACTAATAATAACAATCACATTTTATGGAATTTAGCTCCATAATGTCCCGAAGCGGTATAGATAAGGAAAAAGTGTAGTAAAGTGACATCTAGGGGCAACAATTAACTCGATGCGTCGAGTTGACTCATGTCAGTAACTCGAGGGACGAGTCGCATCACTAAAAAGAATACGTCAATATTTTAAATATAGTATAATATTCACATTACCTCATGACAATACAATAATCTAATTAAGGTTTTATTAATTGTAAGTTAAATTATACACTTGTGGAAGTCTATAAAACGAGAAATGTGAATGTAACTTCACGAAGATCTTCTACTAGGAGCGCCAACAGACCCTCAGTTTCGTCTCGCTGCGCTGTCGAAATCTTGGGTGCAGTTTGCATATTGAGCGAAGCGAGCCCATTGTAATGACTCATCGTTGTGGACGATGTCGGTAATGTTGAGAGATTTCAGTTTTTTGACGATTATTTCTCAACGACATGAAATTTTTCAATTTTTTTTTATAACCATAACCTGCGTGTCTTTTTGATTACAATATTTCATAATTTTCCGTCAAGTAATTTTCGATAATCTCGTTACAAAGAATGTGAAAAAGTCTTCAGTAGATCGCTCCGCTCGCTTCGCTCATCTACTTTATATTTTATACATTTAAGTCTATAAAGTTAATATTTTTGGTATATATATAATATGAATAAACCTTTTAGTTAACTATCGATCAATTTAAATGCTTTAAATGTTGTCGTAATTATTTATTTTATAGAAATTTTAACGATTCTGACTGTTGTACATCGCTTTGTTAAACAATGAATAATCGAATAAAAATATCAATACATACGGGTGTTTTACTTAACACTAAACCTACCGACATTTCTTGTATACCTGTTCCTACCGCATGTCGTCAAATTGACCGGTAATTAAAAGTTATTTCATTATATAACGCATTTAATAATGGAAATAACTAAAAGTAAAGAGTTTAGAAAATGTTATATGCATATTCTTAGAATTGTCATGTAGTTTGATAAAGATATTATAACGTTTAAAAATGTGTAAGTTTTACAAAAGTTTAAGAACGGTCAATTTGACCGGTACTTGGTAGGTTTAGTGTGAATATTTATATATCTATTTATCTTCACGCCATATCCCCTGCGGGATAGCCAGGGACGAAGGAGCGCCAAGCGCTACGGTCCCTGCATACCTCTTTCGCCTTGGCCACAGACATCAACCTCTTCATACATGCCCTCCGGGGGGTCCTCGTGCATTTTTAGTTAAATTAATTCGAATTAGCTTTAACTAAATGGTTAGATATTTATACAAATATAAATCCCTGAATAAATCTGTCTATCTAATATATTTCATGATAAAACTTGTTTTTACAAGTACCTTCATTATCACAAGAATATAGTAAGTTTTGATATATCCTAGATCGAATAAAAGCATGGTATTTGGTATCAAGACTATATATAGAAATAAAATATACATTTTATTTATTTATATAAAAAATTTATAAACATTAAGTAAAATAATCAACAAGCAATCTATAACAACGAAACATTTTGTATGATGTATAATTTGTATACAAAAACATAGACAAAACGAAATTACATCGGCAAGGCAGTTTCACTGTAAGACATCTTCATTTTCCTGTAGAGACTGTTGATCACCACTAAATAGTATAGTGAGTAGACTGAAATGGAAAATACAATTATATATATATCTTTTCGTTATTTATTGTACCTATACCGCAAATATCAAAATATTTTGTTCTATAATAAAGGGTTTCTGGTAGAAATCTCTTTTAAGAGATAAGTCATCCTTTTTGTGTACATTATATTTTATATATTTTGTTAATTGTATTTTTTAATGGTACATAAATAAATAAATTAATTAAAATGATTTAGTGACCTTTTAGGATCTCCGTTTTGTTATGATTGAGATCCTAATAATACTATTAGTAGATATATATGTGCCTGTTTATCTTTGTTCTTGGGGCAAAAGTTACTTGGGCTTTTTAACCAGATATTAAAAATAAAAACAGAACTATCATAACACTGACGTACCAGCTCCAATCACCATAGCACAAACAATCAGTGCGATGCTGCCGGGGGTTTGGAGGTAGGGCATCAGCTCGTAACTGAAGAGGCAAGTCACCACCGCCACCAGGAAGAGACACAGGATAAACACTGAGTTGAAGAGGAGAGAGAGTTGCAGGCATCCCGGTCGACGCTGAAATGATAATGGAATTGTTAACAGAGTAAAAAATATTTAATGGATTTAAACCTGGCTTTTAATAACTGTTTTATTACATTTTATTACTGGATTTTATTGGATTTTTTATGATTTTGAAATAAAATACTACTCAATACGCTCATATTAGTTGAGGTTCGAATCAGCGATTCTTGGGAATCATTTCCTATCCTTCTACCAAATAATATCCTCTCCTTATTTACCTCATGTATTTAGAAAATATTATTTAATCATTTTTGAAACATTATTAGCAATAATAAGTATAGTGTTCTTTGAATTATTTGAATTTTTATGTCGAGCCGTTTTTTTGATTGGGCGAAAAAATCCAAAATGGCGGCGATTTTTAGTTTTGTGTTTGGCGTAGGAGGAGCAATTTTCATACGATCGCCACAAAAATTGGTGATCATCATGTTCTTTGAGTTATTTAAACTTTTTTTGTCCGGCCATTTTTCTTACTGGGAGGTAAAATGCAAAATGGCGGTGATTTGAGTCTTTATTTTTACGTAGCAGGTGTATTTTTCATGGAATCGTCACGAAAATTGGTAGAGTGAATAGAGAGAGAGAGAGAGAGAGAGAGAGAGTAGACTTTGCAGCTAGCGGGCTGAAATTTCGTCTAAGTATTCTTTGCCGAAATCTGAGGTGTTTTTTGTTATTTCAAAATCCAAAATGGCGGTCATAGCGAATTATCAAAAAATTTTAAGTTGAATAGCTCCGTTGTTATTTAGTGAAGCCAAATTTCGTATAACGTACTGAGCTCTACTGTTCACAGAACGACTAGTATATATAGTTATTACATTACAGTTATATATATACATAAAATAATAATATTTCCTAAAAATAACATAATATTTCTCGATACGGAAACATCCTTCATTTCAAGTTTGTTTAAAGACAACGATGAAAAATAATTACGTAATAAAAATTAATTGGTGATAATTAAACAAAATACTAAGACCACTTGTTTTAGTGTTTAAAGCAAAAAAAAATTACAAAAAATCTTTTAACATTTAAATTTACAATCTTAATATAAATTTTAATTGAATCATTATTCAAAAAATTTCAAGATCTTTTGACTTAAAAATATAATTTAAAAGTAAACTTGGCTCCGCCGCCGGGCGCTGCAGGAGTTGAGCTGAGCCCCCTCCCCTTTTTAAATGCACTGGTAGAAACAGGTCTTTAACCATCATTTCTGAACGGAATGACATATTTTAATTGTTTTTTTTTTTTAAACATGCTCATTCCCAAGCTCTACAGCACTACCAATTTTCATTTAAATCGGTTGTAGTTTTTATGTGATGTTGCTTCAAAAAGAAGTTTCCCAACTAAATAAATAAGCGAAGGCTTTTATCCATTTATGGAAGACATTACTGCACTGTGACTTGTCTTAATTATTTCGAAAAAATACTATTTTTCTTCTAAAATCTTATGAATGTTAAGTAAAACATGGTTGGATAATTAGTATACCATAGTAATTCCATACAACACGACGATGTTGCTGATAGCTGACAATGTTGAAAACATGACCATCGTCATAGAGATCAGATTGTCTTCCTGTTCCCGCTGATTATGATACGGCAGACTCCAGGAACCCACTACGATATCAGCAATGCAAATTATCTGTGGAATTAAAGGAATATTTTATATAAATGTTCTAATTATATCAAATTGTAGTGCTAAAAGCTTCATACAGAAAGACAGATTGAAGTTTTGTATATATATACTAATTTCACTAATAGTTTCGTCCCTGGTACGCTCGTATATTTTCAAAGTAATATTTCAATAATAAATTTCAATCACTTAGTTTATTTATGACTTAAAGTCACAAGTTTTATTAACTTTAATATGTTAATAGCAAAATTATTATTGGACCGAAACAAAACCTTGCTTTGTATCCGAAAATGTCTCTTTTTAACCCAAATAAAGTGTTATTAATAACTTTGATTGAATTAAAAAAATAAAATATAATATAAACTGGTTATATTATTTTTATACGTAAGAATTCAGTTTAGTTAAATTAATGTTATTCTTACGTACAGTGGACAAGATGCACAGGAAGAGACCACCCCTCTCAAGGGATAGACAGAAGCAGCACCGCCTTAACATCGGCAGCCCCATTTTACTGAAATAAAAAAAATATAAATTTAACATTAAACCTACCGACAATTCTCGTATACCTGTTCCTACCGCACGCCGTCAAATTGACCGGTAATTAAAAGTTATTTTATTATATAACGCAGGTAATAATGGAAATAACTAAAAGTAAAGAGTGAAGACAATATTATATACATATTCTAAGGATTGTCATGTAGTTTGATAACGATATTATAACGTTTAAAAATGTGTAAGTTTTACAAAAGTTTAAGAACGGTCAATTTGACCGGTACTTGGTAGGTTTAGTGTTAAAACATAAATGGTTTTGAAAATACATATTATATGTATTTTTTGCAATCATCCATTCTGTTTATTATTTTAAATTTACATTTGCAATATATTTTTCATTTTAAATCAATTTGAATTAAAGATGTTTCTACTTGAATATGCTAAAATAAACTATAATAAACTTTAAACTGCAAAACTGTAAACTGCAAATAAACTGTAAACTACAAATAATCTGTAACATGTAATAGATAGAGACTTACAAAGATTTAGAATATCGCTATCAATATCAAGATATAACTAAACATTTAGTCAATTAATTTATCGTTTTAGATGATTTATTTACAAAAAGATTCATTTATTATTATTGTTATATATAAATTTTCGCTAGTAAGTAATATTAACCATCAGCTTGTCCGTTGCTATGTTTTACGACGTTATTAAAGACAAAGTAATATTTAATATCTGCTCTTGGTTCAATAAACTTTACAAGGCAAATATGAAAGTCAAGAGCGCATATCAAATAATAAAATTAATTAAATCTTGTTAAAATTAATTATTATATTATTTACTTTATTTTTCTAAAACTGAAATTGCGTTCAATTTAAATAAAAGTTTATATGTATGTAACTAGGATCCGTCGTGCGCTGCGGGAGTTGAGTTGAGTCCCCTCAGTTTTTTGACCATCATTTCTGAACGGAATGAGATATTTTAATTCTGTTTTATTAAAAACATGTCCATTCCCAAGCTCTACAGCTCTGCCAATTTTAATACCAATCGGTTCAGTAGTTTTTATGTGATATTGCTTCAAGAAAAAGTTTTCCAAACGGTTTTTATGTGATATTACTTCAAGAAAAAGTTTTGACCTTCATTTCTGAACGGAATGAGATGTTTTAATTCTATTTTATTAAAAACACGCCCATTCTCAAGCTCTACAGCTCTGCCAATTTTCATTCAAATCGGTTCAGTAGTTTTTATGTGTGTGCTTCAAAAAGAAGTTTACCAAACGGTTAAGAGCTTCGCTTACGCTCAGCTCAATAAGGTCACAGTGGATGTAGGACAAACTATTTCAGTCTCCAGACCGACGCCGCATTGTCGCAATGAAAACGAATTTCATTAAATTCTTTATGAGTTCTGAAATTGGTATAAACAAATAAAAATGTTTGTTAATTATTGTATATGTTTACAGATCAAGATTTCTTCTAAAATAATAATATTTTAACAAAAATAAAACAATTATATACAAGGTTAATGAATTTTGTAATTAATGTTTTAAAAACAATCTTACATTTGTTGTATTTTGAGTTTAAGTCAAAGATTTTTTAAAAAGCTAACATTACAGTTATGTCTCTCTAAGGTTCAAAAAGTCCTTGGAGAAGAATGTCATGTATAGGAGAAGAATCGGGGAAAAACGTTATGCATACTTCTTACATTATTGTTTATTGTTTTCAATTATGTTTTTTATTCTATCTTATTCAAGGTAAATGTATCGATTAAATGAAATGAAATATGTTTACTATCCTCACGCACAACGCTAATGACTTATTGGTTCAGATCACGCTATATTTTAGGATTGCTGTGATTCTTTATATCATAACATAATATTTCCCAAGTGAAATGATATTTACATAGTGTTTTTAATTTATCATCAAAAAACTAAACATGACTTGACTGTTTATTTAGCACCAAAAAACTAAACATTTACAATATTTAGTTTTTTGTAAACGGTCGAGTGAAATATAAATTTTGGAGCTTCTAATTTCTATGATAATATAATAAACTAAATATAATCTTATATAATATAACAAACAATTATTAATTTAATTAATCTATACTATTCGTATTATGGTTATTTCTGATTAAAAATAACCAAAATAACAGCAATCAATTCAGTTAATAAAAAACACTTACCGTTTAAAATATCCAAATCCAAAACATTCACAAAAATTGGTCAATTTATATCATGTTCATTTTCATTTTTGTTAAGTCCTATGAAAATTGCGTGGGAGTCAATTTATTTCAGTCATTCCCTTCACTATACAAACACTATTTATATATATAGATAATAAATTTTAATCTCACATTAAAAACAATTAATAAATATTTATTTATCATATTTTAAACACATGCTAAGTATTTATATCAAATGATAGATATTTTAGAACAGCGAGAACTTCAGCATTCAGATGTAGAATAACGACTGAGTTGAGTTTGTACAGCGGCCCTGGCCTTGTGTACGTCCTCTATTACGTTTTGATTGCTTCCGAATAATTTTATATTGTCTTATTTAATCTGTAATATATATTTATTATGTAATATTTAGGAATCATGTAATTTTTTTTTCTAGTGTAAATATTTAACTGTTTTCTATAAAGTATTTTTTTATTACGAAGAACTTTTAACCAAAAAAAATCAATAACTCTGGTTACAGGAATCTGTTTTGATTGTATATAATTTTTGTTTTAATGAAATGTTACAAAAGTTATTTTATATAAAAATATATGTTAAAAAAGTTGTTTAAAGTAAATAAACTTAGATTTATATACTTAGTTTTATATATTTACTTACAATTAGATAAAGTAAGCTAACGTATAACTTAAAATAACAATTATTATACTTAAACTTATTAGTATTTCACTTATACTATGTTAAGTGGAAACTGACATCAAATTGTTTAATTTTATTGATATATGTCTCAAAATTGTATCATTGAGTTTACTTTTGACCAACACAACAAAAATTCCAGTTATTCCCAACACTTGATATGAATTTATTACACAGCATACCAGAACGAGGAGGGGACTTTGTATAACGCTGTGGTAATACGAAATAAGATCTGTCAAAAATGTCTGCAAACTCATTATACTCACAAGTACAAATGTCATACAGGATATTTTAAAATAATCACGAAAATTACGATTAGAACCAACACATTTAAACGCGACACGCAATATAACCACAAATATAATAGCATTTAATATACAGACAAGAAATTTTATATGGGCATACGTTATGTAGAAAATATTAAAATAATTATCATTCATATTAAATAGCACAGCAGCAACCAGAGACACTAGAAACGGCATCACCCATGTCACTAATGAAGTGAAAGTTACATCATAATTTGTTAATGGGAATACAATAACAATTTTATTGTAAAGATTCTTTGTGAACACAAACATTAAAACAAGAAACGTTATATCACTATGAATATATAACACAAAAACTATAGTTTTTATAATAAATCCTTTTGTTTCAGCGCAATACATGATATAGTATTCGCAGATGGTGTACAATGTTCTTGATATCGTCATTTCGCTGAGAATTATTTCGTCAAATTTTCGGCAATTTGGTGCAAGAAAAAACAGTAGGAATTGAAGCAGCAATCCAAGTATTGATACACATATTCCAAACACCCAAAAAATTATAAAAATCTCTTCATATTCTGTGGAATTATTAGAAACTTCTGGCACTGTGTTGTTCATAATGAAAGTAAATCAACCAAATCAAAGAATCTTCGAGCCAAATTGTATAATTTTAATATTAAAACTATTTATCAAAATGTTATAAGTTCTGGTTACTAATGTGACCTTTGTAATACTAATTTGTATTGAGTTATATCTGTAAATTAAAGAAGAGAATGATACTAACCAATTAACCGGGTGTTGTTTGTACATGTATTGTTTTCCTTGTAACAAAATTTTATCGTAATAAGTATTTTAAAACATGTTATATAATATTTCTTATCGTTAACTAATTAAGTTTAATATTAGGTACCTAATTTGTAATGTTTTCGGGTTCAAATTTACGCTGTTTTTGGGTTATATACAAATTCCTCTTCCTTCATACTTGAATATATATATATATATATATATATATAGTTAATCTAAATTATTTATTGATGCGAGCAGCGATTTATCATGTGTATTAAATTACTGCATCTGGCAAACAGTTACATATAAATAAATATATTATTTTCTATAACATTGTATATTTCGATCATCTTTATATTTAAATAAGTTCTGACTGATGTTAATTTTAATGTCTTCTGTGTAGAGTACAGAAGACATTAAATTCAATCACTCCGTCCTATGATGATTTGATTATTTTATAATTTTTTAATTCTATATACAATATAAAGTTGAAATATCTTTTCATTTTAATGCTTTATATAAGAATTCCTTCACTGTCCAAGAATTTCTTTTGTCTCACCGCAGCATTCAAACTCAACATTTTCAAAATCTATTAAAAAATATTTTCGTATAAACGAATCTCGTAATTTTTTTCCTTTTGACTTCCTTGTATTATATTAATATATTTATAATATATTTATGTAATATTATATATATAATATTGTTTTTTGATTATTACAATTATTCAAGGATATATTAGTGACAAAAAAAAATTAAGGTAGCCGTCTGTCATGGTATGAGCATGTTATGAGGAGGGATGAAAGCAGTGACCAAAAGAGTGCTGGGTATGGTAGTGAAGGGATGGACAGGTAGAGGACGGCCGAAGAAAAGATGGATGGATTGCGTGTAAGACGATATGGAGAAGAAGGGAGTGTGCACAGAGATGACGAGTAACAGGTCCCAAAATGGGATAAGGGCAGGAAGATGATGATGATGATGATTCAAGGATATATTCAATTGATGTTAAACAGGAAACTGTTTTTCAAGGAACTAAAGATTTATATGAATTCATTAACTTATACTTATTTTGCGAAACAATAGTTAATTATTATTGTGGATTCAATTTCCCAGATGTTTAAATAGCTGAATAAACCTTTTAATATTTGTATATACTTTATCAATGTTAATTGTAATTGAATTAAAATGTTCACGTGTTTAACTATGGTCGGTATTATTAAGATTTAGTAACGATTATCTATCAAAAATTTTATTTAAGTTTAGATTCTTTATAAGAAGATTGATTAAAAATTAAATTTTTTTATAAACGTGTTAGCCATATTCAGCAGCGGTGTTAGGGCTACTGACACCCCGGGCAAAAATATTTAGGCGCCCACTTAAGGAAATCAATATCGAGTATTTATTTATTGCTGAACCAAATCATCTGACAGCTGAACATAATTGTGAATACGGCACATAGATCACAGTATTGAGGGTACACAGCGCGGAAGGCAGAAGGCCGAGGCCCCAGATCTCAGCGCCCCCCAAATTTGGCGCTTCGGACCGTCACCCCATCAAGCGCCCCCCTAACGCCGGCACTGGCCATGTTAGTCATAACTTATTTGTTTAATATAAATAATATATTATGTAAACGCCTAACAATATAAATTTCTAATACGCTAGCAAAAATATTTGCTATTTTATTTTAAAAGGGTTTTTTTGTTATCACAAATATTCCTTAGAATCGTGAAGTTTTATGTAAACTTTATCAAGTTCTAATATATATTGTTATAATTGGGAATCATTTTTATGTCGCCATATCACAAAAAAACTACTCAGTCGATCTTCATCAAAATTGGCATTGCTGTAGCTCTTGTTGACTGACGGGCTTCTACAGAAAAAAACTGATTAATAAAAATCTTGATTTGATCAAAAGTTATGGTCGAAAAACTGAATCCCTATAGACTTAAGCTTAACTGTTCTCGCGTGCTTGCCGATCGTCTTCCTCAAAATGAGCTGAGTCGCTTCATCACATGAAAGCTACAGGAGCGAATTTAGTCAAATTTGGCACGAATGTAGAACTAATAAATACTCGTAAGCATCTACAGAAAAAAACAGAATGAAAATAACTTGATTAAATAAAAAGTTATAAAGGAAAAACCAAGAGACTCGTGATTGTGTCGCTCTTAGTCTAACTTTTATGGCGACAAACTTTTTCAATTAATTATTGTTAATAAATATTTATTTCCTTTTATTCTTTTATAATGGATTTTCCTGCGCTGAGCTCAATTCCCGCCATGAACGATGGGCGGATCCTAGTATATACGAGTATTTTAATTAACAGACAATATTAGGTAAGAAATGTTAAGTACTTATAATTATTTTTTTCTTAACCCACGGTGAGAAAAAGCTTCTTAGTATTCTATGAATTTACCGTGCGGATGCCGGGCCCATCGCGTTGCAAGAAGAGGAGCGCAAACAATGCCTGGGACTTGCGACCCAGGTGTAGATTTAAGGGGCCCCTTTACTATGCGCATACACGCTCACCTTCATTGTTCACGCTCCTCTCCTCACCCTAACCAAATATCGTAAGAACCTACTAATGCCGCCTTTGAAATGCGTTCCAGAAATTAACTGATAATCGTTCTAGAAAGACCGCGATCCTTAAATAAATTGTAGAGAGATTTTGCTGTTGTACCTCTCATTCCTACTTTTACAGCGTACTAATTAACTATAAATAAATTCCTGATCAGTTCGTTACATAGTGCGGAATACTTGTTACGCTTAAATGTATGGTTTTATGGTATGTTTGGTTCCCAGGGTACAGTAAGCTCCACAAGTATAACGCGCCTTAGTACTAGTAGTAGTAGTAGTGTTTTGAGTACGAGATAAGTCCGGCCTAGATGACGAAAGACAAACATCCCCGGGGATTTTGTATTGCCTTTCAGACGTGTCCATCATGAGAGTCCAATCAGGAGACGCGTCCAAGATGGAATAAGGTTTTAGTTTTGATTTTTTGGACGAACCTGCCTTTCCAAACAGACAGAAGAGTCCAGACAGTTTACGTAAATAATTCTAAATCGTCTGGTTCTCACCTAAAGATGGGTGTTCCACAAGGATCGATTCTTTTTCCCTTTTCATTGTTACTTTATATTAATGACTTGCCCTTTTTCGTTAAAGGTCTGTGTGACATTGTACTTTTTGCTGATGACACCTCGCTTCTCTGAGAGATGTTTTTAAAGAAATAGGTATCTCAATACATATTTAATAACCTATTATTTATAGTTGAGAAAATATATTTCGAGATTGAATTTGAATATCTGAACTGTCGGATAACTTGGTATAGCGATGCGTTTATAGGAAATTCAGTATACCAATTTAATTATCAATTTAAACCTTCTACCACACCGAGCGTATCTAACCTGAGCTATGCTAAGCTATGTTAGCTTATCTTGCAGTGTGAATAGATCTTTTGTTTTGACTAGACTCAAACTAAATGAGTACAACTTTTAGGAAAATAAGTAACATTTTTGTTTAATATTTTGTTTGTTTTAAAATAGTATTGCAATGAAAATGAATGTCAATTAAATTAACATTAGTATAAATGAAGTCTTGTCAAATACCAGAATAATATGATATGACGAATGTGTGGTTTAGGTAATTATAAAATAATTTAACTATTTAATTGCCATATTTCTGTTCTCTTTCAATCTTTTATGAGAGAAAGAGACAAAAAAGACATTATAAATAAATCATTAATGAATTATCTTTTTAGACATTTGGTGGTTAGTCTTTCTTATAAACAGTTTAATTTTATTGACGTGGTTGTCTGTATTGTGTATCATTATATTTTGGTCTGGAAAATAATCATATAATATAATAAGGTCCGTAAATAATTCAAATTATTCCTTAATATTTTGTTTTGAAGAAGTGTGTTGTATTTTTTTTATTGAATCTTGCATGTCTTTTTTTACGAACGAAGTAAGGGCTCATCGCATGCACCCACAAACCACCGATTACATCCCATTGTGATAGTGTTTGATATCGTAATTTCTTCCCCGGAATTCGAACCCAGAACCTCTTGCTTGTAATTGTAATAATTTTATCTTAATCTATTTCATTTGTACAATTGTAATATTTGTAATAAAATACGACTAATTATTTGTATGTATATTGTACTAACATCTCCCTTCAGAGATTTTTAGGATATTTTATAAGGTTACTTTACAAAAGTATTTGAATATTATTGCATTTTAATATAAAAATAATACTTAGAGAATCAGTCATAGATTAATCCATTAAAATAATATTAAAACTCAATTAAATATCAATATGTAATTGGATATTAATACAAAATTTTCTTAAAGTTATCGTAAATATTTTAATATAATAACGATTCTAGATCCTAACCTTTTTAGAACGATCATCAGTTCATTTGTAGAACGTATTTCAAAGGTTTTAGTAGGTTCTTACGATATTTGATTAGGTAGGGAGAGGAGCGTGAACAGTGAAGGTGAGCGTGTATGTTTAATAAAACCCCCCTTAAACCTACACCTGGATCGCAAATCCAAGGCATTGTTTGCGCTTCTCTTCTTGCAACGCGATGGGCCCGGCACCCGCACGGTGAACCCATGGAATGCAGAAGCTTCATCTCATGATTTATATTAATTACAGTTCCTTAAAAATCTTGAAGATGATGGTCTTTAGTTCCTGCTGTTTTTGTATACCACTCAGAATCGGATGCTTCATTATTGGATATGTGCATTTGGTAAATACTTAATTTAATATTTTGTAAGTTAATTTAAGTCTTCCATAGACCAATTAATTGTTTGTATTATTCCAGATCTACCACAGCATCCAGACGATTCTAACAATATTAATGCTAAAAGCTGGCATTGAATTGGAGAAATTGGACCCTGACTATGAAGATATAGCTGAAATGTTGATCACACGCAGTGCAATTACTATGTTTTTCCTTTTTGTTTTCTTAGCGTTTACTATTTTTCTTCTGGTTGGATTGCACAAGGTATGTTAAGTAAAATGTTAAATATATTATGAAATTTTGAAGCTGGTTGCCGCAAACTTGTATCGTCAAGGGGAGGATAAAAAGTATAAAATTTGTTTGCGAAAACAAAGTATAGAATTTAAAATGACGTGAATTCGCGTCAGCGGCAAGTAGGAATACAATTTGAAATGACTTGAATTCACGTCAGCGGGAACTAGGAATAGAATTTGAAATGACGTGAATTCACGTCAGCGGTAACCTGGAACAGAATTTGAAAGAACGTGAATTCACATCAGCGGCAACTAGGAACAGAATTTGAAATGACGTGAATTCACGTCAGCCTGAACTAGGAATAGAATTTGAAATGACGTGAATTCACGTCAGCGATCTAAATTTCTATGGTTATGGTATATTAAATTTAGTGTCATGTTTAAACAAGCTTTTTGTAAATGGTATTACAAATGAGATTTGTTTGTAAAATACAGATAAATAAAAATAACATGCAAAATTACATTAATTATAATGTTTTTGATGAGAATATTGTTATAAACTAATTAATATAATTTTTAGGAGCGACGTGGTTTTTTAAAGGCTTTTCTTATCTATGCCTTGATTTTTCTAATCATCTACATGGTGCTGTTCTTCGTATCTCTCGGTTACGGCTACATTAGTGTGTGGAATATTGTTTTCGGAGTTTTGGAGATATGTAAGTAGTTTATTATAGTTATTTTTTAGTTTAGGTTGATATATTTTGCAATATTTTTAATAATGTTGCAATATTTTAATGTAGATTTAATGAAAATCTTGTCTACATATTAAACTAGAGGTGCCAACAAACCGTTTTGCCGTTTGCATATTGAGCGAAGCGAGCCCAGTATATTGACTCATCGTTTCCCATTGAATTCAATGGGATATCAGTTTTTTGACATGATGTGTCTTTTTGATTGCAAAGTATTATAATTTTTCGTCAAGTAGTTTTCGAGCCAATTCGTGACAAAGACTGTAAAAAGTCTCCAGTAAAACGCTCCGCTCACTTCGTTCGCTTCGCACAATTATAAGGCCTTAATTTGTAATAGTGCTTACATAATTGAATCTTATAGGTACTCGGTCTAAAGTACGTATGATTTTTGAGATTTTAACACAATCACAGGAATACATCATACAATGAAGTGTCTGATTGTAATTTCAAATTAACTTCACTGAATGCATATGAAAGTATAAACAGTACTTAATAATAAAAAAATAATGTTTTCTGTCCATCTGTCTGTTTGTTCCGGAAAATCTCTGAAATCGCTGGATTGATTTTAAAAGCACTTTCACTTACGGATAGCTTATGTTATAAGGAGTAACGAAGTTACGGGCGCAGCTAGTCTTTAATATTTTATTTTATATTCAAATCTATAAGATAATCTGATTGGTTAGCTTAAAATTGTTATAAATATAAGATAAATGCCTCCTTTGCGTTATGTCCTAGAAAATATAGTTTTAGTTAAAAATCTCCATCTTGGTACTCTACCGTGGGAAATGGGAATATATAATTTATTTATTTACAACATTTATTAAGCTGAGCGTAAGCTCTTAACCGTTTGGGAAACTTCTTTTTGAAGCAATCACATAAAAACTACTGAACCGTTTTGAATGAGAGCAGAGCTGTAACTTGGGAATGGGCATGATTTTAAAGAAACAGAATTAAAATATCTCATTCCGTTCAGAGATGACGGTCAAAAAACTCAGGCTCAGCTCAACTCCCGCAGCACGGCGGATCATAGTATATTTTAAAACGGCAAATACTTGAAGTAAATTGTCTTGATCGAACGCTAGTGACGATTCCTTTTTATATAACCTATTCGCGATCAATACTTAATATCGATCGGTACAAATACAATTATTTATCATACAAAATTATACACGTCCGAGTATCGAACTTGGGCCTTGAAACAGTATCTCACAATACTAGTAACACCTACTACATCTGCTCATTTATTACGATAGATTTGAATTTATTTACGAGATATCTTTATAAATATTTATAAATTTTTAACACAACTGTTATCAAAAATACACCGATTTGTACTTCTTTTGATGTAATTATATATATTATTAGTATTTTTATAAGTATTATTTTGTTTCAGTTATTGGAGCATATTTCCTTCTAGTAATTCGAAGTCAGTATGTAGCCATGGGCCCCACTCACATCAGTGGCGCATAATCAATACATGTCAATAATCTATGAAATAAAACTAAAGTTTACTGATATTATATTGAAATAAATTTTACATAATTCAAGTGCTTTTTCTTTCATGTTTTTTAATCAATTAAAATATTGTTATCAATGTTGAAGATGATCAAATTTAGCGCAAATTATGACATACGATTAAGCTTAATTCTTGAAATAAATATTATAATGTAACGATATATTTTATTTTTGTATATAAAAGCAGAAAAGACGAGAAGACTATATATAAATACATAGTTAATTTAGTTGTATTGTAGTTACCCATCCCATCCTATCCCATTCCATCCCATGCCATCCCACCCCATTCCATCCTAACCCATTTACGTTATAGGTCTTACTTGTTATTAAAATCTCTAAATTATTACAATTCTGTTGTAATTATAAATACTATATTTTAATATTAAATAATTATATTTTACTATAATCTTTCGCTGTGGGAGAATTAATTAGTATATGATATCCTCTGAGTCGTACGAGTGTTTTCCTTAACATGTATATATACCCTAAAGTTGACTGCTATACTAATGGATATATCTGGGTAATCTCAATGAATTGTGTGAAGTCTTATGGATGTCTTCTCAATCTGATCTATAAAAAGGATCTGATATTTAAAGGTTTCTCGCCATTATCTCCCTCCAATATAACATCAATTGGAGAACCAAACAGTTGATTGCATAAACTTAATAAAATTCTATTTATATATTTTGTATGAATGGATAAAAAAACATATTCATTTGCACCTATGCATTATTTACTTACATGCTTCGTACCTGAACAAAATTTCATGTGTATATATATGTCTATATATATATATATATATATGTTCAGTAACGCCATCTAGTGAACCACAACATAACACATAACAAGACTTTTCCCATTGATTATTATTTCAGACTAACCGACGCCGGAGTCTGGCAAAGAGTATTAAAGATACAGAGGTGATACACATTTAATTCAGTTATATGTGTTATATATATTATATATATACATATATATATATATTACATAGAATATTTTTTTACATAATTAATAATATATATACTGTTTGATATTATTATTATTTATTTTGCTTTTGTGTGCTTTTGTGTCCTTTTATAGTAGAAAATATCACTACGCATTAAGTCTTTTGTAAATTACAGTAAAAGTTACTCGTATATAAATTGTTCCTTATAAAAAGAATATAATTTATTTAAAATATGATATAACTTTCACAAACATGGACATATCAAATTAGAATGACTACTGGATTATTATACACCTTTGAGTATAAACCACATTTAGTTTGTAGTTTCAATAATTACAGATAAGACAGACACGACAAATTTACTTTAATGTATATATATTTGCTACTAACAGATAAATATCTAGAGTAAATATAATATGTACTACTTACTAGATAATCAATTTGAATTAACACTAAACCTACCGACAATTCTTGTATACCTGTTCCCATCGTACGACGTCAAATAGACCGGTAACCGGTAATTAAAAGTTATTTTATTATATAACGCAGGTAATAATGGAAGTAACTAAAAGTAAAGAGTGTAGAAAATATTATATGCATATTCTAAGAATTGTCATGTATGTAGTTTGATAACGATATTATAACGTTTAAAAATGTGTAAGTTTTACAAAAGTTTGAGAAGGGTCAATTTGACCGGTACTTGGTAGGTTTAGTGTTAAGTACAAATATAATAATGACATTCTGTATTTTTATTCTTTGGTAAATCTAGGGGTAGCTCGCAGCCTCCATTATAGGTTACTGTGATACCGCCAGTGTGTACGAACGAACAAGGGTGCTCCTTAATATTACGTAAGTACATATTTATTTTATACATTGAATATATAGTGTCAAATCATCATCATCATCATCATCATTTTATATCAACAGTTCATCACTAAGTACCATTCATACATATGATTCTTTTCTGTGTGACCGATAGTTATATTATAAAGAATCTATGGAATCTTGATACTAGGGGCGCGAACCGGACCTCGATTTTGACTCGCTGCGCTCGCAAAATCTCGGTAGAGTTCGGCGAATTGAGCAAAGCGAGTAACCCATCTTCAATTCAGCGTTCAAAGCTGAACCGACAGACAAAAAATATAGAATAATCAAATATCACATAGCGAATTTTTTTTTATATTTTGGTGATTATTCCTCAACGACATGAGTTTTTTTAACTTTTTTTTTTAAACTATCGCAATATCCATTGCTATAAATGTGCAAAATGTCATGAAGATCGGTAAATCC
Organism: Melinaea menophilus ssp. n. AW-2005; assembly: GCA_918358695.1. NCBI lineage: Eukaryota > Metazoa > Arthropoda > Insecta > Lepidoptera > Nymphalidae > Melinaea > Melinaea menophilus. The sequence goes on along the minus strand of OU911047.1, from coordinate 11,727,690 downwards.
GTTTTCATGCCTACCCCGGACATGGGATGCAAAAAGCCTCTTATAGAGCGCTTCGCTCAATGAATTTGTTGACCAATTGATGTCCTCCGCCATCATGACGTCAACCATTCTTGGGAATGCGTGTGGGTGGGATTTCGGCGAATGTTTAGAGAAGTGGTGAAGAATGTTGTCGAGTACTATTTTGTCGCTTAGCCAGCTCTCACGGCTCTTGGAAAAGATATGAGGTTCTATATAAGCAGCGACTGCACGCCTTACTTTAACGACTTAATTTTAAATGTTAAAGTTGAAGGTGGAAGGGATAGTTCTTGCCTCCATTTTTAGAGGGTAATACCTGCAATTCTTTTTATTTTGTTAATCATATCATAAAATTATCGAATAATTATAAATATATATATGTCACAGTAATTCTTATGTAACACGTAACTTGAACATTTTTTGTTTGATAATGTCACAATAAAATGTCAATAACATATATAATTTAAAAAGTTAATTAAATAATTTAAGTCATAATTCTTTGCTTTGTTAACAATCATATAACATATAATTTAATATCATATCATATATTATTTAAGAACACTCTTCTTGAAAATAGAATTTAGACGCAAAATAAGTTACATGTCAAAGAAATAATGTGACGAATTTTAATTCCAGGTCGTCATGGGTCTACCTCAGCTGGAGACATGTTGTTTTGTTTTCGACTTGAAAAGTGGAAATATTGTGATGGGATGTCTAAACGCGGTTCGTAAATATATATATATATATATATATATATATATATATATATATATATATATATATATATATATATATATATATATATATATATAAATTTTGTTAAAGTATATTTTTAAAAAAATCCGAAAGATTACGTTTGTTTCTTTAAGAAATTGCTGATATTTCTATAAGAATGGGATATTATAAAATCCTAAATTCATAATTCTAAAGTGACACAATAGCTTAGATTAGAACTGTATCCCAGTATTAGCAGGTTCAATCCCGCTAACGTTGGTGAAATTAAATTCTATATAAAATTTAATCATGTATTATTTTCAGCTATTATCATTTACGCTATTCATAATAATGATAGTAGTGGCAGCTACGATTGAGCCAATAAAATATGGACTTGAAGAAACAAGGGACTTTAGGGCTGAAGCTGAAGTGACCGGCCTGTATGCGATGTCCATCATACTTGTTTTCATGTTTCTCGCTAAATTCTGCTTCGACGTGTTCTTCATTTTTGGCGTAGTCACGGTAATTACTTATTATTAATAACTAGGAGCGCCAACAAACCCTCAATTTCGACTCGCTGCGCTCGCAAAATCTCGAGTGCCGTTTGCATATTGAGCGAAGCGAGCCCAGTGTATTGATTTATCGTTTCCCATTGACTTCAATGGGATAACAGTTTTTCGACAATATATGAAAAAAAAAAATTTTTTTCGATGACATTTTTCAAATTTTTGTTTTTTTAAAACCATCACCACATAAATATGTGTCTCTTTGATTGCAAAGTTTCATAATTTACCGTCAAGTGGTTTTTGAGCCAATTCGTGACAAAGAATGTAAAAAGTCTCCAGTAAAACACTCCGCTCACTTCGTTCGCTTCGCCCAATTATATAATTGCAATAACCTTACAAAACCGATTATCGAATTTTATTTAATTGCAATTAATCATATTTGTGGTGAAGCTTTGATATATGAATAAATCTTAGCTCACCACCCTTTATATTGTGTAATTTTTATATTTATGCTTAACTCGGTTAACTTCAAGTGCCTTAAGTTATTTTGAAGGTTAATAAAGATCTATAGACTAGAATATTTGCTATTAATTCGTCAAATAATCGACCACAGATGTCGTTTAGACTTTGTTTAAAAAAGTAAAGTTTATTATTATTAATTAATTGTCAAAAAGATAAATTTGGACACGATTATAATGTAATAAGTTTTATAAATCAAAACGAAATTTATTATCAAAAATAACAATTGTAAAATGACTTACTTTACTAACAATAGTAACACTATTTCAAGCACATGTTATATTAATACGTAGATGACATGACATATTTGTTACATTATTAATTGATTTGGTCAATAACTATCTATCTTATCGTGTGAATCAATCAATTTTGGTCAAGCACCTATCTAACATTCAAATAAATGCAATTATATTCTTCCACCATGAAACCAGCATCTAAATACATTTACAAATAAGCTCATAGATGCTGATCTAGCAATTAGAATTATAAGATTTATTAATAATTACAGGAACGTGCCGCCATCATCAGAGCATATTTCTTCATGTGGGTGATTTTCTTCCTTCTGTCAATGTTCACGTTCTTCCTGAACGCGCCTCACTACGACACAGGAACTATCTGCGTGGAGCTTTTCTATATTAGTAGGTGTTAAGTTAAATGTGATAATAATAGTTTTATTAATATCTATTACGATAATTATTTTACCTTATCTGTAAACATTTGAAGCTTTTAAGGGCTGCCTCTATAGAGAAAAGACATCTTACCTCCCCCTTTTAATTTCTCCAGTCTTTGTATTTGTCAAGAGTGATGCTAATTGCTATTAGTTTGATCCTTTGTTATTTTTTGACAGAAATTTAAATACATAGAAACTAAATATTTTTAGCATAGTTAACTAAATATTTTTTAGTATGGTTAGCAAAATATTTCTAGTATAATGAAGTAAATATTTTAGGATAGTTAACAAAATATTTTTAGTACAGTTAGCTAAATATTTCTAGTATAATGAAGTAAATATTTTAGGATAGTTAACAAAATATTTTTAGTACAGTTAACTAAATATTTTAGGATAGTTAACAAAATATTTTTAGTACAGTTAACTACATATTTTTAGTATAGTTAACTAATTTTTTTTGTTCTAGGTCTCAATGTTTACGCAATTCTGCTGAGTCACAGTTTCTACAAACAGCTCAATACTAGAGAGGAGGTTTAAATAAAAAGTAATCAAATACACATATTTATTAATAAAATACAATTTATAATATGTAAAAGTTTAATCTGTGTTGTTGTTACAATAATTAAATATATTGTAATATTGTTAATTAACTTACAAGTTACAATACCGGTGCTTATAATATTTAGAATAATATGTATTATTATTATTGTTTAATATCATATAAATATTTCAATAAAATTTACAAGTAAATGTTTATTCTTAATGTATATAAAAAATATTATAAAATATTAAATTAAGTCAAATTAAAATAATTTTAAAACAGTTTTCCTCAATATGTTATATATTATATAGTATATAATAATATATTGAATTATTTCCTGTATTTGAAACAGTTATAAACTATAAACTATATTTTTATCAGACTTGAAAACGATTAACATATTGTAAAACAAATACTTTTAAGAGTACTTTATTATTATAAAATTATCAAAAAAGTATTATAAAATTAAGGTAAATTAATTAAATATTTAAAAATATAAACCTAATCACATTCAACATTATCAAATGACACTTCATTACATTCTTCTTCCAAAAGAAGATTCGAGTCACTCTCCATTTCCATTTTTTCATAAAAATTGTATACTCTTGATAATCGCTCCATGTAAACGACTGTAAATTTAATTTACTCTCAATAAAAAAACATAAAAGTAGGATGCGCCGTCGTGCGCTGCGGGAGTTGAGCTGAGCGCCCTCGCCTTCTTTAATGCTAACAAACTTAGCATATAATATTGCTCTATAACATGCTCAGTAACTATCGGTTTAGAATCTTTTTATCTATTTTTTGTAGAACCATCTTTAGTAAAATATCTAGCCATGTGCCAAATTCTAAAAAAATATATCTATAGGTTTTTAAATTACCGATGTCGTAAAACAGCAAAATGAACGATTAAGAGCATCACTTATGCTCAGCTCAATAAAATAAGTTAGTACTTACCAGCGAAGACAAAAGTAGCGATTGCGGGGGACCAGAGGCCTTGTAACAGCACTAACACAACTCCGACCACCAAGAGCAGACAAAAGAAAGTTCCAAAACTGAAGTATGATACCACTAAACACGGTTTGTTCTGTTGAAAAAAATATTACTTTAATAAAAAAAAATACTCCAATTCATCATTATCATCTTCCGGCCCTTATCCCACTATTGGGGTGGGTGCAGTATGTTTTTTCCTTCCATACACTCCTGTTACTCGTCATCTTTGTACACACTCTCTTCTTCTCCATATCGTCTTTCACGCAATCCATCCATCTTTTCTTCGGCCGTCCTCTACCTGTCCATCCCTCCACTACCATACCCAGCACTCTTTTGGTCGCTTCCTTTCGTCTCCTCATAACATGTCACTCAAAGTCCCTGAGCATTTTTAAAAAGCGTTTAAAAACTTATTATTTATCTATATAGAAATTAATTGTAGTATATTATAAGAATATGTATATTACCATATATATTTTATATGTGTAATATTAGAGTGTAGGCCTTGTAGTTTATTTTATAGTGCTTGCCACACCAACTCCTTCTCATTTCACCTTTCACCAAGGGTTGTCTGGGAGAGATCGCTTCAGCGATAAGACCCCCCTTTGCCAACTTCTCACATTTTTAAAATTATGCTTGTAATATCCTCTTGAAGTGTGTGCAATAAAGAATAAATAAATAAATAAATAAAAATGCCCATACCATGACAGACGGCTACCTCTTTTTTTTTCAATTATATTATATAAATTACCTTCTTAATTCCAATGATCAGGATAACTGAGAATATCATAATCAATGACGATAATATTAAGAGAAATGATACAATAAAATCAATTGATTTTTTGTCCAAATTTAGTTTGAATACGTGCAAGTGGTTATTCTTTTCGATATTCGGATTATTGTTAATGGTCGACTGCAGCTGTTCTTCTCTTATTAGAGTGTACAACATTAAAGAGAACATTGTGGCTCCAAATACCTTAAAATAAAATATTTAGGTAAAGTTTAATATCTACGAAAAGCTTAAAATTATTTCTTTTATACGTAATACTTACGAATGAGATAATCGCGAATATTATAACACCTTTTGCCATTGTATATATTATTTGAATTCACCATTCACTTATTTAAATATTATAAATATAAAATATTTCATATAAAACAATATGATTTAGAGAAAACAAAACATTAAACAACCGTCAACCACTAATACTACTAAGGAACGATCCTAACTGGAGTGTGGAATACAAATATTACAAATATTGATAAGGTAAAATCCAGAGCCCCATTCTGATAAATATTAAGGACTCTCAAATTAATATTTTATTAATTTGATAAATAAAGTACAACAGTTGGATATTTTAAACGAAATGTCAACCTTATAGAGGAAAAATATAATGTGTGTGTTCAATATTGATTTACATTTTGATTACGTCGTATGAATTGCGGACAATCAGTTATAATAGATAAATAATTATTTATAATATTAAAATAACACTCTTAAAATATTATTAAAATGTATTGTCTATTAAAATTAAATAAAAAATACAAGTCCGTCTCTGGTTTTAAAGAAACTAAATCATCAAATTCTAGAGTGCTTCAATGTTTCTTTCAACGCTGAATCGTTATCGTCAAGAAACAATTAAGTTACTTTATACATCCCACAGCTTTTTGATGACTTCATAAACAATACAAGCCTACGCCTAATGAAAATATAATAAACCTTAGCTTATATACACTAGGATCCGCCGACCGTGTTGATGTTGTGTTGAGCTGAGCCCTCCTCTCTTCTTTTCTTGATAACTTGTGAATGGCTAAACATTTTTTCAATCTTCTTCGCTATAACATTCGCGTTTGGCTCAAAAATTCATGAAAATTTTTTTAGCTAATTATCTCGTCGCATTCTGTAGACAACTAAACACAAAAAACTTAAAAAAAAAAAAGAGTAGCTTGGAATACAAGTTCCGGCGTTTGTATATACATATATTTTACCCATTAAAACCTTATTTAAGATAAAGTTTTTTGTAAACTTTTGAATTTGTAATATAAAATATTAAAAAAACATCTTATATAGTAATACTAATGTATATAATCTAAAAAACTTGATAAATGCAAGTTTGGTAATTAATAAGTTGTTTATTAGGCATTGATATGCCGTGTACAACACATATATATATTACAAGTAGTGCTATCAATAATAATATAGTATTATAAAGGTGCCTTATTAAAATATATAGCAAATTATAAGAAAAGTGTTTCTGCAAAAACACTATTCCTAATTAGATTTAAACATTGTTAGAACCTAGATAAAGATATATATAACTTAGATAAGATAAAGCTCTAAAGTGTTGAAATATTACTAAATAATTATTTAACACTAAACCTACCAAGTACCGGTCAAAATGACCGTTCTTAAACTTTTATAAAACTTACACATTTTTAAACGTTATAATATCGTTATCAAACTACATTACAATTCTTAGAATATGCATATAATATTGTCTTCACTCTTTGCTTTTAGTTATTTCCATTATTACCTGCGTTATATAATAAAATAACTTTTAATTACCGGTCATTTTGACCGCGTGCGGTAGGAACAGGTATCAAAGAATTATCGGTAGGTTTAGTGTCAATCACTTGTATTTGTATTGTATGTAGGTATTTATACCGGCCAAGTGCGTGGTCTCGACGAAGGGTAGGTAGGGTTCCGTAGTTGCAGATAGATAGACATACACATTGGCAGAATTTTTGTAGATATTTTTAAGACATACATATAGTACACTGATTTGATCCATTTTCTAAGAATTAGCCAGCGTTTGCAATAGTTTACAATATATATATATATATATATATATATATATATATAGGTAATCAACTATTACTCGTAAAATGTAGTCTAGTTAGTTGTGATAGTTTCCTATTAAATTCGCTATACGTACTAATATCGTGACTTTTATCATACCTCTATAATCAACTAGCAGGAGGGGCCATTGATCTAACAAATGTTTCCACTTTAAAGCTTAATATTTTACAAAGATATTAATAAAAACTGGTTTGCTTAAACACTTATCACACTGACGACCACATATCTATTGATACCCTACATTAAGGGTATGTTGAGAAACAAAAATACAACCCCATTACAGTTAAGGAGCTAAAAAAAATATCAAAATTTTATTCTAACAGGTCTCTGACCGGCATCGAACGGACATGACGAAATTAACGGTTCAGTGGATTATAGAACTCAATGGAATTCATAGAATTTGAAACCACATATTACACAATAACATACATATTGTTAAATAATTTAAACTGGGATCCGCCGACCGTGCGCGGCGGGTGTTGAGCTGAGCCCCTCTCCTTTCTTCTTTTCTTGATAACTTTTGAATGGCTAAAAATTTTTTCAATCTGTTTTCGCTATAACATCCGGGTTCGGCTCAAACATACATGAGAAAAGTTTTAGCTAATTATCTCGTCGCATTCTGGATACAACTAAACACAAAAAAGGCCTCCCAAACGGTTAAGAGCTGCGCTTACGCTCAGCTCAATTATATATTTGATGACTAACAAACATTTATTACCAACCGCATGTGGTGTTCATACGCATCTTTTGCGTCGGTAATATCTTCTCTTATATTTTATACGATATTTTTCGTAGAACCAGTAATAGGTTCACCTTAATTAAATGTTTTAACATTATAAATTTATATATTTTTAAAAAAATTGTCTTTCAGTTTAAGTTTTTCTCTGGTATTTTGAGTAAGCTATATTTTTTATTATTCGAATATATTTTTTGTTATTCAAAATAACCTCTACACATCGAGAAACAGATGGTTACGACAAATGAACATTCTTTCTTAATATTCTTTCCAAAAAATATTTGATACGTAAGAGAAAAAAAATCGTTAAATTACACTGGCCTTAGCTTTACAATTTGTAGACCCAAATATTTAACGTTGACACTTGAAAAGGTTGGTTAAGTGTTTCCGCTTACTCAGTCATCCACTTATTTTTATCTTAAGTCATCGGATAACCGATAATTATCGATTACATGCTCGTATATAGAAAGTATAAAATAAAGAAACATATTATATATTATCACTTCACTGATTGTACGAATTCGATTACTTTGAGTTGACTTTAAATATGACAATTATTATTGAGGTGAGCGTAAGCAAAGCTCTTAACCGTTTGGGAGACTTCTTTTTGAAGCAACATCACATAAAAACTACTGAACCGATTGGAATGAAAATTGGCAAAGCTGTAGAGCTTGGGAAAGGACATATTAAAGAAAACAGAATTAAAATATCTCATTCCGTTCAGAAATGATGGTCAAAAAACTGTTTCTCCCATAGACAACGTTATCAGAACTTATGCCTGAACTTCATGGTGTAATTTTTTTTCAATTAATTTAGATTTATATATATTTTACATTACATTAAAAATAATTCTTATGCACATTTCAGAGTATTAAAAAGGAGAGGGGGCTCAGCTCAACTCAAGCAGCGCTCGACGGTGGATGCTAGTTATTTATTATTTTTTAATTCGTACAGCGAAGGACTGGAACAGCTTGCCTGCGTCGGTATCTCCGTCCGAATATAAGAGTGAACAAATTGCTAGGTTAATACGACTTACCACCTATAACTACATTTCCACTTTCCTTCAGGTGGAATGTAGTCAAGCATTAACCTATATAGTGTAAAAAAACAAGGTGATTCGTTTTTTGAAAAGACGAAACATGGCTTCCAATGTTAAATTCCTTACGGAATATCAAATTCATAATATCAGAATTCCTCACACACGACAGTTCACCTCATTTTCATTCATTCATTTCATTCTATCATTCATTTTCATTCATTTTCGCACTAAGTGTGGTTCTATCAGAGCTTTTGAGTTTTAGAGAATACGAATATGATATATCAACGCGTATTCAGCTTTTATGATTATAAAATGTTACAGAATAACCCTATTACAGAACCCATTACTTACTTTGGTAGAGTTGGTTAAATAAATTGATGTGAGAATGAATCTTGCAAAGAATTATGATTTTGTTTCTAATTTGAATTTAGAAATATTACTTATTATTATTTTTGCACTGAACCATGTTGGAATTATTTTTTAGCTTTAACTAACGCAACTTTTTATATAAAAATAACAAAAAAGAATTGCAATATTAACTTAACTCTTAACTTAACTTAGCTCTTCACATGTTTTTCATCATAAATATTTCTTTTGTATGCATATTTTTTATGTTGCAACTTTTTAACCATGATAATTAGGCATATACATGAATACTAGCTTATCCCCTCCTGCTTCGCTAGACACACTATTAATTTGGATGTGAACTTAGGTTGCTATGGTAACCTTTGTCATATTATCCGTTGTCATCGTAACCGTTGCTATAGTAACTCTTACCCTCGCGTTAAGTGTATAGTTATACAGGTTTTAAACTTGGAGAAATGCAAAAAGTTGAAAGCCGTTGTGATAGGAATTCCGTAAAATCCGTATTAGTGAACGTCTACGTCACAAAAGAAGGAACTATGTTATATTTTAAGTTAATCGCACAGATAGTTTCGGAAATTTCGTGACGAGTCAGTGAGTGGTAAATCTCTTATATATATATGTCAGAATTAAGTACTAAACTAAACTAGAATTAGGATATCATATAAGCGGTTTGTCAGTCAGTTGTTGGTTATCTGTCATTCTGTATAAACTTTGATAGTTATTTCTCGTAATAGGGTTACCGGTTTTAATGAAGGTTATCAATTATAATATACATAATGAATACATTTATATTTATATTATATATACATTCTAAATTGTAATATATAAATATATTACAATTTAGAATTACTTTTATCAATATTTTGAATTCAAATGATGTTATGGTATGCAATTTGGCGACACCCGTATGTTATACCAGGTTTTAAGGTCATGATTATGTCATAAATACATCATACACTAAATAAGTGTGAAACAATGTGTCAAAGACTTAAGAATTATATCAATATTGACTGCTGGTAGTACGCTCTGTGAACCCAAAAGTCATGACATTTCTACTGCCCATGTCGCCATGTTACGCCATGTCGAAGGCGGTAACACATGTTGTTGGTTAGAGAAGGCAGTGTTTGTCTATGCTATTTTTATCAGCCTTATCGATTGCGTACCTGTACCAAATGCTCTTTATATGATATAGTGAACATCACTAATTCGATATCCATAGATACGTCTGGTCAGTGATTCTCATTGTATTACCTTACCCTTTCAATATACTAGGGGTGCGACTTCGACTCGTTACGCTCGCCAAATCTCCGGTGCCGTTTGCATATTGAGCGAAGCGAATCCAGTGTAACAACTCATTGTTTCCATTGACTTCAATGGGATATCAGTTTTTTGATGATTATTCCTAAACGACATGACATTTTAAAAACTTTTTTTAAAACCATCACCTAATGTGTGCCTTTTTGATTGCAAAATTTCTTAATTTTCTATTAAGTAGTTTATTATTATTTATTAGCCTATTCGTGACAAAGAATGTGAAAAAGTCTACAGTAGAGCGCTCCGCTCGCTTCGCTTAATAACCTACCAAAGAATTCGTCTCAAGAAGACATTGATGAAGTTTCTACTGAGACTACGTAAGATAGACGAACATGGAATGAACAATATTGCACCGATTACAACTTATTTGGATAGTTGAGGATCGAAGAAAAAAAAATCTGTTGTCTACTTGTGACCAAGCCATTCTGTATTCGATTATTGAATTAAAATATTGTAACTAGAACTTAGTTTCAAGATTTTTAATCACTACGGCTAGGCACTATGATTCTCCTTTTAATTAAAATTTAGTAGATAAAATATGTTTTGTATTATTTTTAATTTAATTCATAATCTACAAGCTTGTATTTATCAAATTATGTTAATTCATTTGAAGGTTATATTTATCTATGCAAATGATGATAAATTTCAGGTCAATGACATTGCAACTAACATGTGTGTTCTTTTCTTTATAATTGTGTACTTTACATGATAATTATGATCCTATAATATCATTAAATACATGTTTTATTCTATAAACTAAAATAGTAAAGTCCCAGTATTAAAGTAATGTAAATAAAATAATTAGTACTAATGAGGATTTTATTATACAATTGTTGGTTTGTATGCCCTTTATTGTACATAAATAATTCTAAAGTACCTATATAGATTATTGTATAACAAGAAAAAAGAAATGCACAAAGGCGGACTTATCCCCTGAACGGATCCCTTCCAGTCAACCTCTGGATGAATGAACAAATAAAACATAACGCATGGTAAACTAAAGTGACAAAACACATTAAAATAAAGCAACAATATGATATTTCCAACATACATTGTTATGCGGATGACAGCACTGGGGATGCGGTTTATTCCGGTCGTGCAGGTCTCTCTCGGGAAAACGTCGACGAGTGCCGAAAGAAACTTGTGTCTTCAATAGAGACTTCCCTGGGGATGGTCTCTGAGTGGGGTGAACTGAACCACGTTCAGTTCAATCCCCTAAAGACACAGGTTTGCGCGTTTACCACTAAGAAAACCCCATTTGTCGTATCACCGCTCTTCGAGAGCACTCCTCTTATTGCCTCGCCAAGTATCAGAATACTGGGTCTCGACATTTCGAGCGATTGTCAGTTTCGTGGTCATCTGGAGAGCAAGGCCAAGTTGGCCTCGATGAAATTGGGAGTGATCAATAGAGCGAGGCAGTATTTCAAACCTGGCCAAAGACTTGCGCTCTATAAGGCGCAGGTCCGGCCTCACATGGAGTACTGTTCTCATCTCTGGTCCGGATCACCCCAATATCAGCTTCTACCATTTGACCGCGTACAACGGAGAGCCGTTCGGATTGTCGGGAACCCAATGCTCTGTGAACGGCTGGACTCTTTGGCATTGCGTAGAGACGTGGCTTCTGTGTGCGTCTTCTACCGCATTTACAACGGGGAGTGTTCCGAAGAACTATTCGATCTGATGCCTACCGCCGAATTTCACTACCGCACAGCTCGCCATCGCCTCCTTTATCATCCATACCACCTGGACGCGTGGCGATATTCAACTGTGCGGTTTTCAAGGACTTTTTTCCCACGTACCACTCAAATGTGGAACGAACTTCCTTCGGCGGTATTTCCAGATCGATACGACATGGGTACCTTCAAAAAAGGCATATATTCCTTTCTCCAAGGCCGGCAACGCTCTTGTGTATCCTCGGACGTTGCAAGAGTTCATGGGCGGCGGTGATCACATACCAACGGTGACCCGCAAGCTCGTTTGCCCTCCTCTAACATAAAAAAAAAAAAAAATTAAAAAAAAGCTATAAAGAAATAAAAAACTAATATTAATTTAATCTAGTGCTACTCATAATAATACAATATTGTCCACATGGGCTTGTTTTGTCGAAATATAACCAGTCATTATATAAAAATATATAAAAATAAATCTAATATATATATATAATCTTACCATATAAAATCGATTACTTTTTATCTTTCTTGCACTACTCCTCCTAAACCGCTTATCCGATTTTTATAAACAGGGTATCAAAAGAAAGCTTATAGTCTAACGATGCCAGGGTTATGTTTTGGCGACGCTGTACGGTCAATAAGGTCACCAAATTAAAAAATAAAAAAAACGAGCGAAGCGAGCCCTACGGCTAGTATAAATATAATATAAATATAATAGGTGCACTGTTTGACCCTAAAAATAGTCAATTGGTAGTAATAAAGTCCACTAACAGATAACTAAGTATTTCATTATGCGAGTCAGTACGCTAACTGAGCTAGCGTTTGGTAAATTGGATGAGTTAATGTTTTTAAGCGGCGATCAGTTTTCCGATATAATTTAGTCTGAAAAAAATGGTAATTTTTAACAACATAAATCTCATAGTTAAGAGTTATTAGAGGATTAAAAATAAGTTTTGTTACAGTAAACGAATACGGATTTACTTTGCTATTTTATATTATAAAGTATAGAAGTCACAGAATGCTTCAGTTAATTCAGAATAAAAATACATACTGTAAATAATTTATATATATTTTCGTTATTATTAAGTTAATTAGGTATACTTATCGCCAAAAGTAATAAGTAATACTTTTTTCCAGAAAACAAATCACAAATAATATTAACACTAAACCTACCGACAATTCTTGTATACTGTTCCTACCGCACGCCGTCAAATTGACCGGTAATCAAAAGTTATTTTATTATATAACGCAGGTAATAATGGAAATAAATAAATGTAAAGAGTGTAGAAAATATTATATGCATATTCTAAGAATTGTCATGTAGTTTGATAACGATATTATAACGTTTAAAAATGTGTAAGTTTTACAAAAGTTTAAGAACGGTCAATTTGACCGGTACTTGGTAGGTTTAGTGTCAATACATAAATAAGGATAAAATTTAATGGGTTGAATTCACAGAATAATGAAATAAAATACGTTATATAAGTATTTTATATGCTATATTATACAGACATTTTATTAAATACCCCTTAAAAGATTTATCTTTTATTTATTTATTTAATTCTTCATTGCACAATATACAAAATAATGCACAAAAAGCGAGCTTAATTCCACAAAGACATTCTCTACCATATCATCATATCAATTCTTTGTTCTATCAAGACTGTCTAGTACACCATTTTTTTTTTATCATTCGAAAAATCCGTTACGGCTACCCGCCGACCAGGAAGGTGATGGTCGGAGGGTTATGTGACTACCCGGCAGCATCGAGCACGCTGCCATTTTTAAGGCTACCCACTAAAAAACCAACGGATGCCCTCAACGCCTTAATGGGACGCCATGGGATCGCTTGCGCACTCACCGTGGCGTCCCGGCGGTGTCTTGTACACCCTGTCCTATCCTGTCACACACAACAGTAACTGGGAGTGATCTCTAAAAGATATAAGTAATCCTGTAGATTACATTGTATTCTGTTTTTTTGTTTGTGATTTTTATTTTTATATAAATAAATAACTAGGGTTGCCACCAGACTCTCAATTTCGACTAGTTGCGCTCGCAAAATTTCAGGTGCCGTTTGTACAAGCGAAGCGAACCTAGTGTAACAACTCATTATTTCCATTGACTTCAATGGGATCACAGTTTGTTGACGATTATTCCTCAACGACATGACATTTTTCAAAAATTTTTATTTTTAAAACCATCACCTAATGTGTCTTTTTGATTGCAAAATTTCATAATTTTCCGTCAAGTAGTTTTCGAACCTATACGTGACAAATGTGAAAAAGTCTCCACTAGAACACTCCGCTCGCTTCTCTCAATAAGATTATTATGCGTATAAATTATACGTAAAGAATAAAACAAATAAAATAAACACAGAAAACAAGAGATAACATCTCAAACAGTTGCACGCTCGGTTCGGTTCGGTTCAGTTGATAATAATTTATTAAGCAGTGAACACATGGGCGGTGTTTGATCACATTGAGTGATGTTAAATTAAAAGTGAAGGGTGATAAGTTATTTCTATCAAATACAGACAAACGTACAAGGTATGTTTTATATTTACAAACTTTAACTTAACTTTAGTTATAATATTATATTAAATTAATTGAATTAAAGTTAAAATATTATTGTGTGTTTAAATTTAATAAATAAAAAGAATAAAACTTTATTTAATGTTTTTATAAATAATATTGTGTTTTTGTGTTCATGGAATTAGTGTTAAAAAATTTGGTATAATTTGTCAGATTAAATAATAATTAATAGATAGTTACCAAAAAATAAAAAAAAAATTACAAAAATTTCTTACAAAATATTAATAAAAAAAGTCGAGTATTTAGGACAAAAAGTTTGTCTGTCACTTTTATATAAATAGAAATCATTAATTCGTATAATTTCAATATATTAGTTAATAAAACTATAGATTTATAAAAAACTAAACTAAAAACTTTCAAATCAAATCATATTAAAAAATATTACGCAAGAAATCAATGAACTTTGAAGAACCAAATTATTTTATAATATGCAAGCCTTCATTATTAAATATATATATATATATATATATATAGCATTCTTTCTTAAGGTTGAAAAAGAGGGTATATTTTTGTTCTAACAATAATTTAAAAGTATCTATAAATTTATTTCTTTTCTTATTATAAAAAATGTTATTGAATTATAGTTTTTGTTATTATATATATATATATATATATATAGATATTCCCTTTGTATAACATAATAGATAGTTTTAATTGATTAATAGGATATTTATAAACATATCCAGAGACCAACATCCAGTTATAGTCAAATGTGAATGTGAAGGTCTTAATATAGACCTTGGTCGACGCTCTCACAAGGTCTCTTTAATAAACATGATAGTTTTTCTTTATCAACAACGCCTTAATGAAAATAATTTTGAGATTATTAAGTGAGATGTAAGAAGAGATAGATGAGAGAGAGAGATGGATGATGAGTGGGAGAGATATAGATGATGAGATAGAGAGAAATTAATGTTGAGAGGGAGAGTGAAAGAGAGACATAAATGATGAGAGAGAGAGAGAGAGAGAGATATATAGATGATCAGAGAGAGAGATGTACAGTATGTTAAGCTAATTTACATCTACTATTTATAATCGTATTATTCTTACGTTGTTTGTTTCTTTATACAAGTTATATATTCTTTTGTTGAGTTATTTTCAGACAGCTCTTTATTTGTTACGGAATTTTTCAAATTTTATACTTTAATGATAGGGGTTGTTTTCTGTCCATTTTATAATGTAATTTTCACCCTTTACAACATGTTACTCAAGATTTTTAAATGTTTAATTATACTATGTTAAAAAAATTAAACATAAAAATACTTCGATGCAAAAAATTATAGCACGCATATATTAATATATAATATATTAAATAAAAAACACGGTTGCCTTGAGAAATTATCAAAAATGGTGCCCCCTTTTTGACAATATTTAATTGCCTAATAATTTTTAGTCTCAAATCGCACGAAATTAAATGTGACAACTAAAATATTTCTATTATGTTTTTTCTGTTGGTTATTGACGTTTCTGTTTGGTAAAATATTTTTTTTTCTATTTGTAATTATCTAGAAACTTCGTCATGGCTTGTAACAAACATAACAACCATGAAATTAACATGTTAAATATTTTTCATTGTAAAACGATTACAATTGAATTATGTATGCTATGTTTTCAAGGAAATGATTTAAAATTTTGAAGATTTGTCTGTTTTTGAAGAACCATGAACTACTTCTTTTAAAAATACGATCATATTTATTATAAACGCTGAAGTAGGTAAGTTCCTTAATAGTCAAATTATATACGTGTGTGTGTAGAATTTTACACACATACACACACACACACACATTGCGTATTGATTTTTCATTGTTCCAAAAAGTGAAGTTTTTTGAAAAAGAGTAGAAAAACTCTACCGATACGCCTTTAGATAATCCGTTATTTATTACCGATTTAATACAGCATATTGAATTGAAGTGTAAAAACATTAAAAGTAAGAGTATTATATAATATATATCAGTTTTGATAATAACTGAGAAAATAAAGGAATTTTTGAGGATGAAATTGAAGAAAACCTGTCAAATTATACCAGAAAATTAAGCCTTCTAGAACTAGTTTTAGTTGGTATTAATAAATCATTGAACTTTTTTTACAACACAATGTATCTGGCTGTAAACAATCAACGATTAATATGAATAACATAAGCAAATACTGCGACATTACACAGTACAATATGTTATTATTATAAACAAATTATGTATAGTAGCTGTATAATTACCTTCTTGCTAAGTGACATATAGTAGTACCTACACTGGAAAATTTCTTATACTATATTATATATATATATATATATTAAATATTCTGACCTTGCTCAATAATTACTAGCACTCAGAGTCCACGTGTTATGAAACGAATATGAAACGTGGTAATTTGTTTATTTTTGAACGCTGACATACCATTATTAGTTTGTTAAACTTATTTGGGTAAAAAAATAAAAGCAAGCGCAGTTTTTCATCTAAACTGCATTTGATAATACTAAGTTATAGCTGAGTTCTGAGGTTTCGTATAAATATATACAAATAACTATATGTTTGGTGTGTATATATATATATATATGTATGTATGTATATATATATATACAAATAACGATATATTAGTTAGGTATTTTATGTTGGCTCCATAGACTTATAAATATAATTTATTTCAATTAATATGATATTTAAATATATTGAAATATAAACGATGTCAAATCTGTACATGGGATATTTTAATTTTTTGTTACGTACTTTATATAATGAGAAACTATTTTTTTATTATTCGCGATATTCTGAAATTTACTTAAAATATAAAGATATTAAGCAAATTTTATATGATAAACGGCTTATAACTTGCTATAAGTCTAGACAATTTATAATAATGTGTCGTAATTGTAATCTACTGAATAATATATAATAATAATTAATTTTAATATATATATTTTTATAGATATATCAAATATGGACGAAGTATCATTTACAGTGAACGGTGAACATTACACAGTTTGTGAGTATTTATATTTTAATATTTTAATAATATAATAACTGTATGTATTACATACACTGATAGAGCCTAGTTGCTGTCACAGCTCGAATACGGGCTGGCTCGACTATCACCCCTTCCATAGAAACAATCGGAAATAGGGCTTCGGGCATTCAAGTCCTTCCTCTCCGTATTTCTTGTATCACCTCTCCATGCTCAAAGATTACGACAACGCCGTTGAAGCTATAATTAATTTTATTTTTATCTATTACAGCGGGATCTGAAGTATCAAGATATACTACCCTCAATGACTACCTACGTAACTACCTGGGTCTGGTGGGCACTAAGGCAATGTGTCATGAAGGAGGCTGTGGCGCTTGTATAGTGTCTGTCGCAAACACGCATCCAAGAACACATGAGAAGCAAATCATTGCTGTTAATTCTGTAAGTCTTTTATCCTTACTCGTTTGTATGTATGCATATACTATATTGGACTTCTATTGATTGGATTGGATTGGATTGGATGGGAGGATTGTTACATCATCTTTGCTGTATCTACATGATTTTTTTCGTCACCTGATCGTGTCATCTAACCCCTAGCTGATGTATAAGGACTATGTGTGAAAATACTCAAGCAAAGTGCAGCCAACGCAAAAGAACATTTGCACTATCGTGTTTATAATATGTTTTCAATTTTTTTTACCAATTCTACATGCCCTTAGCATGAATCTTGTGTTCTTAGTTCTGTTATCTAAACTGTGTAATTGGTAGCCGTGATATAATTGTAATTATTCAAAAACTTCCAGTTACACCAAACACTATTAGTAATCCCAATTAACTATAGAACATTAATTGTAACAATTAAAAATTAACGAACTTATTGAGCTGAGCGTAAGCGAGGCTCTTAACCGTTTGGGAAAATTCTTTTTGAAGCAACATCACATAAAAACTACTGAACCGATTTGAATGAAAACTGGCAGAACTGTAGAGCTTGGGAATGGGCATGTTTAAAAAAAACAGAATAAAAATATCTGAATCCGTTCAGAAATTATGGTCAAAAAACTGAGGAGGCTCAGCTCAGCGTTAATTAGTTAATTATACTTTTAAGTATATTTTATGTTATAATTCAGCTTATTTTGAAATTAATCACCTGTCGATGTTATGAATACATATGAAGGCCACACAATTACCCATTAAAGACAAAACCAGTACCACTTCTACCACAAATACCACCACCAAAACAGGACCGTTTGTTCGTTAAGCTGAGCGTTTAATATTGGAGAAATGTAACTTGTTTAGTAAAAATCAAAGTAACAGTGAAAGGAATATCAAGAAAATCATTTTGTTAAAGCCTTGTTTTTGTAATCATTTTGTAACTTTACTTACGCTCCAGTAAGTAACTCGGACGGATGAAACAAAAAAAAATGAGACAACTAATTGAAAACGATTTAAACAATTTTATATTTTATGGCATGAGCTTTTAAGGATTATTCTTGGTTAGCTCCTAAAAACTATTAGAAAAAACCAAATTGTATTTGCTGGAATAATTATATCTTGAGGTGTCTCTTTGTCGTTGTAATGTTTTTGTATTATATTTCCAGTGTCTGGTTCACATTTTGTCCTGCCATGAATGGGACATTACAACTATTGAGGGTGTGGGAAACCGCAAAGATGGATACAATGACTTACAAGTACGACTGGCAAAGTTTAATGGCACCCAATGTGGATACTGCACACCCGGGTGGATTATGAATATGTATAGGTATTAATTTGATATAATTAATATGTATTAGTGAGTCTTTTACCGCATTTACAAGGAGTGTTCCGAAGAGCTATTCGATCTGATGCCTGCCGCCGAAATTCATCACCACACAGCAATACCATCGCCTGCAATACCATCCATACCACCTAGATGCATAGCGATCTTTAAATACCATTCTTCCATTTAGTAATGTTGAATAAACTTCCTTATTATATTTCTGGATCAATACGACATTGACAAAAAAGGCATACTTCCATCTACAAGGCCAACTAGGCTCTTGCGGTTCTGCGGATGTTGTAAACGTTTGTCTTCCTCTAGCATAAAAACACAAACTTTTTAACTAAACTTGAATGTCTCATCCACTATTAATATTTTCAGTATACAAAAAGGGACTAACAGACAGCTTACAACTAAGGAGATAGAGAGGTCGTTTGCGGGTAATATCTGCAGATGTACCGGGTACCGGCCCATACTGGACGCGTTCAAGACCTTCGCGACGAATGACTATGTGGATAAATTACAGGTTATATATATTATATAAATACCTATATTAAATTTATCATTCCGTACCGTATACTTACGCATCATATATCAAGAAATGTAATTTAATATCTGAATAATTATGCGTTTTTATATTTAAGAATGTTTATATGCAATATAATTTGTTATGAGCTCAATTATTATCAAATTTTATGGTTAGTAATATCTGCTTTAAAAGGAAAGATGTCACAAAAAAGCTTTCGATACTAAAGTTTTGTAATAAGTGCTATAAAAAATCCTAACTAGGATCCGCTAACCGTGCGCGGCAGGTGTTGAGCTGAGCCCCTCTCCTTTTTCATTTCTTGATAACTTTTGATTGGCTTAACATTTTTTCAATCTGTTTTCGCTATAACATCCGCGTTCGGCTCAAACATACATGAGAAAATTTTTAGCTAACTAATCTCGTCGCATTCTGGAGACAACTAAACCCAAAAAACGGTCTCCCAAACGGTTAAGAGCTTCGCTTACGTTCAGCTCAATTAACAATGTCACTATCTATAAATTACATAATTGCTTAAATAATAATATAACATTCGTTGACAGAATTCGCTGCTGAAAAAATATATTATAAATGTTACCACATAACAATTAAGAACTCAAGATAATATTAATTTAATCTAAAACTACTATTCCAGGACTTAGAGGATCTTCATGAGATAAAATGCACTAAGAAAAATAGAGAAAATTGTAAAAAAGATGATTGGTGCTTCCTTAATAAAAGCGATGAGTTAATGGAAATAAAGATGGACACAGCTCAATGGTACAAAGCCTTCACTATCTCAGATGTTTTTAAGGTATTAGAACAAGAATAATTCTTTTAAGAACAATTATCTTCTATTAACAATAATATAAAATAAATTTCATCAAATCAATGGATTTTTTGTTTAATATTTTGTTTACTGCTGCAATACTGCAATGCTACAAGCATTGTATCTTACATTTTGTCAACTCTACATTTGGTACCATAATTTTAAGCTAGATGTCACTGTACAAATACAAAGTAATTCTAAATCGCGGTGATAATATTTTTAACAAACTTTATGGCGCTACTTTTTTATTATGGTATCTTTTGGGTTTCTCATCAAAACAAATCTTTAATCGTATTAATAAGATTGCTGTGAATGCCATTTGACCACATAATTCATAATTTTCAATGTATATTTAATCTTCGCAGGTACTCGCCAAGAAAGGTTCTGACAGTTATAGTTTAGTAGCTGGTAACACTGGAAAAGGTGAGAATAAATAAATTAGATCACTAGTAAAATTGATTTCCTACAATTGTAAAGATAATCACTTAGGTTATTAACTGTAAATTGCAACAGTAAATTAGTACCTTTTTATAATATGGTCAGAAACAACCATAAAATCGCTCGAAATTATATAAGTTTTTATAAAATAACACGATTTAAAACTGCTAGTACTAAATTTGGTACCAACAAAGCTGTTGCTGATGAATCTCGCGTTATTTTGCCGATAATATTTATTATCCAAACCTTTGCTTGAAGTTATTTTGTCTGTTATAACAAATATACTATATTTTTTGTAGGAGTATATCCGATCATCGTAGAACCTCGTGTCCATATCGATATATCATCTATAGATACCCTCAAAGACGTGTACGTAGACGCGAATCTCGTGCTGGGAGCAGGTTTATCGATAACCGAAGTCATGTCAATATTTAAAAAAAACATGTATAACCAAGACTTCGAATATTTAGAAAAGTTTTATCAACATTTGGAGTTAGTGGCCAGTATACCAGTGAAAAATGTACGTAAAATCAAATGTGGCAATTAGTAAAATTATGTGGCAAGTCAGAAGTGTGGCTGTTGAGTTATTAATGCTTGTTAATTTATATTATTTATAATTATTAAGATCGGCACCATTGGGGGTAACTTGGCATTGAAGAACGCTCATCCTGACTTCCCTTCAGATATTTTTATAATCTTCGAAACTGTTAACGCAACTGTAACTATAGGTATGTTACTTATTAATTAATTTATTTAAAAAGTTATAAATTTAGTTATTTTTTTAATTTTAATTAGCAGTATGGAATATTCTCAAAGAGTATGTTACAAAACTTAACCTCTCAAGTAACTTTTTCAATTAAATAATATTTTTAGCTGACAGCTCTCGCAAGAGAACCGAGATGAATTTGCAAAAGTTTTTAAAAATAGATCTCACCAACAAATTGATAGTTAATATAAAACTCCCGCCGCTGTCCAAAAACAACCTGCTCAAGACGTATAAGGTAACTGGAGATGTGGATAGTGAAAATATTTGTATAAGTACAAGTTGTTTTATAAATATTCGTATTAAACTATTTTCAGGTTATGCCTCGAGCTCAAAATGCACACGCAATAGTTAACGCTGGATTTCATTTTCGTATAAATTCAGACAAAAATGTTTCATCTGCGTCCATAACGTATGGTGGGATTAGTTCAAAGTTTATCCACGCTAGGAACGTGGAAAATATGTTAGAAGGACTCAATTTATTTAAAGAAGAAACTCTGAAAAAAGCCTTAATTATATTACAAAATGACATCGTTCCGGTAGACACACCACCAGACCCATCGCCATTTAGTAGAAAGGCAATCGCTTTGGGGCTTTTTTATAAGGTAGTAAATTATGTATGCTCTTTGCTTTCACGGTTTTTGTTTTGGGAAACTTTCATATTATGGTTAATTCCAGGCAGTGCTCTCATTCAGTACATCAGTGAATCCCCGATACGTTTCTGGTGGGTATGACGTCATCAGACCTGTGTCCAGCGGGACTCAAACTTATGACACTGACAAGAACTTATGGCCTTTAAATCAACCCATAGCTAAATTAGAAGCCTTAACACAGGTATACTAACTAGGGGCGCCAACAGACCCTCAATTTCGACTCGCTGCGCTCGCTAAACCTCGGGTGCCGTTTTCATATTGAGCGAAGTGAGCCCAGTGTAAAATTTTATCGTTGTAGACAATGTCGGTAATGTAGGAGGTTAAATTGTAAAGCAAATTTTTCGCGCGAATTTTTTTTCCCCATTGACTTCAATGGAATAACAGTTTTTTGACGATTATTCGTCAACGACATGTCATTAAAAAAAAAATAGTTTTCGAGCCTATTCGTGACAAAGAATGTGAAAAAGTCTCCAGTAGAACGCTTCGCTCCCTTCGCTCAATAAATGTTTGGTAAAATTAACTTCTATGGTCTTTTGATGAGAATCATGAAAAGATCTAACCTCAAATTCTGCAAATGAACTTCATCATTGGTTTCAGTGTTCAGGGGAAGCAGTATACGCTTGTGATGTAACAGCCCATAGAGATGTCCACGTAGCCTTGGTTCTGTCTACTATATGTATTGGAGAAATAGAAGGTTTTGATGCTAGTGAAGCTCTGGTGAGTATCGACTGGTTTGGCGACCCATTGACTATTTTAAGGAGTTTCTTTGTCAATGTTATGTAATTGTATCAATAGGGTAGAAATAGGGCGGTCCCATTTTAGGCCACAATCGCACATAAGTATTCAGCAAAACAAATATTTTGTTAACACGAGTAGTATTAAGATCAGACATATGTTTTTTTATATATAATATATATTTAAATTTACAGAAAATGCCTGGAATTTTAGCTTTTTATACAGCTAAAGATATTCCAGGTACAAATAGCTTTGTTGCAACTGATTTCGACGATCTAGAATTAGAAGAGGAAATTCTGGCAAGTAAGAAGATCGTATATTATGGACAACCAGTTGGTATAATAGCAGCAGTAACCAGAAAACTTGCATTGAAAGCAGCTACTTTAGTAAATGTTTCTTATAAAAAAGATCCTGCAAAGCCGGTATTAACCATCCAAGATGTTTTAAAGGCACCGGATAAGGATAAACGGGTAACAATTAAATCGTTTTGTGTCTATGAAAATTCTATGTCTAGTCTAGTCTATGAAAATAGTAAGCATGGTTTAAATGTCTAGATACGTCAAGATGTATTAATCAAAGGGAAAAAGAGAGGCACAGACACAACACACACTGTAACTGGCACTTTTAACATTCCGGGCCAATACCACTTCACAATGGAGACACAGAGTTGTAGAGTGTCTCACACGCGGCGAGGCCTGCATGTGCGGTCGGCAACGCAATGGATGGATCTGGTGCAGGTTGCAATCGCGCGCAGTCTGCAGCTTCCCAATAATAGGTAAAGTTTCTCATTAGAATCTATGATTTTATTACTTTTTCAAAGTACAAAGTCTATTATTATAACGTTCAAGAGTTTTTAGTTGATCGTAATGTGTGGAACTTAAGTTGACTCATTTGCAGGATTGATATTATAATGTACATCATCTAAGATTGTTACATTTGTTTAAAAAGAACGACTGTTGAGTTTCTGGCCAGCTCTTCTCTATAGAACAGCATTCCGAGCTGGTGTTAGCTTACTCACGAACTGATTACACTGACTGTTTTTTTTATTGTACTAATTAACAATTCAAAAGTGCTTGTAAATGCCTACTTGAATAAAGATATTTTGAATTTGAATTTAATTTACAGTTAATGTATTTTTATTACATATATTGTTTAGAGTGGATGTAGAAGTGGATAGTGTTGGCGGAGGGTACGGTGGTAAGGCGTCGCGATCCTCACTAGTAGCATGCGCTTGCGCACTAGTGGCGCATAAGTTGAACACTAACGCCACTATTGTGCTTCCAATTACTGATAACATGGATGCTATAGGAAAGCGGCAGCCAGCGTATGTTGATTATGAGGTATGCTATAAGACATCTCTTAAAAAAACCCTTAAAAATGTGTATCACTGATACTAAATAACTATGGAACAAATATTTTCAGGTGGGTGTGAATGATTTTGGTTTAATTCAATATGCAAATATAACTTATTACTCAGACTCCGGTTGGGTTTACAACGAGCCCCAAGCGTCCAGTATAGCAGGAACTGTAACAAACTTATACGAGACCTCTCGCTGGAATATCACAGGGTACAGCGTTCTTACTGATAAGCCGGGAAACACGTGGTGTAGAGCGCCCGGTAAGATGGAGTAATAGAAAATAACACTAACATTGTTAATTAAAAAAAACATCGACTAATAATATTAAAGTCAGTTACAATACTAAACTGTGTAGGTTAAATGAGATACTTAAGATTTTGTTTATTTTAGCATCAACTGAAGGTAATGCGATTATAGAACACATAATGGAGCGAATAGCACACGTCACTAAAAAAGATGGTATAGAAGTTCGAAAAATAAACATCGCACCCGAGCACAATCCTCTTAGAGATATGATCGATTCTTTCACAAAAGACAGTAATTACGATGAACGTAAAAACGATATTGAGAAATTTAACATCGAAAATGCGTGGAAGAAGAGAGCTATCAAACTCTCAATAATGTCATTCCCCTTAGTTTATTATGGTACTTTCTCAGTAGTGATATCTGTTTTTCACGGAGACGGGACTATTCTGATGTCGCATGGTGGTATAGAAATGGGACAAGGAATTAATACGAAGGTCGCCCAAGTGTGTGCATACACCCTGAAAGTTCCGCTGAGTTTAATAGCAGTTAAAGGAGCGGATAGTTTTGTATCTCCAAATAATATGGCGAGCAGTGGCAGTATTACCAGTGAGTGTGTCGCTTATGCGACAATCAAGGCCTGTAATGAGTTATTGGCTAAACTAGAACCAGTTAGACTTGAGCTGCAAGAACCGACCTGGGTCGATTTAATCAAAGCGGCTTTTGCTAAAGGTATTATAATATTTATATTTTATATTAACACTAAACCTACCGGCAATTCTTGTATACGTGTTCCTACCGCACGCCGTCAAATTGACCGGTAATTAAAAGTTATTTTATTATATAACGCAGGTAATAATGGAAATAACTAAAAGTAAAGAGTGTAGAAAATATTATGTGCATATTCTAAAAATTGTCATGTAGTTTGATAACGATATTATAAGGTTTAAAAATGTGTAAGTTTTACAAAAGTTTAAGAACGGTCAATTTGACCGGTACTTAGCAGGTTTAGTGTCAAAAAAAAATAGGATTGCAGGTGATTTTTTGTCATGTCATATAATTTCAGGTATAAATCTACAAGTAGTATCTTCCTGGTCTTCTCTGGATAACTTTAAAATGTACTCTATATATGGAGTATGTGCAGCGGAGGTTGAGCTGGACGTACTTAGCGGTGTGTCAATTGTCAGGAGAGTCGACCTGCTGGAAGACACTGGGAGAAGTCTCAGCCCGGAGCTGGATGTCGGACAGGTGACATGAACATGTCTTAATGGTGGTACATATTAGTTATCAAAAACAAATAGGCATCCATGTTTTTTTTTGTTTTAAGCGAAACTCAATTATTGTAAACTTCGTACTACCTTACACTTCACATGATACTGTCAAAAGACCAATGTTATATAAAATATAAACATTTTTTTCTAGAAAAGCTACGTTGTTACATGTATTTTAAACAATCTTTAATTGATTTTGATAAACATAATTAAATAAAAAACATTTAATGAATAAAATTAATACAATATTTCAACAATATCATCATAATTAGTTTGCGGTAGCAACTCTACTAAGTAATTTTTTTAATAGCAGAATTTTGTTACAGATAGAAGGCGCGTTTATAATGGGTTTGGGATTGTGGACATCTGAGCAATTGATATACGATCCATCGGGGAAGCTCCTCACGAACCGCACCTGGAATTACAAGCCTCCAGGCGCCTGCGACATACCTATCGATTTTAGAGTATCGTTTAGAAGAAACTCACTTAACAACGTCGGAGTTTTAAGATCTAAAGGTACATAAGACATAATTTTTACAGTTTATTGTTATTTGATTTCTTAATGTTTAAGCACCATAAAACATATTACAACCTCTTTTAAACTAGAGGCGCCAACAAACCCATAATCTTGACTCGTTTCGCTCGCGAAATCTCGGGTGCCGTTTGCATATTGAGCGAAGCGAGCCCAGTGTAATGACTCATCGTTTCCCATTGACTTCAATGGGATATCAGTTTTTTGACGATTATTCCTCAACGATGTGACATTTTTCAATTATTTTTTTTAAACCATCTCCTAATGTGTGTCTTTTTGATTGCAAAATTTCATAATTTTCCGTCAAGTACTTTTCGAGCCTAATCGTGACAAAGAATGTGAAAGTCTCCAGTAGAACGCTCCGCTCGCTTAACTTGCTTCGCTCAATTAAAGTTATAATAAGTGACAAAGTTCCGGTCAAGTCCTTTTATAGTTATTTTTTAAATGTTAACATGTCTCCTGATTTTGTTTGTTTAAAACCTAAAAGTTATTATAATCATTAGTTTTTAACACGCTTTTACTAGCTTCTATCGTACGTTTGTATGTAACGGAAATTTTGAATACCATTTTGACGTTCAAGATGTCGGATTAATTTTAAACTTTGTACATTCATCAAGGACCAACAACAATATAAGAATACGAAAAAATAATAGTATAAGAAAGTTATAAATCACTTCCATAAAACCTGAATTAATAAATAAAAATATAAGAATAGTGCAAATAAAAGAAATGATTGGAATGAAAAAACTGATTTTTTTTTAAGTATTATATATTTTAATTGAAATCAACAAAATCTGATATTGTACATCTTGTCTTTAAGAGTTTAATTGCCTAAATATGATTATTTTCATTATATTATAGCGACGGGAGAGCCAGCTCTAGTGCTGGCGGTGGTTGTGACGCACGCGCTCCACGATACAATCATGGAAGCTCGCAAAGAGTATGGCTATAACGATTCTGATTGGATTCATGTCGGTAAGTGTATATATATATATATAACATATTCATTATTATATTATGCAGCAAAATCACCAAAGTTAAGACCAAAAATGTAGAGGTTAAAGTTACATATTTCAATATTTTTTTTTGTTACTAAAACAAATATTTAATATATATAAAAATTTTAAATATTAGTGGAGTCAAAAATACATATAAGTCGAATTTGTTTCTCGAAGATATAAAAATGCTCCCACTGCTAATACCATAGATATTACAAAAAATCATTTGCAAATCGAAATACAACGCATTCTTGAACTACTAAATTTAGATAGACATGTCTTTCTTATAGTGTAGCAAACTTCTACTGTATTGGTTTTAAACGAATATTAAATATTTTTATTACCATCACTTTTGTAATTTATAATATTAATAATATCAGAGAGTAGAATATTTATATTGGTAATATCTACACCAATTTTAGTGTTTTATTATTGAGCTTTAAAAAATATTGTTCTTTATATTAATATTCAATAATAATAATTGTGAATATGTCAGATAAGTAATATATTAGTAAAAAAAATCAGTACGATGCAAAATGGAGTGGAAACAATCAGCGCCATCTCTGCCTCTTTCCAGCAATATCCAATGCTTCAGGGGTTGTTTTATGAATCTACGTCTCATATAAGAACCTTCGCATCAATTTTATATTTTATTACTTATCTTAGCTTCACGCCATATCCCTTGCGGGATAGCCAGAGACGACGGAGCGCCAAACACTACGGTCCCTGCATACCTCATTTATTACAATTACAATTGCATTGCATACCGCATTTTGTTACAATTTGTATAAATAACAGCGTCTAGCGACGACTTAAGCTTTTAAGTTTAAGGTGTTTGTAACTTGGTGATTTTTTATTGTTTCAGATACACCGTACTCTGTTGCAAATATTATTAAGGCGATATCACCTAACATTAATAGTTACAGATTAAAATAAACAGAAAGATAAGATTAATAAAGAAATGTAAACAAATAAAACGGGTGATTGTACTTAATGCATTTGATTTATAAATAAAGTTACATCAAAATATATTTGTAATTTTATTTTAGATAATAATTGTGTCAAAATGTAATAATTTTTTTTTTTTTTTTGCACATAAAGGGCACGGAAATGTGGACCCCTTTCCAATAAGTTATTAAATTATTAAAATAAATTGAAGAATATGTAAAGATTTGACATTTTTAAAGACAATCAAAGTAAAATAAAATTTACATGCTCTAAGCAAAATTCAAAGTAGACATAATCGAATAATGGCGTCTTACAAGTAGAGCTGTAAAAGTAACAAAAACAGTATACCTCATAACATGCTATATTATTTAGAGCTGTAGCGAACCGTATGTATTCGGTACTGAGTAACGGGTGTGCCATCTAGAACACATCATAGTTGCGTAAGGTGCATTTTTTCATTTTGAATTAATTTTTATTTTGGACCCCAGTTATTCTAAATTTAATTTTATTTAAAGTGTTGAACTGCAAGAGAAATGTTGACGGAATCTACTAAGTTTTCAATGGATTTACAATTTTCTAAATTTTAACTGTGATCTTATATTATATCACAATAATAACACTGCAATCTATTAAGCATCGATTATAATAAAAAAGCAACAAATAAATGTCAAAAATTATTTATTGACAATAAAATTTAAACATTCTAACGATAAATCAACATAAAATAGTTTTGCTTTGAATAAAATGAAAAATATTTTAAACAAAATTACAACATTAACAAAAATTTTTTTCTCTTGAAATGAAATAAAATATAATTATTAAATAAAAACATTTAATTGCAAAAATCTTTGGTTCGTATTTAAAAATAACCGTTTCAATACACGCATAGCAACGGAACGTGTGTGAAATAAAACAGTGTAGGTACTCCTAGTACGAAAAATGCGAGTAACGAAATGCGTTCGTGTGTAACGTTTCGTTACTCGTTACTAGATGGCGCACCCGTCACTCAGTACCGAATACATACGGTTCGTTACAGGTCTAATAAGAGTTATTTGTCTGAAATCAAAGTAATATTTTAAAATTAATAATCTATTAACGTTAAAAGTAAAAAGTATAAAATGAAATATACATACTTTAAACAAAATTCAAAGAAGACATAATCGAATAATGGCTTCTTACAAGTGACATTTTCACATCTTGACAAAGGTCCATTAGACATTAGACAAGTCGTCTTTAATAAAGCGCGGTAAATAAGAAAAATATTCTTCCACAATATTTGAAGGAACGCAATATCTTGAAAGTATTTTGTTTCCTTTAGTTATGTAAGAGTCTAAACTAATTTCATTATTATTTCTTTTATAAACTTTGTTATTGTTCATGTTGATATCTTTGAAGTGCTCGATTAAATGTTTTATATTATTATTAAGTTCCAAATCACTATAATTAGTTTCAGAATATATATTCTGATTTTCATTTAGTTTTCTGACTGCGTGATCTATCGCACCATACAACTTTCTTTTACTAATCTCCAATAAACTCGGCGGCGTTATTTAAGCTTTACTTAAAATATTTAAATATTTTGTTGGAAACTGTATCGCCATTTTGGATTTTATAAAATCTTTATCCAGATGAATTTTAGCACTTTTCTGGGGAGTGATGTCACATCAGTGAATGTAAAGTGCTGATGGGGAGACACCAAGATAAGCTTTCAGATTTTGATCTCATAAGATGACGGAAACTGTGATTGTAAGTTGACTTTCATCAATTTAATTTAATATAATATATACTATATAAAGAAAAAAAAACTCCTCCCCTTTCTCATCCTACTTACCTTTGTGTATATTTAATAAAAGACAGAATTAACATCATCATAAATATTGAGCTTTTTAGCAAGTAACAGACATACTGAATGTGAATTGTTAATACACCCTCTGCTTAATCAATCTTACTAAAATAACACGTTAAAAGCAGGCACACAAACACAACACTGATAAAACTTACATATGTAGAACAGGTAAATACAAAATATGACTCAGATGTGTTATGCTCGTGAACAGGTGCTGCTTGCGGTGACTGGTTGTGTAGCAGGCCTATTTTTATTTTTTATTATTATTATCATTATTATTATTTTTTTCATTATATTGCGACGGTTCTAGTTGTTCCAAAATAGCTTTTAAGATTGACATTTGTGAAACAGTGATCACAATATAAAAAAAATATATATCCGGCTGAGTTTGTTGTGTGGTTCTTCTCAGACCAGGACGCGTTTGGAACCCTCATAGCTTTAACATTAAGTTGGACAGTGCTTTTACAGAAGGGCTTATTACGATAAATCTGGTATCGAAATAGGCCTTCCTGACACTTCCATCTTGACGTACACAAGTGATCACTGATAATGATTCAAAGTGGAAAAGATATAAATAAATAAAATTAATAACATAAAATATTCCCCTCTTTCTCATCCTAATTACCTTTGATAAATCTTTTACCAATTTAAATAAATAAATAATATATGTTGTCTAAAAAAAATACTAACACCATTTTGCATAGAAAAAGTCATCCATATTCAAAATTTATTTTAAAATAATAAACGTCAATTCATCTTTCTCACCTCAATCACCTCAAAATATTAAGTAGATATTGAATGTCAATTAATATTGGTGTTTATTTTATTAATTTTTCGTATATTAACCCTCCCAGAGTGTACCACAAGAGGGCTGCGCAATTATCCGCAGCGGGGGCGGGTCCCTCGTAGCGTGCGGGAGCGCCAGTGGCACTGTGTCCCTCCACACACACAGCACAGCTTCACAGCACATACGGCCTGCCTCTCCGACCTCGACATGCAGGGGGACCTGCTCATCACCTGGGTTCACACAGTCGTTAGTCGTCATTGTTCCTGCTTTTAAGATAGCCAGTATTTACATAAATCCTCCTTTTAAATATTTGCATAAGTCCTAGTTTTATAAAGCCAGTTTTTACATAAATCCTCCTTTTTAAATAGCCAGTATTTATTGGTTATTTGTTACAGGATTGCCCATTAACTGCATAAATCTTAATTCTATAATCCCCTTAATTCTATAAGCCCTTTCTTACTATTCCAGTTACCAGGTGCGTAGCGTTCTCAAATGTTTATTTATTTATTTATTTAACATTAATGTATAGAATTTATATATAACAAAATTATTTTAAAGATTTGTTGTACAAAGACACTGCTTTTTTTCAAAATAAAATCTCTTCCAGCAGGCACGTGAAATTATTATTAAGTTATTAAAAATTAACTTAATTTATAGTAATGTCTTATCATCAGTAATCACACATTACATTTAATACCACTTAACCCTGCTTCCAGTGGTGCAGTACCAGTCCCGGACCCGTACGTGGTGATGTGGGACGTGAGACACATGAAGGGTAACACGGCCTAGTCCATCCCAACTGTCTCACCACCGTTGTTGCTGCACTTTGTACCGTCCGTCTCAGGCCGAGCGGTGGCGCTGGCTGGTGATGGAAATGTAACGTTGTTACATGTCAATGAAACTCAGGAGTCGGAGTATCAGAGCGTGTTTCAGGTTTGGTTATAATTGTATTGTATGTGTCCTGTCATATGTATGAAAGTTTGTCCAGATGTATGTATGTTGTTACCCTTTACAGAAAATGCTGAATGGATTTTGATAAATTTAACAGTAATATAGATTAGACATCAGAATATACCACATATAATTCATAAAGATTGAGGGGGGGGAAGGAATAATAAAGATGAATATCACCAACTAATCTTGACTATATCAAGCAAATCCGCATTCAATACTTAGTTACAATCATTAAGAACTGTATGTATCATACAAATAATTTATATTTATATATTGAATTGATCTTTAATATTATGTAACTTTAACTCCAGGTGTCCACCTGCAGCTCCCCGTGCGTTTTGGACGTGTCCCCCACCAGCCAGGCCATGGTGTTTGGTGACCGGGGGGGACACCTGCACCTCTTCTCGCCCCAGCACAACAACCAGCCAGTCTTTAATAACTTCTCCAGGTTGGAATATTTAGTGTGCTATATATATACATATATATACTAGTGAATGGAATGTCGTTCCTATTGCTTATTGCTTCTTCTGGCCAAATCACGGGGCTATAACAAATACTTATTTCGGTGACTTTGCCTATGTTTGCTACATAGTTCTTTTAATTTACTTTGCAGGGTTGTACTCACAGTATTTATTTAATATATATTATCTTATCCATGCTGAAGTTCATTTTCTGTGTTATTTCCAGTGTATCCTTAGTATATGTATTATAAATAAATTAGTTTTAATTACAATTATTTATATTCTATTCTCAGCCATAACTTTTGAAATGTTTCACACATCGCCTTTTACTTATATGGCAGTCTTTTTGTGTGTTTATTATATATAATAATTGTCTCTGTCCTTGTCTCCAATGAAAAATTTTATACTTTTAACATAAGATTTATAAGTTCTTTGTAAATAATTCCACCGATAAGTAACATTGCATTTGAAAGAATGGTGTAACTTGTATTAACGTTTTAAATCTGTGTTATTAATAACCAATCCACAATTCGAGATAAAAATCAACCTCAATTTACTTTTTACTGGTAATATTGAATGTCTTATGGAATTTGGTCTTTTGGATAAGGATTTTGAGTTTGGTAAATTAGTGACAAGCAATATTATGTATTTATATATAATGTATATATATACCGTAATATATATATTATATATACATTACAGTATAATGTATATTTAATATATATATATATATATATATATATATATATATATATATATACATTACAGTATAATATATATATATATATATATATATATATATATATATATATATTAGGGCGTTACAAAAAAAAAAATAAATTTTTTTTTTCTCGGAGCCAGGCTCAAAAGTTTCGTTTAGATGCCAAAATAGGCCTGTGAAAATATGAGCCCTTAATATTAATATTAAGGTAGTCCGCATCGCACTTATCGATTTCCCATAAGAATAACACAGGAAAAAAATTTTTTTTTCTTTTGATTTTTATAACTAATGAACGATATATTGTATTGCAATACCCATTCATTATTATTGTAGAGAATTTAACGCTCTACAAAAAAGGTTTGAAGTCAATTTTTGATAAATCAACTCAGTCAAAAGTTATTCAAGATCAAAGTTTAAGTTACTCTCAATTCAGCTGTTTTTTAGTAGATGTACGTACATACATATATAAACTTTTGAACCATATATATTTTCTTAATCAGCTCGCCGAGCTGAGTAAGGAAATGACAATTTTTTTCAAAAGTTCCGTCATGAGGACCAATGCAATAGTTAGATTTCTATGAAATCTACTAAAAAACAGCTGAATTGAGAGTAACTTAAACGCCCTAATATATATATATATATATATATATATATATATATATATATATATATATATATATATATATTATACTGTAATGTATATTTATATGTATAAATTAAACCACCTTTGGCCCGCGTCTTCGCTCGCGTGTAGTTCGACACTAGTTGGTAAATTACGATTAACTTAAAACAATTTTTTTTTCACTTCATCTTCAAAACGTTCGTTCGCTCGTTCGTTTTCACATTATGTAACTACACAACAGGCGATTTTTAATTAATTTCCACAAAATATATCCTAAGATTTGCGGCTTATTATTTATCAAAATCAGTGAAATGGTTATTGACATCAAATAGGCATATTATGTAGAACTCTTTCTTCCATATCTTCAGTGAAGACTTTCTACATATTTGCCTATTGTCTGTCTATGTATGTAATAACCATTACAATAATTTGTTAATATGTAAATTGTTTCCACTCTTTCTAGAGAAGAACATTTATCAAAATATATCAAGATTTGCGGCTTAATATATACTTTATCAAAACCAGTGAAATGGTGATAAAGTAACGCACGCACACGCACACACGCGCACACACGCGCACACACGCACACACACGCACACACACGCACCCGCGCACACACGCGCGCACACACACGCACCCGCGCACACACGCGCGCCCACACACGCGCACCCACCCACACACACACGCGCACCCACACACGCGCACCCATCCACACACGCACGCACGCACCCACACACACGCACGCACGCACCCACACACGCACGCACGCACCCACACACACGCGCGCACGCACACACACACACACCGACACGCACGCGCACTCACACCGACACACGCACCGAAACACACCCCGACACACACACCTACACACGCAAGCACCGACACGCACACACGCGCACGCACCCACACACGCACGCACGCACCCACACACGCGCACACACACACACGCACCGACGCACACACACGCACCCACACACACACGCACACACGCACGCGCGCATACACACGCACCCGCGCACACACACACGCGCGCACACACACGCGCGCACACACACGCGCGCCCACACACACGCGCACCCACACACACACACACGCGCCCACACACACGCGCACCCACACACACACACACGCGCACCCACACACACGCGCACCCATCCACACACGCACGCACGCACCCACACACACGCACGCACCCACACACGCGCGCACACACACACACCCGCGCACACACACACGCACCCGCACACACACACGCACGCACCGACGCACACACACGCACCCACACACGCGCACGCACCCACACACGCGCGCACACACACGCGCGCACACACACGCACGCGCACACACACACACACGCACGCACGCACACGCACACACACACACGCGCACACACACACACGCGCACACACACACACGCGCACCCACACACGCACCCACACACGCGCGCCTACACACGCGCGCCTACACACGCGCGCGCACACACACACGCACGCGCACACACACACACACGCACGCACGCACGCACCCACACACACGCACACACACGCACCCACACCAACAAACCCACACGCACCCACACACGCACACACACACGCACACACACACACACACACGCGCACACACACACACACGCGCGCACTCACACACGCGCACCCACACACACGCGCACCCACACACACGCGCACCCACACACGCACGCACGCGCGCACACACACACACGCACACACACACACGCGCGCACACACACACACACACGCCCCCTTGCACACACCCACACACGCACCCACACACGCACCCACACACACGCACACACACACGCACCCACACACGCACCCACACACACGCACCCACACACACGCACCCACCCACGCGCGCGCACACACACACACATGCGCGCACGCGCCCACACACACACACACACACACACCGACACGCACGCGCACTCACACCGAAACACACACCCCGACACACACACACACACCTACACACGCAAGCACCGACACGCACACACGCGCACGCACGCAGAGCGCTTCCTCCCTAAGAGGCTCATGCGTCCGCCCTTGGCAGCGGATCGTATTGCCCCTCGTCAACCGGGTGAGGCAAGACCTGCTGGGGGTCCCGTGTCGGCCACAACGCCGGCTGCCGCCGTTTTGAGCTTCACAAACTCCCGCCTGTGGACTTTAATTTCTGCCTTTACGGCCTCCACCTTTCGGATCAGGCGGTAGTTTGCAGCCCTCAGACGGCGGGTCTGATCAGTCTCAGTTCGCAGTCGTAGCAACGAGCTGATTTCCTTCCAGAACGGAAACAGCGCTTTGACCCGCCAAGGCCTTAGCTAAGAAGCTATATCTATACTATATCATCGCTATAGCGGTGCGCGTGTCGGATTAGCGCTGCCTACACGATGGTGGTCGCGGGTTCAATACCCGCTTGGAGTTAATATTTATTTGTATTTACAAATATACAAATACGACATTCTAGTCTTGCTGCCTTTGTGGGGCTCCCTACTGGTGTCTCTAAGAGGACGTAACAGATTTGATAACGGTTAACTCATAGTAAGAAATATATTTGCTAGCAGGCATTGGACCATCGGTTGATTAAAGGCGGCTTGTTTTCCTATCTATGCATATGAATGTTACAGGCTAAGATTGCTATCCGACACATTTGCACATTGAAATGATTTAAGAAATCTCTTACATATATTATTATATAGACTGTACCTACCATAATCAGTGATAGCTAACTATTATTGATTATTGAGGTAATCTCAAATTAAACAATTAATTAGCCGTTTTTTGTGGCTTATATATAAGCAACATATTTCTGATTAAGCTTATTTAATGTTAACCCTTATCGATTAAACATTTTTTTATTTTTAAAAGCCTCATTTAGATAAAGTGTATGGAAAGCTGCCATTGTTCTTTATGTTAAATTAAATTAATATATAAATAATATATAAAATATGAATTGAAATGTTACTTTATCTTTTTCATATAAACTTTGATCCATTACTTGCTTTTATAAAAGAAAAAAAAAATATTTTATTTTGTTCCTCAAACGTGCGCTTAGGAATTCTGTCTTTACTGTGAATTGGGTACGTAATAATAACACAACACAAAATAACTCTTTATTCCATCAACACAAATTAATACGTTACATATAATCTGAAATACAATATAACAATATTTTTTTACAGTTCCTTCAAATATCAAAGAGAAAATTATTTACAATATATTTAAAAAATCTATTTTAAAAGTAATATATTTTTTATAATTAAGAGACCTTGTATTCTTAACTAATTACAAAATTTCGTACATCAAATAATTTAACAAATAACTATTACAAAACTTTACAGTTTAATTTACATACAACTATTGACAAGACAAGAAGATTTTATTTCTATATAAACAGTAATTTACAAATATTTCTTAATATATCTTTAACGAACATCGGGAATTGTAATATTAGGTGAGGCACATCTTCGCTCTTCTCTGGTTCACACACACATGCTGTGTTATCTTTAATTTGATATATATAATAAGCCGAGAGGTCAGCATGTATGTCACCATGTAACACTGCTTGGTTCTAACTTCCTTATGATTTTGTACGCCGTGATGTCATCCGGGAAGATCTTCGTAATGGACGCCGTCTCGCTGGTTCTATATTTTCTATCCCGTTCTCGCTGCGTCTCAAATTTTATTTCGTGCTTCCCAAAAGATATAGGGCAAAGGTCGTAGTCTGGCTTCATTATTGATCGCAGGGTAGCCGATTCTTTTGACACTAAGTACTTTTAAAAACTTTTCTGCTGCTCCTTTTAGAGAAAAAAAGGACCGCTTGGTAGACGGTACAATACGAGTGCAGCGTAAGCTTATAATAACCTTGGTTTCGGCAGAGCCGTTGCATACGGAGAGCGCTGCTCCAACCTTGCCATCAATGCTGTGATTATTGTAGCGTTCCTCATCTATCAGGCAGTTGTAGCTAATGTCTAGCTGTTCTGCGGGGCGTCGGTTTTCGATCTTTGAGACTTTTCAGCACGGATTGACGGACCCCTTTCGTTGCTTCAAGTAATTTCGTTGCTTCAAGTAATTTCGTTGCTTCCTGTATGCGAAGAAGATAGTAATTGCTATTGATACAATAACTACTAATACTCAAATCTCTATCTGATCCATCCGACGTCCTAAGTCAGTCTCAGAACTCTTCTTCCTGGTATATCTTTATATATATTATTAATTCCCACAGGTTTCCTGTTCCGCTCCCTGGACTCCTCCCGCGGTTCGTCGGTCCCCGCCGGGAACTTCCTCCGCGCATTCCGCACCGTGCCCGAGGCGGCCGCGCTCAGCCTCATGCTGCCCGAGCGGGCGCGCCCGCCCCCCAGGGAGGACTCCGCCGCGTTGGTGCAGGTGAGCACTCCTCCCTCTCTCGAACACTTGAGGCTCCCCCGCCCCACCTTAAACAA
The DNA here is from genome assembly GCA_918358695.1 of Melinaea menophilus ssp. n. AW-2005. NCBI lineage: Eukaryota > Metazoa > Arthropoda > Insecta > Lepidoptera > Nymphalidae > Melinaea > Melinaea menophilus. The sequence goes on along the minus strand of OU911047.1, from coordinate 11,689,316 downwards.
TTAATGCATAATTTTTATAGATAACAAGACAGAAGACGTCTATTTTGTATTTTTAGCAACGGCCTTTTAACACTTTCGCTGCCACCAGATTTTCAGAAATTGAGCCCTGTGTGCGGTTTCAATTTTTTATATAAAGGTTTGCATTTAAATAAACGGAAAAATAGTAAAAAAATTGTTGAGCCAATTAAATACTATAAAAAATTGACTTTTAATTGCTCCGTACATGCTACGGCCCTGGCACTTAGCTATTAAGAACAATGTTATGCAGGCTAGCCTAACTAGCCTAATAATACCAGGTCCGTAGCATCTACGGAGCCAGCACACGGGATGAAACTTGCGTCTCCGTACACGCTACGGAGCTGGCAGTGAAAGTGTTAATTAAAATAATCTAAGAACACGAACTAAAGATAATTAACACGAACTAATGTAATTACCTCAATTATTACGACAGTGGGTAGTTATAAATAATTGATAAGTGAACGCTGCGCGTGCCCGAAAGCAAGTGAGCTGAGGTGGTCGTGATGCCAATGTCCGTCGGTTTCCTCTATTCGGGTGGTGCCTTCGGTAATCTTCGTCATCGCTAGCCCCGCTAGCCCCGCTAGCCCCACTAGCCCCACCACTTCTTAGGAAGAAGTCAATTCTAATATGGCCTCTCCCGACTGGTGAACGTCCACGTCTTCATTCCGATGAAAACGGACTCGCCGATGATCTGTAATAGAATCAATTTTATCACAATTTAGATTTGTAATTAAAAATGTATTATTAGTAAAAAGTTAGTAGAGCGAGCACTTCTGTCACGTTCCGTTGTATACGGGTGGGTATAGGGTGAATCAAAACGATACGGCTCTGTTAACATAACTGGTATTTACTTATTGGCTTACAATACTTTCCGAAAATTATCCAAAGGAGAAATTATTTTATTTGAGAACACACGAGTACGTCACCAACGTTTACTAAGACTGTCGGAATTAATAAGCAGTTGCAAGTTTTTATATACGGTTCTTTTGTATAAAGTTGAGGGTATTTTAACTTTAGGGCATTTTTAAATCTTGATTATGCAACTCGGGCATAGTATTGTTACCCGAGCTTACCAGATGAAATCGGTGGTCATTTCAGCTAAAATATTCATGCTGGGAAGCGTGAATAGTTAATAGTTAGCTAAGCTAAGTTTCCGATCCGATCCCCCTTTCTCTTTGAAGAGAACAATGGGAGCACATAGGGTCTCACTAAAGGAAAGTTTGTAAGGCCTACAGTAAATAGGTAAGCTGCTAGTCAGCGTTACGTGCATACAGTAGCATACGTATTAACAGAGCTTAAGAGCTGTGCCAATTATTAAACAATCTTTAAGTTAAAATAACGATCGTTAACTACCTTTTGCAAAGGGAACCTGTTAAATTTGTAGTAATAGATTGCGATTGGTCACAGCATCATTTACGTTAGTATTACAGAACGTTAAACGTTGTCCGTTTACGCGCACATAGCCAACACTCACGGTTTAATACGTCCGGTACGATCATATAAATAGATGAAACAAGAAAATCATCATCATGTTAGGTACGTAACTATTCGACTCAATAATTTGACTGCCTCATTTAATATGTGGGTATTTGGTTGCAATTATAAAATTGTTTTACAATATTGTCAGATTAGTGACACTCGCGAACCACTGAATTATATAAGAACATCAGTTGAAATACTCTGTATGACCGCGCTAACAATGTCGTTTGATCTACCCTCAAGTTTACGACAAAAATTTACGGATTCGTTTCGAGATTCAGAACGGATTTTCGCCCAACATTCACTCACGTTATGACCAGACTTTACAGAAGGTACAGATACTTCGAGTACGTTTCGAATATTAGACTCGAAACCGAACGAACCGGGGTTATTATTACCCAAAGTAATATATTTTGAACGTCTAGGGCACGATCGCTGAGCATAACCTAACACGCCACATGGAAAACATTTAAACGTCTTGGAATCGATATAAGTTGGATTAAATCGACGCTTTCGTATAAAATTATCGTTAGTATTACGATTGCTACGCACAGGATCATTGGCAGTTCGCGAAGGCTTCACAAAGTTTTAAAAAATCAACCGAGACTTTAGAATTAACGGCGATGTCACGAATCTGTGGGTCGGCAAAGCCACGTATAATCGTAAATAACTACAATGAGATCATCATCATCATCATCATCCTCAAACGTAATAATGACCATCGCGTATAATTTGCATACGTGGCGTAGCGATCCTAACTACAACGAGATCATCATCATCATCATCCTCAAACGTAATAATGACCATCGCGTATAATTTGCATACGTGGCGTAGCGATCCAATGAGATCATCATCATCATCATCCTCAAACGTAATAATGACCATCGCGTATAATTTGCATACGTGGCGTAGGATCCTAACTACAATGAGATCATCATCATCATCCTCAAACGTAATAATGACCATCGCGTATAATTTGCATACGTGGCGTAGCGATCCGAGTCCACGAAAAACGATCGATTATTCGTGCACACAATGGTATGAATTCAATTTTAATACGACTGCGATCGCTAGTGACCCATTCTTGTAACAAGAAGAAAATCAACTTATAATGAAATATCAAATTCAATTACTAATGTTACGTAATTAGTCGACTAAATAATTTAACTGCCTATACCTCAATAATGAATATGTGGGTATTTGGTTGCAATTAAAATGCTTTACAATATTGTCAGACATTAGTGACACTCGCGAACCACTGAATTATATAAGAACATCAGTTGGATATACTGTGTATGACCGCGCTAACAACAATTTCGTTTGATCTACCCTCAAGTTCACAACAAAAATTTACGTATTGGTTTCGGAGATTCGGAACGGATTTTCGCCCAACATTCACTCAAAATTTGAAATATAAAAATGAATCGGACTTACTTGGATATTGCACTTAATGCTCCGATGATGCTGTATTAGTGCTGCTAGCGTGGGACTCGGGCAGCGGCGGCGGCGAAGTAATTCTTCTCCACGGCTCCGACGCCACCATCGGCCGCAGGCAATGGGCGAACGTCTTCCACGCGTGTCCCTAACGGGTCCGAGTCACGGGCATCGTTCACATTTGAGGTCTCTAAAGCAGTTAGACGCGCCAGTATCATTTCTAATTGATCTCGAACGTCTGGCACATCTGAACTTCTTCCTACCCTACTTCTAGTTACAGGTCTATCGGCCATTTCGTTGTTAATAAGTTAATTTATAAAATAAACTATTGCCAGGACAACCAAAAGCGAATAGAGCACAAGCCCTATCCCACTTCTGATTTTAGCAACGGCCTTTAAATAAAAGAATAACACGAACTAAAGAAAATGTAATTACTTGACAAAAAAATAATTATTACGGCAGAGGGTAGTTATAAATAATTGACAGAATAATATCCAAGCTAAGACAAGTGAACGCTGCGCGTGCCCGAAACAAAGTGAGCTGAGGTGGTCGTGATACCAATGTCCGTCGGTTGCCTCTACTCGGGTGCCTTCGGTAATCTTCGTCATCGCTAGCCACGCCCCTCGACCCCTTCTTAGAAAGAAGTCAATTCAATGACTGTATATAAGATTTTTATAGAAGGCATATTTTTATAGACACATATCTCATATATTATATATTTTATATATTTATATATATATATATACTATATATTTTATATATTTAAAAATTTCGTCTGTATTTAACTAGAAGATATGGTGGTTTCCGGTTGTTTTTGTTATAAACCAAAGTTATGTTTTGTTTTTGTTTCGTGAAAATGAATTTTTGAATATTACAACCAAGCGAAAAAAATTACACAATTCTCTGTAAAAATCCTTAACATATATCATTTTACCTTTCAGAGCTGGAATCGCTTCATCCTTCATCAGATGCACGCTGAAATATTAGAAACGAAGAGAAAGGAAAAGGAGCTCGCCTACATAGCACAGAGACTGAGACTAGTGAGACCCGGTAATGAGGCTGTGCAGAAGTTACTAAATGGAGAAATAGACGAATTCGAGTTGGACATGCAGTTTTTAGACCCCTCCTTGGCAGAGAGAAGGACTACGGTGAAAACTGGCACAATGACACGAGTGAGTTGTTTATTAAAAATAAGAAGAGAGAGTGAGGAGAGAGAGAGAGATAGAATTTAAAAAACATACATAGCTTCTAAATTAATTTTACTGATTAATTAAAATAAATGATGAGCAGCTATATTTTCAGCTCAGTAATTACCTGATATGTAACTGTTTTTTCAACTTAATTTCCAGCATACCTGAACCGTCCACCCCATGCGGAGTGCGAGGACCTCATTGAAGCTCCTGAATCTCCCGAACCTGAGGAAGCTCCTCCTCCCATCGAGGAGTCGGAGATACCACAGCTGTTCGCAATCGGGAGACAACAGATCAATAGATGCATGAAGTGTAACAAGGAGGTTGGTTTTGTTATTTTTAACAATGAAAGGTATATTACAATATTAATCAGTGCTTTGTTAGTTAATTAGGGATTTTTATATTTTTTATTATCATAAGTAACTTGGAAGTGGAGAAAAACGAAGAGTTTTTAGAAATAACATGACGTTACTTCCACAGTTACCTTTAGTGTCCCTGGGGACAGTTGGTGTTATGTGGAGTTCCAGGTTTAAAACATACCATCATTTTGAAATCCATCCTTTGAAAACTACATAATTAATCCGTTTTTATTCAACATACATGTGTTTTTAATAAGGATTGAAATATTATTATTTTATATTATTTATTTTTTATCATAAGTATAAGTGATCACAGTGATCACTTGTGTATGTCAAATGGGAGTGTCAGGAGGGACTGTTTTAATACCATATTTATCAACCATATTTCCAGGAGGAGCGCGACACGGTGGTGTTGGCGTGCGCGCTGCAGTACGGCGCGGGGGCGTGCTTCCCGGAGCTGGTGAGCGCGTCGCTGGCGCCGCGCAGAGCCACGCCCGCCTGGTGCGACGCCTGCGCCAGGTTCACGCACACCACGCAGACCGGCCGGATACTGCGGTGAGAAGACACACACATGCACACACACGCATACACACACACACGCACACACACACACACGCGCACACACACACACACACGCACACACACACACACACGTACGCGCACATACTGCCTCGTGTGCCTGGTGCAAGCCCTTTGGCGTACTGTATATAAAGCAAAAAAATAATATTTCTTTCTCACTTTACAGACTGCCGCCAATACTGACGATAAATTGCGGAGGACTGACCGCTCAGGAAAAGGCGTTCTGGTCGAAGGGAGGCCAGAAACCTACGGTACGATCAGTTTACTTAATTTTAGCATATTTAAAGATATTAATTTTTAAGCTTAAACATAGTCTTATAAATGATGAATAATTTATAATCTATGCAAACCAAAAATATATGTTTGTTTTATTTTATTCAATTTAGAATATCTTAATGTTTCAGCAGGAAGTGATCAAAAGGAGCGGTAGCGGTAAGCCCTGCAGGTTCGGGCTGCACTGCGCTAGGCCGGGCTGCCGGTTTAAACACCCGGAGAGGTACACACTGACTAACATATATGCACTTACTTACTTATCTTCACGCCATATGCCTTGCGGGGTAGCCAGAAATGACGGAGCGCCAAACGCTACGGTCCCTGCATACCTCTTTCGCCTCGAACACAGACATTAACCTCTTCATACATGGCCTCCGGGGGGTCCTCATGCTACTTACGTGACCTTACTCAACATACTTCCCAAATATACCACTTCATTCACTTGTTATTATCTTACCATTCACGTTGATCTTACATTCTGTTCTTTCTTCATTTCTTTCAAATATCAGAACCTTCGTCTTATCTGCATTCAGGTTTAGACAATTATTTTCACACCCATCTTTCAGAGTGGTAACCAATGCCTGCAAATAGCATTCTGATGATGCAATGAGCACTGCATCATCTGCATATAGCAAGCAATTGACCTTGAGGTCACCTACTTTCACTCCCATGTCACTGTCTTTCACGCCTTGGAGACAACTATCCAAATACAAATTGAACAACCAAGCTAACATAGCGCAACCTTCAACCTCATCTCGGAAGTAACTTCATCTGCTCCCGCAGCCTTACCACATTTCAGACTTCGAATCGCACTTCTTCCAAACTGATTTCAACATTGTAGAATTCCGCCCACCGCTGAAAAACGTGTGCTTGCTCAGTTAAAATTTCACCGCTCTTCGATAGCACCCCTTTCATTCTACAGGTTATCGAACAACCCCGGGAAACACTAACTTCTCGCCAGAAAAGCTTCGTGTTTTCCCGGAAGTTGTTAGTTAACCTTTTATCTTTTTCTCTCTCAGAATTTTCACGTTTCATCCTTATAAGTGCTTTCGTTTTGTGCTTTTGCAGCTTGTACGCTCTTTTTCTTATCTCTCTCATACTTTTATCCTTACCCGAGGCTTTATAATCCAGCCACGCTTTCTTCTTTAACTCCTTGGCGTCTTTCACTTCATCATCCCACCATTCATCGCGCCTTTTACTAAAACCTCTTTTCCTTTTACCACATACCTCTGTCGCTACTTTCACCATACCATTCCTAAGGTTCTGCCAGCATACTTCAGCACTTTCATTTCCAGAATCACAGCTTTCAAGCTTCTTGGAAACCCTTTCTTGATATTCCTCTCTGATCGGTGGATCTTGAAGCTTCCACTTTCTTATGCGATAATTTTACTCCAAATTTGGACACGTCGTGCGGCTGCGCCAACCTGCAAACAGACCTCTTATTCTAGCAACGACTAGATAATGGTCCGTTCCCAGATCAGCACCCCTGAACACTCGCGTGTCCATAACTTGACTTCGAATTTGCTGATCCGCCAGGAATAAATCAATCATACTTCTTTCTTCCGCTCGCTCCCATGTGTACATGTGAATTTGTTTAAGATCAATGTGTTTGCCACAAACAAATTTCTCTCCTTAAAAAAATCCAAAATAAGCTTTCCAGCCTCATTTACTCTCTTATCACCGTACTTGCCTAGCACGCTTTCGTAACCACTTCGCGCGGTTCCTACCCATCCATTAATATCCCCACATACTATGAACTTTTCATTACTTTTGACACTACTTACAACATCCCTGACACTCTCCCAAAACTCCTCGAGTTCGCTCAATGGAGCTGAGGATACTGGCGCATAAACGGCTAACAAGAATACTCTTGTTATCCCGAGCTTAAAGCGAACCCAAAGAAGCCTCGGTTTGATAACCTTGTATTCTACCATTGCATTAACCATTCCAGAGGACAACAACACGCCTACACCTTGGCAACCTCACTCACCCTCAGGAACCCCAGCCCAGAAGGCGGCCCGGTTGCCAGGCAAGTCGGTCGTATCATTGCCTTTTCGCTTGGTCTCAGACACACAAATAACATCCAGATCTTTGTCATCCATCACATCTAATAATTCATTCATCTTCTGTTTCATTCCTCCTCTTACATTCTACGTAGCTATTTGTAGCTCCGTCCTCCACCTCCCGCCGCTCGGAACATGGCGTGTTGGTTGGCGGTCCCCAGCGCCGCAATAATATCACTAACGTTAATTTATTGTTTATGTTCATAATTAGATCAATGATATAACTAAAAAGTATTGTATGTAATAATTTGGGAGAATTTTATAATAAATAGTTGTCCGTTGTCTTTTTAATAATTGATTTTAAAGTATTTGATATCAAATTGTATTATTTGTAGACCGGCACCCGCCCAGAGTACTCGGGAGCAAGGCTGCGTCCTCCCCCACTACTTACACATCAGGCTGCAACCGGACGGAGACGTCGTGGTTAGCGACAAGGTCATTATTAATTAATTAATTAATATTCATTATAAATATCTTTATAACACTGCCTTAGGATTGAGTTTTAGGAAGGTCTATTGATAACATACTTAGGAAATAAGCCCTTCTGTAAAAACAAACACAGTTATTGATTCACAATTCAATATTTAGTGAGTAATTTAGAGTTATAACAATTCAATAATTATTAGTTATAAATAAAAAGAGAGAAAGAACAAAAGAGTGTAATAGTTTTATTGATTGCAACTAATCAGATCTATGAATAATAAGAGTATCCATTAAAATGGAAAACATATTTTCAGATAAGTCTACTGCCGGAGGTGAAATCGGATTTCAAGAGGAAGTATCAATCGGAGCACTACACGCTGCTGGCGGGGCTGGTGTGCGTCGAGGATAACCCCAAGAACCTGGTGGCCAACGTGAGAGTGCCGGACGAGAGAGACGAGACGAGGTGGTTCCTCTTCAATGATCTCAAGTAAGGGTTCGGTCTCTCTGTTTTTAATATGATCATTATCATTTCATTAAATGTAAAGATTTGTTTTACGTCTCTTTCATATTATAAAGTAGACGCTTATTAAATCCAGTCCCAGGAGACTTTGGAGGAGGAGAGGAGGAGAAGGTAGAATTTGCTACTAAAGATCGTTATTACAATGAGTTTCTTGAGTCGGAGCCGACCGACTTTTGGATAAACTTTAGGGATGGAGGCAGTAAGTTTGTCCTTTGAGGTTGATTTCAATCTTACTTGTAGAAAAAAATAGGGACGTTCGTCTTTTATGGTCGATCTCGGATTGTAGATGGATTATTGATTCCCTCCCCCACAGCATAGTCCCCGTGAGCGCGGACGAGGTGGTCCAGTTCGGCAGCTGGTGGAAGTCCCCGTGCGTGTTGTTCTACGCGACCGCGAGCGCCGCGAGGAGGTCATAGCGCCAGTGTATGTATGGGCCGTCCGGGTGAGTGAAACTTACATTACCAGACCAGACCAGACCATACCAAACCAGATTTACCAAATCAGACCATACCAGACATGTCAGTTATAGACAATTCGAACTTCTGTGTGAACTGGACTCTTGGAGCCTTGACCGTGACCTGGTTCTCGTTTGTGGTGGGATTCTGCCACAAATACAAGACATTCTATGGCACCTCCCATCATCACCGTCTCTGGCAGAGAACAGTCTAAGTTTGGGTTTTATCAATTTGTCCAGCTGAAACAAGAATCGCCCATATTTCAATTAGGAAACAATCTGCAACCTTACTTAATATTTAAAAGAATGAAGAGAGAATGAGATGAAGATTGTCAAATCACAAGAACATCTAAATCGATACGTCCCATTGTGTAGACCACTGACTGACTGACTGACCACTGGCCACTGACTGATTGACCCACTGACTAACCGACCACTGACTGAATGACTGGTGTAAGGGCCATAGTATTCCATGTTAGTCAATAGCCAAACTAGATCGAAATATTGAAAAAGAGGCTGCCATTACACTGAACTTGGCATTTGTTTAAGCAAAAGTTAAATAAAATAAATAACTAAATCAGGGTGTGACAAAGTCACTTTTAAAAGTAAGAAGTGAAGGAAGAACTGTTCTAGTGGTTATATAAAGCAAGAAGGACAGGCCTGAACACTAAACTGCTATACGAGTAGTGTACTAATATATAATTCTATGAGTTTCTTGACTATTTAGCAATATTTTAATAATTATAGGATACAAATATCTTGATTCAAGTAGACATTACTTTTGAATAAATTATAACATTAAAAAGATCGGAGTAGTGAATAACCTACGAGAATGCTCTACTGGGAAGAACCGGTCAGAGTCTAACAGTTGCTCTTTTATTATTATTATTAGATAATAATATATATTTATATCTACTTCCAGAAGTAACCGCCCATACATTAACAGCATAATAGAAGTACTGGCAGAGGGTCTCTTCAATATACGATAATGTATAATAATAATAATAATGTAATAGTGTACTAATTATATATGTATGTGTAAATATATATTTATTTTATTGTTTTGTCCCGCACTATTTGTGATTTAAGACAATGGTAATAGTAAGTCTTCTGTTGTTTTATAATCTAGGCCCAGTAGCCATTCAGAAATTGTAATTTTGCACGAATGTTTAGTTAAAGGATAAATGATCATTGACTTACTTGTTTGTTGTAAAGCGGGGGACCGAGATAGCAAAAGAATTTATGGTGGAATTTATGGTTTATGAGAGAAGGATGATTTGGAGAGGGACATTTGTATTGTTTGTGTCGTTTATTTTTGTGGGACATGTTTTAAATGGGAGTGTTGTTTTAGAATATATTATAAAATAAAAAGTTGTCTAACCGTAAGTACTTTACATAGATTGTATAATTCCTCTGTTGAGAATCTGAAGGGCAGGCAGAAGCTTACGCGACTTAACTTTTTAAATACATAAATAAGTTTGCGCAATCTAGAAGTTAAACATTCAATGTGTGGAAGAAAGACAGTTATTGATTGACAATTCAATATTTAGTGAGAAATTTATGAATTATAACAATTCAATAATTATTAGTTAATAATAAAGAGAGAGAGGGAGTGAAAGAGAGAGAGAAAGAACAAAAGAGTATAATAGTTTTATTAGTTGCAAATAATCGAATCTATCAATTATAAGAGTATCCGTTAAAATGGAAAACATATTTTCAGATAAGTCTATTACCGGAGGTGAAATCGGATTTCAAGAGGAAGTATCAATCTGAGCACTACACGCTGCTGGCGGGGCTGGTGTGCGTCGAGGATAACCCCAAGGACCTGGTGGCCAACGTGAGAGTGCTGGACGAGAGAAATGAGACGAGATGGTTCCTCTTCAATGATCTCAAGTAAGGGTTCGGTCTCTCTGTTTTTAATATGATAATTATCATTTCATTAAATGTAAAGATTTGTTTTACGTCTCTTTCTAATGGTAATAAAAAGGAGGAGACAAGGAGACTTTCGCTCAATTAAGCATTTATTTGATATTAAACTGTAATTGTTCATATCAATGTATATAAGTAGCTATAATTTGCTACCAAAGATCGTTATTACAATAAGTTTCTTGAGTCGGAGCCGACCGACTTGTGGATGAACTTTAGGGATGGAGGCAGTAAGTTTGTCCTTTGAGGTTGATAACAATCTCGGATTGTAGATCGATTATTAATCTCCTCCTATAGTTTAGTGCCGGTAAGTGGGGACGAGGTGGCTTTTGAGGTTGATTTCAATCTCACTTGTAGAAAAAAATAGGGATTTTCGTCTTTTATGGTCGATCTTGGATTGTAGATGGGTTATTGATTCCCTCCCCCACAGCATAGTCCCCGTGAGCGCAGACGAGGTGGTCATAGCGCCAGTGTATGTATGGGCCGTCCGGGTGAGTGAAACTTACATTTACCAGACCGGACCAGACCGGACCAGACCAGACCAGACCAGACCAAACATGTCCGTCATAGACAATTCGAAGTTCTGTGTGAACTGAACTCTTGGAGTCTTGACCGTGACTTGGATCTCGTTTGTGGTGGAATTCTGTCACAGATACTTCCATACTTCAATTAGGAAACAATCTGGAACCTTACTTAATGATTAAAAGTATGAAGAGAGAATGAGATGAAGACTGTCAAATCACAAGAACATCTCAATCGGTACGTCATATTGTGTAGGCCATGACTGACGAGTGACAGACTGACCACTGACTGATCACAGACTGACTGACCGTCCACTGACTGAATGACCAATGTAACTCGGCATTTATTTATTGACTTATCCTATGTACAATACAACAAATAATGCGCAAAGTGCGGACTTGATGCCACAAAGACATTATCTACCAGTTTTTAAAAGATAAATAGATCAGGTCGGCCTCAGTCGAGAGCAGACCTGATACCATACTGCTATAGTGTACTATTATATAATGTTGTGAGTTTGACAATTTAGCAATTTTTCTAACTAGGGACGCCAACAGACCCTCAATTTCGACTCGCTGTGCTCGCGAAATCTCGATTGCCGTTTGCATATTGAGCGAAGCGAGCCCAGTGTATTGACTCATCGTTTCCCATTGACTTCAATGGGATATCAGTTTTTTGACATGATATTAATATATATATATATATATATATTTGTTTTTTTTGAGGACATTTTTCAAATATATATTTTTAAATGTGTGTCTTTTTGATTGCAAAGTTTCATAATTTTCCGTCAAGTAGTTTTCGAGCCTATTAGTGACAATGAATGCAAAAAGTCTCCAGTAAAACGCTCCGCTCACTTCGTTTACTTCGCTCAATAATAGATTATAATAATTATAAAATTGAAATATTAACCTACAAGAATGCTCTACTGAGAAGAACCGGTCAGAGTCTAACAGTTGCTCTTTTATTATTATTATTAGATAATAATATATATTTATATTTACTTCCAGAAGTAACCGCCCATAATCGAAGTACTGGCCGAGGGTCTCTTCAATATACGATAGTAGTAACGACTGCGAGCAGAACCAGCGGATTAATACTAGCGAAGTGGAGCTACAAGCAAGATATATAGAAATGTGTTGGAATCGAAAGTTTTATAATTGTGATGGATACAAGACTGAAGTAATTAGAGGAGATGCGAGAAGGGCCCAAAGGTTGAGATTCCTCAAGGAGGGGTTGGGGGGGAGGGTCGATTTTTTACCTGTAAATATTAATTAATAGTTTTCTATAAGACATTTAAAGTAAATGTCCGAATATTTTAAGAGATGCTAATGTATTTTTTATTTATTTTTTCCCAACAAAATCCACACGCCACGCACTAGTTTAACGCGCACCAAGATTTCCTCCACTTTGCTAGTTATCATAGATATACTAATATATAGATCGGGGGAGTGTGTTTTAAATTAATTTTAACACAATATCACTCAAACTCTGCCCCGTCTATATATTATGATGTCTGCTACAAACAACGGCGTTGAACGTTTTATTTCAAATCAAATCAAATATATTTTTATAAACGGACAAACCTTTTTATATGATGGAGAAATTTTTAAACAATTTTTTTCGGAGCGTGTAATGTGAATGGAGATATATTTAACAAGATATTTTATTTATTATAACGCATTTGCATCGCGTGTCCAAAAACAGTTCGGATAGTCCATTGCGAGAAATTATGTCTTATGATATTTTATTTAGGATTTTTTTTTCCCGACCGACAAATTTCGGATCTTTGCTTTTTTTTGAATTTTAAATAAAAGTTCCATCAAAGTACTATAAGGCACAAAATTGAGATATTTTTAAAGAACTAGTGAAGCTAGATTTGTACGGAGTATTTTTTTGGATACGTCAACTCGTTTAAATGGAGTACTTAAGTATTTATTTTTCAGTTGTGTCGACCAACCAATCGCAATTAATAAAAATGACGACATTTTAACGAATTGTGATTGGTTGTTAATCACGTCATCATGATTGGCGCGGAATTTGACATTTGACATTTTTTTACGAATCAGTCTTCATTAAAACTTTCGCTGTCACCAGATTTTCAGAAATTGAGCCCTGTGTGCTGTTTCAATTTTTCATATAAACGTTTGCATAAAGGCATTTAAATAAACGGAAACATAGTAAAAAAAATGTTGAACCAATTAAATACTATAAAAAATTGACTTTTAATTGCTCCGTACATGCTACGGCCCTGGCACATAGCTATTAAGAACAATGTTATGCAGGCTAGACACAATAGTCTCCAATAATACCAGGTCCGTAGCATCTACGGAGCCAGCACACGGGATGAAACTTGCGTCTCCGTACACGCTACGGAGCTGGCAGTGAAAGTGTTAACTGGACGTTAGTTTTTTTTTTTGTACGACCGACTGTTTTCAATAACTGATAACTTTCAGTTTCAGTGACTTTTGACTATTAATTACTTATTTATATATATATTTATGTTTGTAGATAAATTGACAGACAAACCGCTTTGCATTTTTGTTATGTGTAAATTATTTTCTATATTTCCAAGGTGGCTGGTTAAATAAACGATTCAAATATATTATTGTTTTATTTCCAATACATTGAGCGTCTTAAACCTAATTATGTGATAGTTGACACTGTCAGCTCGTTTTCTCGCTTTCATTTTAATTTCGCTCCTGTGACGTTCGTCCAACATGGTCGTTCTTTCCAATCTGTTTGTGGCAATTGATATCTTCATAAACAGTGGTATAGCTTGCAACAGAGCTTTCAAAATCCTCTCTATCCAGCTGGAATAATTCGCAATTGGTGACAGCTACAGCGGATGCTGTTCGTGATCTGTGTTTCATAATGAGTGCGATCTCTCCAAAGAAATCTCCATCGTCCAAGTGACACACCTCTTTGCCTGATTCAGAGTAAATCGCGACAGTTCTTTTATGTATCAAGTAAAGACAATCACCTAAAAATTACAATAATTATTGTATGTAAAATAGTCAGTCAGTTTTTAAACATCATAATAATAATAATAATAGCCTTTATTTCTGATAACAATAACAACAAAAAAATTTAATGTTTTTTTTTTTTTTTACATTTCTTCGTCATTATCAGATTGCCTTGCGGCATAGGCCTCCCCCAGCTTCTTCCATCTAGCTCTATCTAATGCTGTGCGCCTCCAGGTAACTCTTCTTCTTCCCGCCCCTTCTTCTTACCCCGTCTCGAGGATACCAAACTGTTACCTTTTTTCCCCATTTCTCCTTATTATTTCTAATAAGGTGTCCAGTCCATCCCCATTTCAATTTCCGTACCGTGTAGGTAACATCAGTAACTTTTGTTTGATGCCTGATATCTTTTAATTTTACCTTATCCTTTAATTTAATGTTTAACATGCTTCTTTCCATACTATTCTGGCAAACTTTTAGTGCTTCTTTGTATCTTTGCGTTAGAGCCCAGGTTTGACAGCCATAGGTCATGCATGGAATGACACAAGTGTCAAAAACTTTCTTTTTATCTTTTAGTGGTATCTGTGGATTTTTAAACACTTCTTTTAGTGACCAATATCTTTTCCAGGAATTGCTGATTCTGGTGTCAATTTCTTTTTGTGTTTGATCACTTGTTGATATTATCTGTCCTAGATATGTATAAAAGTCCACATACTGCATGATGGAGTTATTTATTTCTGTAGTGTACTTTTCACGATTAGTCATTACTTGAGATCATTGAAGAGGAATCACCTCGTCTCGTCTCTCTCGTCCGGCACTCTCACCACCACCACCACCACCAGGTCCTTTGGGTTATCCTCGACGCACACCAGCCCCGCCAGCAGCGTGTAGTGCTCCGATTGATACTTCCTCTTGAAATTCGATTTCACCTCCGGCGATAGACTTATCTGAAAATATGTTTTCCATTTTAACGGATACTCTTATAATTGATAGATTTGATTATTTGCAACTAATAAAACTATTATACTCTTTTGTGCTTTCTCTCTCTCTCTCTAATAAAGATATTATTAACTAATAGTTATTAAATTGTTATAATTCATAAATTTCTCACTAAATATTGAATTGTGAATCAATAACTGTGTTTGTTGTTTATCAATCAATATCTTCAATCTTTCTTCCACACATTGAATGTTTAACTTCTAGATTGCGCAAACTTATTTATGTATTTAAAAAGTTAAGTCGCGTAAGCTTCTGCCTGCCCTTCAGATTCCCAACAGAGGAATTATACAATCTATTTAAAGTACTTACGGTTAGACAACTTTTTATTTTATAATATATTCTAAAACAACACTCCCATTTAAAACATATCCCACAAAAATAAACGACACAAACAATACAAATGTCCCAGTAAAATGTTCGAATCCACCTTCTCTCATAAATTTTTTTGCTACCTCGGTCCCCCGCTTTACAACAAACAACTAAGTCAATGATCATTTATCCTTTTACTAAACATTCGTGCAAACTTACAATTTCTGAATGGCTACTAGGCCTAGATTATAAAACAACAGAAGACTTACTATTACCATTGTCTTAAATACCAAATACTGCGGGACAAAACAATAAAATAAATATATATTTACACATACATATATAATTAGTACACACACACACGCACACACACACATACACACACACACTATCAAGCTAGCTAGCAATTCTCTTTATGCCTTGTATACTTGGGGGAGGGGGGAGGGGCCTGGTGATCTGTCACACATGTTTCCCAGAGCTGACACCAGGCTCTCGCAGTCATAATTTTACTAGTTTTAATTGCTATCTATTATTAGTTGTCCAAGTCTTTACAGAAGTGCTCTTTTCATAAGTATGTTATCAATAGACCTTCCTAACAATCACTTGATGACAAACAATCACTTGTAATGATTCAACGTGGATAAGATACATATGAAAGTAAAATTCAATCCTAAGGCAGTGTTATAAAGATATTTATAATCAATATTAATTAATTAATTAATAATTACCTTGTCGCTAACCGTTGCAGCCTGATGTGTAAGTAGTGGGGGAGGACGCAGCCTTGCTCCCGAGTACTCTGGGCCGGTGCCGGTCTACAAATAATATAATTTGATATCAAATAGTTTAAAATCAATTATTAAACAGACAACGAATAACTATTTATTATCATAATATATATATATATATATATATATATATATATATATATGTTAGTCAGTTTGTGTACCTCTCTGGGTGTTTAAACCGGCGGCCCGGCCTGGCGCAGTGCAGCCCGTACCTGCACGGCTTACCGCTCCCGCTCCTTTTGATCACTTCCTGCTGGAATATTAAGATATAACATATATTTTTGTTTTGCATAGATTATAAATTGGTCACCATTTAATAGTATGAGACAATGTGTAAGCAAAAATGTTAGATAGCTTAAAAAGTAATATCTTTACATTCGCAAAGCATAAGTAAACTGATCGTACCGTGGGTTCCTGGCCTCCCTTCGACCAGAACGCCTTTTCCTGAGCGGTCAGTCCTCCGCAATTTATCGTCAGTATTGGTGGCAGTCTGTAAAGTAAGAAAGAAATATATATTTTTTTGCTTTATATACAGTGCGCCAAGGACTTGCACCAGGCACACGAGGCACGTCGGCGTGTGTGTGTGCGCGTACGTGTGTGTGTGTGTGTGTGTGTGTGTGTGTACGCGTGTGTGTGTGTACGCGTGTGTGTGTGTACGCGTGTGTGTGTTCTCACCGCAGTATCCGGCCGGTCTGCGTGGTGTGCGTAAACCTAGCGCAGGCGCCGCACCAGGCGGGTGTGGCTCTGCGCTCACCAGCTCCGGGAAGCACGCCCCCGCGCCGTACTGCAGCGCGCACGCCAACACCACCGTGTCGCGCTCCTCCTGGAACATTGCGTTATCACTTAATTCCTCCTGGAACATGCATGATTGTCTTTACAGAAGGATTTATGTTGATAAATATGGTATTAAAACAATCCCTCCTGACACTCCCATTTGACATACACAAGTGATCACTGGAAACCTGGAACTCCACATAACACCAGCTGTTCCTGGCTGAGGGAAAACTAAAGGTAACTGTCGAGATAACGTCATGTTAGTTCTAAAAACACTTAGTTTTTCTCCACTTCCAAGTTCCTTATGATAATAAAAAATATAAAAAGTAAATCCCTAATCAACTAACAAACCACTGATTAATATTATAATATACCTTTCATTGTTAAATATTGGCTATATTAATACTCATGGCTTGGTATTATCTTAATTAAAATAACAAAACCAACCTCCTTGTTACACTTCATGCATCTATTTATCTGTTGTCTCCCGATTGCCAACAGCTGTGGTATCTCCGACTCCTCGATGGGAGGAGGAGCTTCCTCAGGTTCGGGAGATTCAGGAGCTTCAATGAGGTCCTCACACTCCGCTTGGGGTGGACAGTTCAGGTATGCTGGAAATTAAGTTGAAAAACATATCAGATAATTACTAAGCTGAAAATTTTGCTACTCATCAAATATTAGTTTACAATATTTATTAATTATTTTATTTTTTTAGTAAACTCAATTTAGAAGCAATTGCGTATTTTGAATTCCCTCTCTCTCTCTCTCTCGCTATCTCTCCTTCTCTCTTCTTCTCGTTTTTAATAATGAATTACAACTCACTGTATCATTGTGCCAGTTTTCACCGTAGTCCTTCTTCTCTGCCAAGGAGGGGTCTAAAAACTGCATGTCCAACTCGAATTCGTCTATTTCTCCATTTAGTAACTTCTGCACAGCCTTATTACCGGGTCTCACTAGTCTCAGTCTCTGTGCTATGTAGGCCAGCTCCTTTTCTTTTCTCTTTGTTTCTAATATTTCAGCGTGCATCTGATGAAGGATGAAGCGATTCCAGCTCTGAAAGGTAAAATGATATATGTTATGGATTTTTACAGAGAATTGTGTAATTTTTTTCGCTTGGTTGTAATATTCAAAAATTCATTTTCACGAAACAAAAACAAAACATAACTTTGGTTTATAACAAAAACAACCGGAAACCACCATATCTTCTAGTTAAATACAGACGAAATTTTTAAATATATAAAATATATAGTATATATATATAAATATATAAAATATATAATATATGAGATATATGTGTCTATAAAAATATGCCATCTATAAAAATCTTATATACAGTCATTGAATTGACTTCTTTCTAAGAAGGGGTCGAGGGGCGTGGCCAGCGATGACGAAGATTACCGAAGGCACCCGAGTAGAGGCAACCGACGGACATTGGTATCACGACCACCTCAGCTCACTTTGTTTCGGGCACGCGCAGCGTTCACTTGTCTTAGCTTGGATATTATTCTGTCAATTATTTATAACTACCCTCTGCCGTAATAATAATTTTTTTGTCAAGTAATTACATTTTCTTTAGTTCGTGTCATTCTTTTATTTAAAGGCCGTTGCTAAAATCAGAAGTGGGATAGGGCTTGTGCTCTATTCGCTTTTGATTGTCCTGGCAATAGTTTATTTTATAAATTAACTTATTAACAACGAAATGGCCGATAGAGATGTAACTAGAAGTAGGGTAGGAAGAAGTTCAGATGTGCCAGACGTTCGAGATCAATTAGAAATGATACTGGCGCGTCTAACTGCTTTAGAGACCTCAAATGTGAACGATGCCCGTGACTCGGACCCGTTAGGGACACGCGTGGAAGACGTTCGCCCATTGCCTGCGGCCGGTGGTGGCGTCGGAGCCGTGGAGAAGAATTACTTCGCCGCCGCCGCTGCCCGAGTCCCACGCTAGCAGCACTAATACAGCATCATCGGAGCATTAAGTGCAATATCCAAGTAAGTCCGATTCATTTTTATATTTCAAATTTTGAGTGAATGTTGGGCGAAAATCCGTTCCGAATCTCCTAAACCAATACGTAAATTTTTGTTGTGAACTTGAGGGTAGATCAAACGAAATTGTTAGCGCGGTCATACAGAGTATATCCAACTGATGTTCTTATATAATTCAGTGGTTCGCGAGTGTCACTAATGTCTGACAATATTGTAAAGCATTTTAATTGCAACCAAATACCCACATATTCATTATTGAGGTATAGGCAGTCAAATTATTGAGTCGACTAGTTACGTAACATTAGTAATTGAATATAATATTTTATTATAAGTTGATTTTCTTGTTGTTACCAGAATGGGTCACTAGCGATCGCAGTCGTATTTTAAAATTGAATTCATACCATTGTGTGCACGAATAATCGATCGTTTTTTATGGACTCGGATCGCTACGCCACGTATGCAAATTATACGCGATGGTCATTATTACGTTTGAGGATGATGATGATGATGATGATCTCATTGTAATTAGGATCGCTACGCCACGTATGCAAATTATACGCGATGGTCATTATTACGTTTGAGGATGATGATGATCTCATTGTAGTTAGGATCGCTACGCCACGTATGCAAATTATACGCGATGGTCATTATTACGTTTGAGGACGATGATGATGATGATCTCATTGTAGTTAGGATCGCTAAGCCATGTATGCAAATTATACGCGATGGTCATTATTACGTTTGAGGATGATGATGATGATCTCATTGTAGTTAGGATCGCTACGCCACGTATGCAAATTATACGCGATGGTCATTATTACGTTTGAGGATGATGATGATGATGATGATCTCATTGTAGTTAGGATCGCTACGCCACGTATGCAAATTATACGCGATGGTCATCATTACGTTTGAGGATGATGATCTCATTGTAGTTAGGATCGCTACGCCACGTATGCAAATTATACGCGATGGTCATTATTACGTTTGAGGATGATGATGATGATGATGATCTCATTGTAGTTAGGATCGCTACGCCACATATGCAAATTATACGCGATGGTCATTATTACGTTTGAGGATGATGATGATGATGATGATCTCATTGTGGTTAGGATCGCTATGCCACGTATGCAAATTACACGCGATGGTCATTATTACGTTTGAGGATGATGATGATGATGATGATCTCATTGTAGTTAGGATCGCTACGCCACGTATGCAAATTATACGCGATGGTCATTATTACGTTTGAGGATGATGATGATGATCTCATTGTAGTTAGGATCGTTACGCCACGTATGCAAATTATACGCGATGGTCATTATTACGTTTGAGGATGATGATGATGATGATGATGATCTCATTGTAGTTATTTACGATTATACGGCTTTGCCGACCCACAGATTCGTGACATCGCCGTTAATTCTAAAGTCTCGGTTGATTTTTTTAAAACTTTGTGAAGCCTTCGCGAACTGCAAATGATCCTGTGCGTAGCAATCGTAATACTAACGATAATTTTATACGAAAGCGTCGATTTAATCAAACTTATATCGATTCCAAGACGTTTAAATGTTTTTCATGTGGCGTGTTCATGGTCAGCGATCGTGCCCTAGACGTTCAAAATCTATTACTTTGGGTAATAATAACCCCGGTTCGTTCGGTTTACAATCTAATATTCGAAACGTACTCAAAGTTATCTGTACCTTCTGTAAAGTCTGGTCATAACGTCAGTGAATGTTGTGCGAAAATCAGTTCTGAATCTCGAAACGCATCCGTAAATTTTTGTCATGAACTTGAGGGTAGATCAAACGACTTTGTTAGCGCGGTCACAGAGTATTCCAACTGATGTTCATATATAATTCAGTGGTTCGCGAGTGTCACTAATCTGACAATATTGTAAAACATTTTTATTGCAACCAAATACCCACATATTAAATAAGGAAGTCAAATTATTGAGTCGACTAGTTACGTAACATTAGTAATTGAATTTGATATTTCATTATAAGATGATTTTCTTGTTTCATCTATTTGTATGATCGTACCGGACGTATTAAACCGTGAGTGTTGTCTATGTGCACGTAAACGGAGAACGTTTAACGTTCTGTAATACTAACGTAAATGATGTTACATGTTCAGCTGTGACCAATCGCAATCTATTACTACAAATTTAACGGGTTCCCTTTGCAAAAGGTAGTTAACGATCGTTATTTTAACTTAAAGATTGTTTAATAATTGGCACAGCTCTTAAGCTCTGTTAATACGTATGCTACTGTATGCACGTAACGCTGACTAGCAGCTTACCTATTTACTGTAGGCCTTACAAACTTTCCTTTAGTGAGACCCTATGTGCTCCCATTGTTCTCTTCAAAGAGAAAGAGGGATCGGATCGGAAACTTAGCTTAGCTAACTATTAACTATTCACGCTTCCCAGCATGAATATTTTAGCTGAAATGACCACCGATTTCATCTGGTAAGCTCGGGTAACAATATTATGCCCGAGTTGCATAATCAAAAAATTATTTAAAAGATATTTTAAGATTTAAAAATGCCCTAAAGTTAAAATACCCCCAACTTTATACAAAAGAACCGTATCTAAAACCTTGCGATTGCTTATTAATTCCGACAGTCTTAGTAAACGTTGGTGACGTACTCGTGTTCTCAAATAAATTAATTTCTTCTTTGGATAATTTTCGGAAAGTATTGTAAGCCAATAAGTAAATACCAGTTATGTTAACAGAGCCATATCGTTTTGATTCACCCTATACCCACCCGTATACAACGGAACGTGACAGAAGTGCTCGCTCTACTAACTTTTTACTAATAATAAATTTTTAAATATAAATTAACTTAAATATTATATAACAAATCTAAATTGTAATAAAATTTATTCTATTACAGATAGTGACAATGTTGAACATCGGCGAGTCAGTTTTCATCGGAATGAAGACGTGGACGTGTTCACCAGTCGGGAGAGGCCATATTAGAATTGACTTCTTCCTAAGAAGTGGTGGGGCTAGTGGCGCTAGCGATGACGAAGATTACCGAAGGTACCATCCGAGTAGAGGAAACCGACGGACATTGGCATCACGACCACCTCAGCTCACTTGCTCTCGGGCACGCGCAGCGTTCACTTATCAATTATTTATAACTACCCACTGTCGTAATAATTGAGGTAATTACATTAGTTCGTGTTAATTATCTTTAGTTCGTGTTCTTAGATTATTTTAATTAACACTTTCACTGCCAGCTCCGTAGCGTGTACGGAGACGCAAGTTTCACCCCGTGTGCTGGCTCCGTAGATGCTACGGACCTGGTATTATTAGGCTAGTTAGGCTAGCCTACATAACATTGTTCTTAAAAGCTGTGCCAGGGCCGTAGCATGTACGGAGCAATTAAAAGTCAATTTTTTATAGTATTTAATTGGCTCAACAATTTTATTACTATTTTTCCGTTTATTTAAATGCCTTTATGCAAACGTTTATATAAAAAATTGAAACAGCACACAGGGCTCAATTTCCAGAAAATCTGGTGGCAGCGAAAGTGTTAAAAGGCCGTTGCTAAAAATACAAAATAAACGTCTTCTGTCTTGTTATCTATAAAAATTATGCATTCATTCTTCAGGTCTGATGTTTAAGGTGGGGCGGGGGAGCCTTAAGTGTTCGAGAGAGGGAGGAGTGCTCACCTGCACCAGCGCGGCGGAGTCCTCCCTGGGGGGCGCCCGCTCGGGCAGCATGAGGCCGAGCGCGGCCGCCTCGGGCACGGTGCGGAACGCGCGGAGGAAGTTCCCGGCGGGGACCGACGAACCGCGGGAGGAGTCCAGGGAGCGGAACAGGAAACCTGTGGGAATTAAATAATAGATAAAGATATACCAGGAAGAAGAGTTCTCTGAGACTGACTTAGGACGTCGGATGAATCAGATAGAGATTTGAGTATTAGTAGTTATTGTATCAATAGCAATTACTATCTTCTTCGCATACAGGAAGCAGCGTATTTGAAGCAACGAAAGGGGTCCCTCTCTATCCATGCTGAAGTCTCAAACCGACACCCCGGTTATTGGAAGCTTACACTGCACTCGTATTGTACCGTCTACCAAGCGGAACTTTTTTCTCTAAAAAGAGCAGCAGCGGAGCTTTTTAAAAAGCCACGATACAGACTTTGTCGTCAACAGTGATTCGATGGCGGCTCTCCAGACAATAATAAACGCAGAAACAACCAACCCCATGGCAGTGGAGACACGCGCAAAGCATAAACCGATGCAAGATCCTCGGTAAAAACATCTGTGTATTGGGTCCAACCACATATCGGCCTCGTGACTATCGGCCGACTTTCCTATCCTAAAGAATCGGCTGCCCTGCGATCAATAATGAAGCCAGACTACGACCTTTGCTCTACATCTTTTGGGAAGCAGCGAGAATGGGATAGAAGATATAGAACCAGCGAGACGGCGTCCATTACGAAGATCTTCTTTCCGGATGACATCACGGCGTACAAAGCATAACGAAGTTAAAGCCAAGCAGTGCTACCACAGCTTTTTTTTACCGGACATGCTGACCTCTCGACTTAGCATGTGTCTGAACCAGAGAAGATCGCAGATATGCCTCACCTAATATTAGAATTCCCGATGTTCGTTAAAGATATATTAAGAAATATTTGTAAATTACTGTTTATATAGAAATAAAATCTTCTTGTCTTGTCAATAGTTGTAATGTAAATTAAACTGTAAAGTTTTGTAATAGTTATTTGTTAAATTGTTTGATGTACGAAATTTTGTAATTAGTTAAGAATACAATGTCTCTTAATTATAAAAAATATATTACTTTTAAAATAGATTTTTTAAATATATTGTAAATAATTCTCTCTTTGATATTTGAAGGAATTGTAAAAAAATATATATATATTGTATTTAAGATTATATGTAACGTATTAATATGTTTTGATGGAATAAAGAGTTATTTTGTGTTGTGTTATTATTACGTACCCAATTCACAGATAAGACAGAATTCCTTAGCGCACGTGTGAGCCAATAGAGTGGCTTTAGGAACAAAATGAAATGAATTTTTATTCTTTTATAAAAGCAAGTAATGGATCAAAGTTTATATGAAAAAGATAAAGTAACATTTCAATTCATATTTATATATTAATTTAATTTAACATAAAGAACAATGGCAGCTTTCCATACACTTTACCTGTTCATACACTTTATCTAAATGAGGCTTTTAAAAATGAAAAAATGTTTAATCGATAAGGGTTAACATTGCATAAGCTTAATCAGAAATATGTTGCTTATATATAAGCCACAAAAAAAGGCTATTTAATTAATTGTTTAATTTGAGATTACCTGTCAATAATAGTTAGCTATCACTGACTATGGTAGGTACAGTCTAAATAATAATATATGTAAGAGATTTCTTAAATCATTTCAATGTGCAAATGTGTCGAATAGCAATCTTTAAACTAAGCCTGTAACATTCGAGTACTAGTCATAGATAGGCCTTTTTCTAGCATAGATAGGAAAACAAGCCGCCTTTAACCAACCGATGGTCCAAGTTCTTCTTAGCTAAGGCCTTGGCGGATCAAAGTGCTGTTTCCGTTCTGGAAGGAAATCAGCTCGTTAGGCGTACTGAGACTGATCAGTCCCGCCATCTGAGGGCTGCAAATTACCGCCCGATCCGAAAGGTGGAGGCCGTAAAGGCAGAAATTAAAGCCCACAGGCGGGAGTTTGTGAAGCTCAAAACGGCGGCAGCCGGCGTTGTGGCCGACACGGGACCCCCAGCAGGTCTTGCCTCACCCGGTTGACGAGGGGCAATAACGGCAGCCGCACTCGCCCTACGATCCGCTGCCAAGGGCGGACGCATGAGCCTCTCAGGGAGGAAGCGCTCTGCGCGTGTGTGTCTGTGCGTGTCGGTGCATGTGTGTGTGTCGGTGTGTGTGCGTGTCGGTGTGTGCGTGCGTGTGTCGGTGTGTGTGTGTGTGTGCGCGTGTGTGTTGGTGTGTGTGTCGGTGTGTGTGTGTGTGTGTGTGTGCGTGTCGGTGTGTGTGTGTGTGTGCGTGTTGGTGTGTGTGTGTGTGTGTGTGCGTGTCGGTGTGTGTGTGTCGGTGGGTGTGTGTCGGTGTGTGTGTGTCGGTGTGTGTGTGTCGGTGTCGGTGTGTGTGTGTGTCGGTGTGTGTGTGTGTGTCGGTGTGTGTGTGTGTGTCGGTGTGTGTGTGTCGGTGTGTGTGTGTGTGTGTGTCGGTGTGTGTGTGTGTGTGTGTCGGTGTGTGTTAATCGGACAGATAGTTTCGGAGATTTTGTGATGAATCAGTTGAGTTATATATAAATAAATAAATATGGAGGGCAGATCAGAATGGAGAGCAAGACATCGTAAATGAGACCGGACTGCCATTTACGATGCGGTCTCATTTACGATGTCTTGCTCTCCATTCTGATCGAAGCGTATGGAAACAAATTTGTTAAATTCAGTTCTCATCGAAATTGCAAGTGGTTAAGCAAAGATATAAAAATTATCAAGATATTACCTTCAAATAGTATCTCGGTATCGGCTGCAGGATGTACCGCCGGTCCCGTCCGCCTGCAGTTGAACTGCAGGTCGTGGAGGTCCTCTATAATGTACGGCATCTGAAATGTACTTTAATTTATTAACAGACATCATCACCTTTCTCCTATCACAATAATTTGTTAATATGTAAATTGTTTCCACTCTTTCTACTAGAGAAGAACATTTACCAAAATATATCTTAAGATTTGCGGCTTAATATATACTTTATCAAAACCAACGAAATGGTTATTACATACATAGACAGACAATAGGCAAATATGTAGAAAGTCTTCACTGAAGATAGGGAAGAAAGAGTTCTACATAATATGCCTATTTGATGTCAATAACCATTTCACTGATTTTGATATATAATATATATTACGGTATATATATACATTATATATAAATACATAATATTGCTCGTCACTAATTTACCAAACTCAAAATCCTTATCCAAAAGACCAAATTCCATAAGACATTCAATATTACCAGTAAAAAGTAAATTGAGGTTGATTTTTATCTCGAATTGTGGATTGGTTATTAATAACACAGATTTAAAACGTTAATACAAGTTACACCATTCTTTCAAATGCAATGTTAGTTATCGGTGGAATTATTTACAAAGAACTTATAAATCTTATGTTAAAAGTATAAAATTTTTCATTGGAAACAAGGACAGAGACAATTATTATATATAATAAACACACAAAGACTGCCATATAAGTAAAAGGCGATGTGTGAAACATTTCAAAAGTTATGGCTGAGAATAGAATATAAATAATTGTAATTAAAACTAATTTATTTATAATACATATACTAAGGATACACTGGAAATAACACAGAAAATGAACTTCAGCATGGATAAAATAATATATATTAAATAAATACTGTGTGTACAACCCTGCAAAGTAAATTAAAAGAACTATGTAGCAAACGTAGGCAAAGTCACCGAAATAAGTATTTGTTAGAGCCCCGTGATTTGGCCAGAAGAAGCAATAAGCAATAGGAACGACATTCCATTCACTAGTATATATATGTATATGTATATATATATATAGCACACTAAATATTCCAACCTGGAGAAGTTATTAAAGACTGGCTGGTCGTTGTGCTGGGGCGAGAAGAGGTGCAGGTGTCCCCCCCGGTCACCAAACACCATGGCCTGGCTGGTGGGGGACACGTCCAACACGCACGGGGAGCTGCGGGTGGACACCTGGAGTTAAAGTTACATAATATTAACGATCAATTCAATATATAAATATAAATTATTTGTATGATACATACAATTCTTAATTATTGTAACTAAGTATTGAAAGCGGCTTTGTTCTATAAAGTCGAGATTAGTTGGTAATATTTATCTTTTTATTCCTTCCCCCCTCGCCTCCCCCTCAAGATAGTTCTGAGGGCAAGTTTTATCCGATTTACTTGATGTTTATTATGTTATTATCAAATCACACAAAAATCTTTATGAATTGTATGTGGTATATTCTGATGTCTAATCTATATAACTGTTAGATTTATCAAAATCCATTCACCATTTTCTGTAAAGGGTAACAACATACATATATCTGGACAAACTTTCATACATATGACAGGACTCATACAATACCATTATAACCAAACCTGAAACACGCTCTGATACTCCGACTCCTGAGTTTCATTGACATGTAACAACGTTACATTTCCATCACCAGCCAGCGCCACCGCTCGGCCTGAGACGGACGGTACAAAGTGCAGCAACAACGGTGGTGAGACAGTTGGGATGGACTAGGCCATGTTACCCTTCATGTGTCTCACGTCCCACACCAGCACGTACGGGTCCGGGACTGGTACTGCACCACTGGAAGCAGGGTTAAGTGGTATTAAATGTAATGTGTTATTACTGATGATGAGACATAACTATAAATTAAATTAATTTTTCATAACTTAATAATAATTTCACGTGCCTGCTGGAAGGGATTTTATTTTGAAAAAAAGCAGTATCTTTGTAGAACAAATCTTTAAAATAATTTTGTTATATATAAATTCTGTACATTAATGTTAAATAAATAAATAAATAAACATTTGAGAACGCTACGCACCTGGTAACTGGAATAGTAAGAAAGGTCTTATAGAATTAAGGGGATTATAGAATTAAGATTTATGCATTTAATGGGCAATCCGGTAACAAATAACCAATAAATACTGGCTATTTAAAAAGGAGGATTTATGTAAAAACTGGCTTTATAAAACTAGGACTTATGCAAATATTGGTTATTTTAAAAGGAGGATTTATGTAAATACTGGCTATCTTAAGAGCAGGAACAATGACAACTAACGACTGTGTGAACCCAGGTGATGAGCAGGTCCCCCTGCATGTCGAGGTCGGAGAGGCAGGCCGTGTGTGCTGTGAAGCTGTGCTGTGTGTGTGGAGGGACACAGTGCCACTGGCGCTCCCGCACGCTATGAGGGACCCGCCCCCGCTGCGGATAATTGCGCAGCCCTCTTGTGGTACACTCTGGGAGGGTTAATATACGATAAATTAATAAAATAAACACCAATATTAATTAACATTCAATATCTACTTAATATTTTGTGTTTTCATTATATATATGCATGTGACAGACTGATGGAGGTGATTGAGGCGAAAAAGATCGTTTGACGTTTTTTATTTTAAAATAAATTTAAATATGGACGACTTTTTCTATGCAAAATGGTGTTAGTATTTATTTTAGATAACATATATTATTTCTTTATTTAAATTGGTAAAAGATTTATCTAAGGTAATTAGGATGAGAAAGAGGGGAATATTTTATGTTATTAAACACATCTGAGTCATATTTTGTATTTTCCTGTTCTATATATGTAAAAGTTTTATCAGTGTTGTGTTTGTGTGACTGCTTTTCACGTGTTATTTTAGTAAGATTGATTAAGCAGAGGGTGTATTAACAATTCACATTCAGTATGTCTGTTACTTGCTACAAAGCTCAATATTTATGATGATGTTAATTCTGTCTTTTATTAAATATACACAAAGGTAAGTAGGATGAGAAATGGGAGGAGTTTTTTTTTCTTTATATAGTATATATTATATTAAATTAAAATTATGAAAGTCAACTTACAATCACAGTTTCCGTCATCTTATGAGATCAAAATCTGAAGGCTTATCTTGGTGTCCCCCATCAGCACTTTACACTCACTGATGTGACATCACTCCCCAGAAAAGTGCTGAAATTCATCTGGATAAAGATTTTATAAAATCTAAAATGGCGATACAGTTTCCAACAAAATATTTAAATATTTTAAGTAAAGCTTAAATAACGCCGCCGAGTTTATTGGAGATTTGTAAAAGAAAGTTATATGGTGCGATAGATCACGCAGTCAGAAAACTAAATGAAAATCAGAATATATATTCTGAAACTAATTATAGTGATTTGGAACTTAATAATAATATAAAACATTTAAACTAGCACTTCAGAGATATCAACATGAACAATAACAAAGTTTATAAAAGAAATGATAATGAAATTAATTTAGACTCTTACATAACTAAAGGAAACAAAATACTTTCAAGATATTGCGTTCCTACAAATATTGTGGAAGAATATTTTTCTTATTTACCGCGCTTTGTTAAAGACAACTTGTCTAATGGACCTTTGTCAAGATGTGAAAATGTCACTTGTCAGACGCCATTATTCGATTATGTCTACTTTGAATTTTTTTTAGAGTATGTATATTTCATTTTATACTTTTTACTTTTAACATTAATAGATTATTAATAATTAAATATTACTTTGATTTCAGACAAATAACTCTTATTAGAGCTGTAACGAACCGTATGTATTCGGTACTGAGTAACGGGTGCGCCATCTAGTACCGAGTAACGAAACATTACACACGAACGCAATTCGTTACTCGCATTTTTCGTACTAGGAGTACCTACACTGTTTTAGTTCACACAAGTACCATTAGTATGCGTGTATTGAAACGGTTATTTTTAAATAGGAACCAAAGATTTTTGCAATAAAATGTTTTTATTTAATAATTATAGTTTATTTCATTTTTGAGAAAAGAAAGGCGAAAGAGGTATGCAGGGACCGTAGCGTTTGGCGCTCCGTCGTCTCTGGCTATCCCGCAAGGGATATGGCGTGAAGCTAAAGTAAAGTAAAGTAAAGTTTGAGAAAAAGATTTTTGTTGATGTTGTAATTTTGTTTAAAATATTTTTCATTTCATTCTAAGCAAAACTATTTTATGTTGATTTATCGTAAGAATGTTTAAATTTTATTGTCAATAAATAATTTTTGACATTTATTTGTTGCTTTTTAATTTTAATCGATGCTTAATAGATTGCGTTGTTATTATTGTGATATAATTTAAAATCACAGTTAAAATTTTGAAAATTGTAATTCCATTGAAAACTTAGTAGATTCCGTCAACATTTCGCTTGCAGTTCTACACTTTACCTATTAAATAAAATTAAATTTAGAATAACTGGGGTCCAAAATAAAAAATTAATTCAAAATGAAAAAATGCACCTTACGCAACTATGATATGTCCTAGATGGCACACCCGTTACTCAGTACCGTATACATACGGTTCGCTACAGCTCTAAATAATATAGTATGTTATGAGGTATCAGGAGTAACGAGTAACGTAACGATACGATAGTAACGACTACTGATTGTTAGAGTAACGAGTACATACGGGTATACTGATTTTCGTTCCTTTTACAGCTCTACTTGTAAGACGCCATTATTCGATTATGTCTACTTTGAATTTTGCTTAGAGCATGTAAATTTTATTTTATACTTTTTATTATTAACGTTATTAATAATTAATAATTAAATATTACTTTGATTTCAGACGAATAACTCTTATTGAGAACACCGAACAAGTTGTTCTTTGTGCAGCGTTGTGTTCAAAAACCTGTGCTGAAACATGGAGGATAGGGAAATCTATAATTTATTGGACATAAACAAGCTTAGTTTTAAAGTTGATACTAATATTGTTGTTTATTTATTGTTAAACTAATTTTATTTGTTTAATATTTCAAGGAAGCGTAAGTTATTCTCTGCCAAGCGCTAGCAAATCTTTTAACGTCATTCTATCTGTCAAATAAAGATTTTTTACAAAAATATTGTATTAAACTAATAAAGTACATAAAAAATGTCCCAAGAAAATAAAAACGATGTTGGAGCCCCTGAATCTGAAAAATCTCATGAATATTTTGAAGAACACAATTGTGTTCTACCTAATGATAAAATATCGGCCTACGAAATAAAATGTAGTTGGTTCAGGAATTTCGTGTTGAGATTAATTGCAGTTCAAATGGGAGATACAAGAGCTCGTAAACTTTATAAGTATGACATACTTTAATAAATTACAAATGGATTTACATTAATATGTTAAAATTTGAAGGTCCTACGCAGCGCTGTGTGAAGAAAAGCATAGGCAGTATAGATTGTACGCGTATTCAATACATCCGTACAGCAAACTTCGACTATGGATCGAAATTTTCTTCGTCATCATTCGATTTCTTACCACTTTTATGATGGCTGTTCATTATAGCGCAACAAATCCTAAGAAAAACGTAGGTTTTTAAAGCATTTGTAATATATTTTTAACCTTGAAGAAACCCTTGTCTTGGACAAAGTATATTTCATTACAGACCGATCTCAAGTTTTTCCTGCCGTGCACAGACTTAATTTACTTATTGAATATTTTTATTAACTTTTTTACGGGATACGTGGAGGGATATAGTTGTAAAACTGTTGTATTAGATTTGAATAAAATCCTGGTGAAGTATTCTGGTTCCTGGTTGATTTTGGACCTTATGTCCATCGGTAGTATTGTCCCGTATATTTTTCAAACTGAAGCCATAACACTTGAACTACTTTTTGGAGCGATGAGAGTTTTACGTGTTCCTAAACATTACGTGTATATTGAGAACCTGTTGGAAGTCATTCAAGCTCAGGTATTTAGTTAATAATACTACGGACTATCTTATTTCTTAACCAATTGTTTTTCTTTAATAACTCAAGATTAGGATTAAAATATTTAATACAGATAAATGTAGAATTAACTGCCGAAGTCACCTTTTTATTAGTGCAATATTTATTTTGAAACATGTACTTTCAGTTTGCATTGGAATATATTTTTGAAGAGACGTTTACTCCGACTACACCTCGTAATTGTTCCTTGATAACAATCGGCCAACTCTGGAATAAAACTTCGGAAGTCCGATTTCTGTATGTTTTAGATAGAGCGGGTAAGTGGCGATATAATTATTATTTAATCGATTTTCAAGAAGGAACACTATTTGGGTTATACAAAATCGATTGTCGATTTATATGTACTGGTAATTAATGACAAAAAGACCATTATTTTGGCCGTAAATCTTAAAGTATTATTGTCTTTTTAAGTTGGTATGTTGCGAGGAAATGCAAATTTGAATTTGTTGGAGGAAGACGGTTACTTCGAGATCTATTTGATGGTCGCGTGGTTCATATCTAAGGTAACAATTAATAACATTCGTACCAACTGGAAATAAGATCACATTTAGTAGAATTAAGACAGTTCATTTATAAAAGATAAGATAAGACAAATAGAAAAATAAAACAGCATTTGTAAATAATGATAATAACACAACAATTACAATACAACATACTGTATTTGGTTATAATAGTAGAATTTATTATTAAGAAATAATCTATTTCAAAATGAAACATAAGGTCTTCTACTTAAAAGTAATATTATTGTTATTACCTATATTATTATATATATTATTGTAACACTTTTAGATGTTGGTTTTGCATTGTACATTTAAATATATAATAGCAATATAGGATCGGAGTCCGCACGTTCAAATTGTTGTTGCATGTTGTCCTGCGTCTCTGGTCAGCTTAAGGAAGACATTATTATGTATACCGGAAGGCAGCTAGTACGAGATGTGGCATTCTTAAAACAGCTGCCGCGATCGCTGCTCCTACAGATCAGTATTAAACTACGTATTGTTATATTTATTGCTGGTGATATTATTATGAAGATAAATACAATTGGTACGTTTTTTTTTATCAAATCGTATATTGTTAAATCTCATGTTAATTTTTAATCGTTTGTTAAAAAGTGGTCACAATAAAAAATACTCGGCGGAGTTTATTGTGTGGTTCTTATACCAGGACGCGTTTAGGACGCTCGTTATATTAAGTTAGTGCCAGTACAGAAGGGCTTATTTCGATAAATATGGTATCAAAATAGTCAAGACACGCCCATTTGATACACGTGCCCAAGTGATCACATATACTGTATATACTATACTATACCACTACATATACTATATATATAGAGTAGTTTCGGGTATTATGGCCTACTCGGCCAATATGGCCTGGTCTATTTACTCCAGAACCAACCAACACAAGCGGTATACGTAGCCGTCATATCGTCGCCTCCCTTCCCTTGATCCCCTCAGTCGCTCCCTGTGTTTCTGCGTGTGTGCATGTATCGTGTGCGTACGATTCTCAAAAAATAACTGATTTGATGTTATTTTATGGTAAGTTTCACGCATTATTGTTCTTCAAATTGTCGTTTTTTTATATAGTTAATTCATAGTTTTGTAATTAAACTTTTAATTTGCTTTTAGTAACATTTTTAAACACATTGCTTAATAGTTTTTAGGCTATAATTTTATTCGTAAAGAGCATTCCAAAGGCCATAGTGGCCCAGTATAAATCTGAAGATAGGTGTATGGCCAATATGGCACGGTAGGCCATATTGGCCATACACCTATCTTTCTAGAAGTAATTTTATTTTATAGGTAATGGCTCCACGAAAACCGATTTCACAGAGAAAACGCCAAACTTGGTGCAAAGAGTCAATGAAAAAGGCTATCGAAGATGTACGAAATAAGAAAATGGGCTCACTAAAAGCTTCTAAATTGTATAATGTACCCCGAACAACATTAAGACGTTTGGCAGCTACAGTAGATCTATCAGCCGATGTAGTAACTCATGCGAAATTGGGAAGAAAACCTACATTACCAGAAGAATTAGAAAAAGAATTAGTTCAGTATGTGCTAACAAATGAAAGAAAGTTGTTAGGTTTAACACGAAAAGATGTTATGACCTTAACCTATCAGCTGGCAGTAAAAAACAATATTACTCATAACTTTTCGGCGAAGACTGAAAGTGCGGGTAAAGATTGGTTAAAATCTTTTTTAGAAAGGTATCCGGAACTATCTTTCCGCCGCCCAACAGGTACTTCATTTGCCAGAGCTAAGGGATTTAACAAAGAAAGTGTGGACCATTTGTATGAAAAATTGATGGATGACTACAAGTTTCCTCCAGACAAAATATATAATGTAGACGAGACTGGAATTAGTGTGGTTCCGTCCCTAATGCCCCCGGTCCTAAGTCAAAAAGGGAAACGACAAATTGGTGCTTTGACATCTGCAGAAAGAGGCTCATTGATAACTTGGGTAATAAGTATGAGCGCTGGAGGTTCGTTTATTCCACCCATGATTATTTTTCCAAGAAAAAGAAGTCACCCACTTTTAATGAAAGGTGCTCCTCCTGGTGCCATACATGAGTGTCACCCATCAGGGTGGATCCAAACAAATTTATTCACAAAGTGGTTTCAACATTTCATTCAACATGTTAAACCCACTGAAATATCTCCGGTATTGCTTATTCTAGATGGCCATACAAGTCATACAAGAAACCTTGAATTGATAGACCTTGCAAGAAATAACCATGTCTACTTACTATCAATCCCTCCACATTCCATACACAAAATCCAACCACTAGATAAATCATTCATGAGGTCACAAAAAAAATATGTTTCTGATGAAATTGTATTATGGATCAGGAACAATTCTCGGCCTCTAACCCAATATGATATGATGGAAGTATTTGGACCCGCATATCTACGTACTCAAAGCGGTGAGATAGCTGTCAGTGGATTTCGTGGAACAGGATTATATCCTGTCAACAGAAATGTTTTTAAAGATCACGATTTTATTGATATTGATAATGAACAAGAGCATAGAACCAGTAATCAAGAAAATATAAGACCAGAGCCAACCACAGCGACGTCTACTCACACATCACACGTCACATTAGACAATGAATCTGACATGACACCCACTATAAACAAACTTGTTACGAATGATGCGAGTACTACCGTACCTGCTATAAGAGACGAGAACAAAACACCGCCTGTTTCCGTTGAACAAATTGTTCCAACAATTCACCAAAAATAGCAACTAGGAAAACTTCTAATCGAGGTAGAAAGGCTGGTAGATCGACATTGCTTACTTCATCCCCGTACAAAAAAGAATTGCAAGACTCTTTAAAAAAAAAACCAGACCAAAAAAGAAATACTGTGAATAAAGGAAAAAAAAAAGGTAAAAAGACAAAATCAAAATCTGAACAGGTAGAACGGTCTAGCTCGGAAGAAGAATATGAACATTTGTGCAGTGACGGTTCGGATGAAAGTCCAGATAGGAGCAATGTGGCCGATGCAAAGTGTTTGCATTGTGACGATCTCTACTCTTTGAATACTAGAGGTAAAATATGGGTTCAATGCCTTAACTGCAAATTATGGGCTCATGAAGAATGCTCAGGAGTGGAAACTGACATTTTTTTCTGCGAGTATTGTTCTGCAAAATAATGCATAATTTATTTTTATTTTTGTTTTTTTTTTTAATTTGTTATAGAGGGCAATATGGCTCACTTTTTTGCGGCCTATATGGCCGTAGGCCATATTGTCCTACTATAGTTAAATTTTAAAGATTGTTTAACATGCAAAAATACGAAAATTTAAGTTTAAGCTAGAGTTTTATGTCCTTAAATTTATAATTGTTGACAAGTACTATTTTCAAAGAACTGATTTTACCAATAAAGACTGTATGATCTCAAATATTTCAATTTATATTTCCAAAAAGGCTTATGGTGTGCCATATTACCCGAAGTTACTCTATTATATACCATCTGATAAAATTTGACCTGGACTGTTTGAAAAAAACAACATTTTTACGCATATTAATACAAATCTTTATTATCGTCTTCAAAATATGCTCCTTTTGAGCCAATACAAGCATGCCAACGGTTAATCCAATTTTCCATACACTTTTTATAGGCCTCGGCTGGGATGGCCTTTAGTTCCTTCAGCGAATTTCTTTTTATGGCCTCAATCGATGCATGGCGCGTTCCCCGGAGTGGATATTTAAGTTTCGGAAACAGGAAAAAATCGCAGGAAGCCAAATCTGGTGAGCACGGTGGCTGAGCGATGACATTTGTTTGGTGTTTGGCCAAAAATTCAGCCACAATCAGGCTGGAATGTGACGGCGCATTATCGTGGTGAAAAATCCATGAATTGTCTGCCCACAAATCCGGTCGTTTACGACGAATTGCTTCACGTAGACGACTCAAAACGGCCAAGTAGTTAGTATTCCTTATTAATCATTTGACCCTCTGGAACAAATTCATGGTGAACCATACCATAGTAATCGAAGAAAATGATCAGCATCACCTTGATTTTCGACCGACTATGACGTGGATTTTTCGGTTTTGGCTCATTTTTGGCACGCCATTCGCTAGATTGTTGGGCAGTGTCGACGTCATATTCATAAACCCACGTCTCGTCACCAGTAATAATGTTAACGTTTGATGAATGTAGGGTCTTCAGCTACGTTGCTAAGCATCTCTTTTGCAACATCTACTCGACGTTGTTTTTGCAAAAAATTCAGGTCCTTCGGTACGAGTCTGGCGGCGACGCGCTTTATACCCAAAACATTAACCATGTGTTGATTCGATTCATAAGAGATGTTAAGAGCCTCTGCTATCTCTCTAATGCCAATACGACGATTTTCGAGCACAATTCTCTTTACTTCTTCGGTGTTATCGTCGTTAACAGAGGTAGATGGACGACTCGCATGAGGCAAGTTTTCAACGACCTCGCGACCCTCACTAAATGCTTTATGCCCCTCAAATACTTGCGTTCTCGATAGAGTAGACTCCCCAAAACACTTTTGCAACATTTTCAATGAGTCTGTAGCCGTAATTTCATTGGAAACGCAAAATTTCAAGCAAACTCGTTGTTCAATTTTTTTTCCATAGTAAAAATCGCCAGACAAACTTTTCACGTCGTAAATTAATGGCTGCCAAATCCAGACTAATAAATGTATCCCGCTCAAACTTCGCATAAATGTCAAACGAGGTTGTACCAACCTAGGAAAAAAAAATCACTGATTGGTTTACTAGCATAGTTTAAATTGACCAGTCCGGATCAAAGAACAATGGCAATTTTTTACCTGAACGTTTTACGAAGCGTCTAAAAATAAGACAAAAGCGAAACTTAATTGTATTATTTAGTCGTTTTTTACACGGTGTTAGATTTACGTGGGAAAGCCACGAAAAAAACTTTTATTTAATAAGCTTTTAATTTGTTTTTTGTTTATTACCGGTAATACAATAAAAAAATAAAATACTATTTAAAATGATAAATAGCAATATTAATTTTTCTTTGTTGTAATTGCTACATAATAAAGAAACTAAATAATTGCGTTTGTTTTATGTATTTAACTATAAGATTAATCAAATATATTATTACAGGACAATTTAAATGACTGACAACTGACTAATAGTTTGACTGACTTTGACA
The DNA here is from genome assembly GCA_918358695.1 of Melinaea menophilus ssp. n. AW-2005. NCBI lineage: Eukaryota > Metazoa > Arthropoda > Insecta > Lepidoptera > Nymphalidae > Melinaea > Melinaea menophilus. The sequence goes on along the minus strand of OU911047.1, from coordinate 11,652,084 downwards.
CTATTGGAAGCATTTTAACTAGCTTTGCGTGGTCTATTTACTTTTACGCTGTCATCGCGACTTCTATGCGACTATTCATTCTCGGACGCCTTAACGGATTTCGATTGTGTCTTTCTGTTCTGAGTGTTCTTTTATCATGGATAGCAAGCGCAAGCACATATTGTGCGTGAATTGTAATATTTGCGTGAATACTCTTCGCCGATATCGGATTTTAGAACAAAATATAAGTGTGTACGATGCTGCAACTGAATTTATCCACAAATCGTAAGTTCTTAAAAACGCTATTTCCCGTGTTTATCCCTAAATTATATTAAATTAACTCGTTATTTATACTTTCAAACATAGTTTGTTATAATGCGTTAACACTTATTACAAAATACTTTCAGATAACTGATGAGGATTATGTTTGCGAAGCATGTTGGAAACTTTTAATAGATGCAGTAAATCAGAATCTTCAACAGAATACTGATAATGAACCACAAGCTGGACCGACACCAAGTCAGTGTGGTCATACCAATGTTTGTATTTTATGCGGATGTTCCCTCATACAAAGGCAAAATGAGAAAATATTAAGAAATAATCCCTCTGAACTACATTGGCAGATGATAGAAATAATTAAATGCTGTAAAGAATCACAACAGGTGTGTACATCTTAGTTTAAGTTCTGTTTCATGCTATTATTTTTATGTATTCTATACACATTGAACTTATAGGTTTTATTCTTTTAAAATGTTTGTTTGATTTTATTTATTTTAATATCTAATCTTTTTACAATTATTCAGATTGTGAAACTTACATAAATACATTTATATTATAAGTTTAATTTGCCCTGAATAACATAAATCCTAGATATATGTGTTTTAAACGCTAAAATCAGAAAGATTTCTTATATTTCTGCCAGGTAACAACTTCAGACAATGTATGCTATGCCTGTTGGTTGCGAACCAAAAGAGAGGTGTCCTACATATCATGAATGAATTAAGATTTGAAGAAGCCATTCAACATGGGGATGATGATGCCTCACATACTGAGCCACCTAACGAGCCTACTGCTGAGTATATCTCAATGCCAAAGTTGGCATATCTTTGGAGGACCACCAACCTCATGAAGATCCGCATGAGCAAGATATTGTCAGGCCATCACGCATTCAGAATACAGAGAATGGAACTATAGCATTACCAGATTACAGGAGAGCGGCCAATACTTGTAACCATTGCCTCTTTCCTGGCTGCAATAATATTGATACGCAGTGTTTAAAATATTATGTAATTAAAATACCACCTTGTTTTATTTTTACTATAAAAACCTATATTCGTTTTTTATTTTTCTTTATTTATAGACTTTTATACATATGTCTGTCCTATATTATCCTTATCTAAATAAATGTACAACTACATTTTTCTAAACAAAATATTTTTTTTTCATCTGTATACTATACTATATGATCGCTATAGAATAGCGATGCGCTTGTCGATTGGTGCTGCCTACACGATGGCGTTCGCGGGTTCGGTAGTAGGTAATTTGCTAGCACGCATTGGACCATCGGCTGATTAAGCTGCAATGCTTTTCCTATCTGGTGAAAGAGGCCTATACCCAGTAGTGGAATGTTAGAGATCTAAGCTTAGTTAATAGAGATAGCTATCCGACACATTTGCAAAGAAGAAAGATCGGTTTTCTTATATTTAGACAAATATTATTCATTGCAAATATATATTCGCGTTAATAAACGCGATAAAATCCATTCAAGACTTATTCCAACCCTTTACTAATCTAATAACTAATATTTAAAATACCATTTAAGAAATCTCTTACGTATTATTTTATGTTTGTATAGACTGTACCTACAATCAGTGACAACTAGTATTGACAGATAACCTCAAATTAATATTAAACAAAAACTTAAATATCTTTTTTTTGTGGCTTTCTAAAAAAATATTTTTTTCTGATTAAGCTTATGCAATGTTACTCCTATCGTTTAAACATTTTTTTATATTTAGACGCTTCAAATAGATGTCAGGTAAAATGATGTATGGAAAGCTGCCATTGTTCTTTTATCAGATGGTATATATATATATATATATACATAAACATAAATATAAACACGATTTGTACATTACATTTCTACTGGTATTGTCATTATAGCCTCAAAACCTTTTTGGTTTTTGTAAAATTTTTCGGAAAGGAATTGTACTGGAACTCAATATAGGTATAATAATATTTCAGTGATTTAGTTTTTTTTTTTACAAAATTTTTTTATTAAAATTTATCGAGTAGATTTTACGTGGTAATAAACAAACAGACATAGACATTATCAGTCTGTATGTATGTTTAAAAACTGACTGACTATTTTACATACAATAATTATTGAAATTTTTAGGTGATTGTCTTTACTTGATACATAAAGGAACTGTCGCGATTTACTCTGAATCAGGCAAAGGTGTGTCGCTGATAGAGAGGATTTTGAGAGCTCTGTTGCAAGCTATACCACTGTTTATGAAGATATCAAAAAAATAGCCACAAACAGATTGGAAAGAACGACCATGTTGGACGAACATCACAAGAGCGATATTAAAATGAAAGTGAGAAAACGAGCTGACAGTGTCAACTATCAAATATAACTAGGTTTAAGACGCTCATTGTATTGGAAATAAAACAATAATATATTTGAATCGTTTATTTAACCAGCCACCTTGGAAATATAGAAAATAATTTACACATAATCTTCTTCTTTATCCTTGGAGGAAACTTTCTTTGATTCAGATACATGTGAACTTGTTGAGTCATGATGAAGTAATTTGAACGTGCGGACTCCGATACTATAATTGCTATTATATATTTAAATGTACAATGCAAAACCAACATCTAAAAGTGTTACAATAATATATATAATAATATAAATAATAACAATAATATTACTTTTAAGTAGAAGACCTTATGTTTCATTTTGAAATAGATTATTTCTTAATAATAAATTCTACTATTATAACCAAATACAGTATGTTGTATTGTAATTGTTGTGTTATTATTATTATTTATAAATGCTGTTTTATTTTTCTATTTGTCTTATCTTATCTTTTATAAATGAACTGTCTTAATTCTACTAAATGTAATCTTGTTTCCAGTTGGTACGAATGTTACCTTAGATATGAACCACGCGACCATCAAATAGATCTCGAAGCAACCGTCTTCCTCCAACAAATTCAAATTTTGCATTTCCTCGCAACATACCAACTTAAAAAGACAATAATACTTTTTAAGATTTACCAAAATAATAGTCTTTTTGTCATTAATTACCAGTACATATAAATCGACAATCGATTTTGTATAACCTAAATAGTGTTCCTTCTTGAAAATCGATTAATTAATAATTATATCGCCACTTACCCGCTCTATCTAAAACATACAGAAATCGGACTTCCGAAGTTTTATTCCAGAGTTGGCCGATTGTTATCAAGGAACAATTACGAGGTGTAGTCGGAGTAAACGTCTCTTCAAAAATATATTCCAATGCAAACTGAAAGTACATGTTTCAAAATAAATATTGCACTAATAAAAAGGTGACTTCGGCAGTTAATTCTACATTTATCTGTATTAAATATTTTGATCCTAATCATGAGTTATTAAAGAAAAACAATTGGTTAAGAAATAAGATAGTCCGTAGTATTATTAACTAAATACCTGAGCTTGAATGACTTCCAACAGGTTCTCAATATACACGTAATGTTTAGGAACACGTAAAACTCTCATCGCTCCAAAAACTAGTTCAAGTGTTATGGCTTCAGTTTGAAAAATATACGGGATAATACTACCGATGGACATAAGGTCCAAAATCAATCAGGAACCAGAATACTTCACCAGGATTTTATTCAAATCTAATTCAACAGTTTTACAACTATATCCCTCCACGTATCCCGTAAAAAAGTTAATAAAAATATTCAATAAGTAAATTAAGTCTGTGCACAGGAGGAAAAACTTGAGATCGGTCTGTAATGAAATATACTTTGTCCAAGACAAGGGTTTTTTCAAGGTTAAAAATACATGACAAATGCTTTAAAAACCTACGTTTCCCTTAGGATGTGTTGAGCTATAATGAACAGCCATCATAAAAGTCGTAAGAAATCGAATGATGACGAAGAAAATTTCGATCCATAGTCGAAGTTTGCTGTACGGATGTATTGAATACGCGTACAATCTATACTGTCTATGCTTTTCTTCACACAGCGCTGCGTAGGACCTTCAAATTTTAACATATTAATGTATATCCATTTGTAATTTATTAAAGTATGTCATACTTGTAAAGTTTACGAGCTCTTGTATCTCCCATTTGAACTGCAATTAATCTCAACACGAAATTCCTGAACCAACTACATTTTATTTCGTAGCCCGATATTTTATCCTTAGGTAGAACACAATTGTGTCCTTCAAAATATTCATGAGATTATTCAGATTCAGGGGCTCCAACATCGTTTTTATTTTCTTGGGACATTTTTTATGTACTTTATTAATTTAATACAATATTTTTGTAAAAAAACTTTATTTGACAGATAGAATGACGTTAAAAGATTTGCTAGCGCTTGGCAGAGAATAACTTACGCTTCCTTGAAATATTAAACAAATAAAATTAGTTTAACATTAAATAAACAATAATATTAATATCAACTTTAAAACTAAGCTTGTTTATGTCCAATAAATTATAGATTTCCCTATCCTCCATGTTTCAGCACAGATTTTTGAACACAACGCTGCACAAAGAACAACTTGTTCGGTGTTCTCAATAAGAGTTATTCGCCTGAAATCAAAGTAATATTTAATAATTAATTATTAATAACGTTAATAATAAAAAGTATAAAATGAAATATACATACTCTAAGCAAAATTCAAAGTAGACATAATCGAATAATGGCGTCTTACAAGTAGAGCTGTAAAAGTAACGAAAAACAGTATACCCATATGTACTCGTTACTCTAACAATGAGTACTCGTTACTCCTGATACCTCATAACATGCTATATTAATTAGAGCTGTAGCGAACCGTATGAATTCGGTACTGAGTAACGGGTGTGCCATCTAGAACACATTATAGTTGCGTAAGGTGCATTTTTTCATTTTGAATTAATTTTTATTTTGGACCCGAGTTATTCTAAATTTAATTTAATTTAATAGGTAAAGTGTAGAACTGCAAGAGAAATGTTGACGGAATCTACTAAGTTTTCAATGGATTTACAATTTTCTAAATTTTAACTGTGATCTTATATTATATCACAATAATAACACCGCAATCTATTAAGCATCGATTATAATAAAAAAGCAACAAATAAATGTCAAAAATTATTTATTGACAATAAAATTTAAACATTCTAACGATAAATCAACATAAATTAGTTTTGCTTAGTATAAAATGAAAAATATTTTAACAAAATTACAACAATAACAAAAATCTTTTTCTCTTAAAATGAAATAAAATATAATTATTAAATAAAAACATTTTATTGCAAAAATCTTTGGTTCGTATTTAAAAATAACCGTTTCAATACACGCATAGCAACAGAACGTGTGTGAACTAAAACAGTGTAGGTACTCCTAGTACGAAAAATGCGAGTAACGAAATGCGTTCGTGTGTAACGTTTCGTTACTCGGTACTAGACGGCGCACCCGTTACTCAGTACCGAATACATACGGTTCGTTACAGCTCTAATAAGAATTATTTGTCTGAAATCAAAGTAATATTTAATTATTAATAATCTATTAACGTTAAAAGTAAAAAGTATAAAATTAAATATACATACATACTCTAAACAAAATTCAAAGTAGACATAATCGAATAATGGCGTCTTACGAGTGACATTTTCACATCTTGACAAAGGTCCATTAGACAAGTCGTCTTGAATAAAGCGCGGTAAATAAGAAAAATATTCTTCCACAATATTTGTAGGAACGCAATATCTTGAAAGTATTTTGTTTCCTTTAGTTATGTAAGAGTCTAAACTAATTTCATTATCATTTCTTTTATAAACTGTTATTGTTCACGTTGATATCTCTGAAGTGCTAGTTTAAATGTTTTATATTATTATTAAGTTCCAAATCACTATAATTAGTTTCAGAATATATATTTATTCTGATTTTCATTTAGTTTTCTGATCGTGATCTATCGCACCATGTAACTTTCTTTTACAAATCTCCAATAAACTCGGCGGCGTTATTGAAGCTTTACTTAAAATATTTAAATATTTTGTTGGAAACTGTATCGCCATTTTAGATTTTATAAAATCTTTATCCAGATGAATTTCAGCACTTTTCTGGGGAGTGATGGCACATCAGTGAGTGTAAAGTGCTGATGGGGGGACACCGAGATAAGCTTTTAGATTTTGATCTCATTAAGATGACGGAAACTGTGATTGTAAGTTGACTTTCATAATTTTAATTTACCTAAAAAAAATACTAACACCATTTTGCATAGAAAAAGTCATCCATATTTAAATTTATTTTAAAATAATAAACGTCAAACCATCTTTCTCACCTCAATCAGACTGTCACATGCAAATATATATAATGAAAACACAACATATTAAGTAGATATTGAATGTTAATTAATATTGATGTTTATTTTATTAATTTAGTGTACATTAACCATCCCAAAGTGTACCACAAGAGGGCTGCGCAATCATCCACAGCGGGGGCGGGTCCCTCATAGCGTGCGGGAGCGCCAGTGGCACTGTGTCCCTCCGCGACGCGCGGTGTCCGGGCCGCGCCCAGCACAGCTTCACAGCACACACGGCCTGCCTCTCCGACCTCGACATGCAGGGGGACCTGCTCATCACCCGCGGGTTCACACAGTCGTTAGTTGTAATTGTTCCTGCTTTTAAGATAGCCAGTATTTACTGCTTTTAAAATAACCAATATTTGCATAAATCCTAGTTTTATAAAGCCAGTTTTTACATAAATCTTCCTTTTTAAATAGCCAGTATTTATTGAATATTTGTTACCGGATTGCCCATTAACTGCATAAATCTTAATTCTATAATAGCATTTTCTTACTATTCCAGTTACCAGGTGCGTAGCGTTCTCAAATGTTTATTTATTTATTTAACATTAATGTATAGAATTTATATATAACAAAATTATTTTAAAGATTTGTTGTACAAAAACACTGCTTTTTTTCAAAATAAAATCTCTTCCAGCAGGCACGTGAAATTATTATTAAGTTGTTAAAAATTAACTTAATTTATAGTAATGTCTTATCATCAGTAATCACACATTACATTTAATACCACTTAACCCTGCTTCCAGTGGTGCAGTACCAGTCCCGGACCCGTACGTGGTGGTGTGGGACGTGAGACACATGAAGGGTAACACGGCCTAGTCCATCCCAACTGTCTCAACACCGTTGTTGCTGCACTTTGTACTGTCCGTCTCAGGCCGAGCGATGGCGCTGGCTTGTGATGGAAATGTAATGTTGTTACATATCAATGAAACTCAGGAGTCGGAGTATCAGAGCATGTTTCAGGTTTGGTTATAATTGTATTGTATGTGTCCTGTCATATGTATGAAAGTTTGTCCAGATGTATGTATGTTGTTACCCTTAACAGAAAATGCTGAATGGATTTTGATAAATTTAACAGTAATAGAGTTTCAACATCAGAATATACCACATATAATTCATAAAGATTGAAAGGGGGAAGGAATAATAAAGATGAATATCACCAACTAATCTTGACTATATCAAGCAAATCCGCGTTCAATACTTAGTTACAATCATTGAGAATTGTATGTATCATACAAATAATTTATATTTATATATTGAATTGATCTTTAATATTATGTAACTTTAACTCCAGGTGTCCACCCGCAGCTCCCCGTGCGTGTAGGACGTGTCCCCCACCAGCCAGGCCATGGTGTTTGGTGACCGGGGGGGACACCTGCACCTCTTCTCGCCCCAGCACAACGACCAGCCAGTCTTTAATAACTTCTCCAGGTTGGAATATTTAGTGTGCTATATATACATATACATATATATACTAGTGAATGGAATGTAGTTCCTATTGCTTATTGCTTCTTCTGGCCAAATCACGGGGCTATAACAAATACTTATTTCGGTGACTTTGCCTACGTTTGCTACATAGTTCTTTTAATTTACTTTGCAGGGTTGTACACACAGTATTTATTTAATATATATTATCTTATCCATGCTGAAGTTCATTTTCTGTGTTATTTCCAGTGTATCCTTAGTATATGTATTATAAATAAATTAGTTTTAATTACAATTATTTATATTCTATTCTCAGCCATAACTTTTGAAATGTTTCACACATCGCCTTTTACTTATATAGCAGTCTTTTTGTGTGTTTATTATATATATATAATAATTGTCTCTGTCCTTGTTTCCAATGAAAAATTTTATACTTTTAACATAAGATTTATAAGTTCTTTGTAAATAATTCCACCGATAACTAACATAGCATTTGAAGGAATGGTGTAACTTGTATTAACGTTTTAAATCTGTGTTATTAATAACCAATCCACAATTCGAGATAAAAATCAACCTCAATTTACTTTTTACTGGTAATATTGAATGTCTTATGGAATTTGGTCTTTTGGATAAGGATTTTGAGTTTGGTAAATTAGTGACAAGCAATATTATGTATTTATATATAATGTATATATATACCGTAATATATATATATATATATACATTACAGTATAATGTATATGTAATATATATATATATATATATATATATATATATATATTATTACAGTATAAATTAAAGCACCTTTTGCCCCCGTCTTCGCTCGCGTGTAGTTCGACACTAGTTGGTAAATTACGATTAACTTAAAACAATTTTTTTTCACTTCATCTTCAAAACGTTCGTTCGCTCGTTCGTTTTCACATTATGTAACTACAGAACAGGCGATTTTTAATTAATTTCCACAAAATATATCCTAAGATTTGCGGCTTATTATTTATCAAAATCAGTGAAATGGTTATTGACATCAAATAGGCAAATTATGTAGAACTCTTTCTTCCATATCTTCAGTGAAGACTTTCTACATATTTGCCTATTGTCTGTCTATGTATGTAATAACCATTTCACTGGTTTTGATAAAGCTTTGATAAGTTTTGATAAATATTAAGCCGCAAATGTTAGGATATATTTTGGTAAATGTTCTTCTCTAGTAGAAAGAGTGGAAACAATTTACATATTAACAAATTATTGTGATAGGAGAAGGGTGATGATGTCTGTTAATAAATTAAAGTACATTTCAGATGCCGTACATTATAGAGGACCTCCACGACCTGCAGTTCAACTGCAGGCGGACGGGACCGGCGGTACATCTTGCAGCCGATACCGAGATACTATTTGAAGGTAATAACTTGATAATTTTTATATCTTAAACACTTGCAATTTCGATGAGAACTGAATTTGTTTCCATACACACACACACACACACACACACCGACACGCGCACACCGACACGTGCACACACCGACACACACACGCACACCGACACACACACACACACCGACACACACACACACACACACACACACACCGACACACACACACACACACCGACACACACACAGACACACACGCACACCGACACACACACACACACACACAGACACACACACACACACCGACACACACACCGACACACACACACACACACACACACCGACACACACACACACACAGACACCGACACACGCACACCGACACACGCACACCGACACACGCACACACCGACACACGCACACACCGACACACACACACCGACACACACACACCGACACACACACACACACACCGACACACATACACGCACACCGACACACACACACACACCGACACACACACACACACCGACACACACACACACACCGACACACACACACACACAGACACCGACACGCGCACACCGACACACGCACACCCACGCCGACACACACACACACACACCGACACACACACACAGACACCGACACGCGCACACCGACACACGCACACCGACACACGCACACACCGACACACGCACACACCGACACACACACACACACACACCGACACACACACACCGACACACACACACACACACCGACACACACACACACACACCGACACACACACCGACACGCACACACACACCGATACGCACACGCACCGACACACACACAGACCGACACGCACACACACCGACACGCACACGCTCACACACACCGACACGCACACAGACAGACCCACACACACACACCGATACGCACACGCACCGACACACACACAGACCGACACGCACACACACCGACACGCACACGCTCACACACACCGACACGCACACAGACAGGCCGACACACACCGACACGCACACACACACCGACACACACGCACACCGACACGCGCACACCGACACACGCACACACACACACACGCACACACACCGACACACACACACACCGACACACACACACACGCACACCGACACACGCACACACACACCGACACACACACACCGACACACACACACACACCGACACACACACACCGACACACACACACACACACACACACACCGACACACACACACACACACACACACACACACACACACACACCGACACGCACACACACCGATACGCACACGCACCGACACACACACAGACCGACACGCACACACACCGACACGCACACGCTCACACACACCGACACGCACACAGACAGACCCACACACAGACCGACACGCACACACACCGACACGCACACGCTCACACACACCGACACGCACACAGACAGACCGACACACACCGACACGCACACACACACCGATACGCACACGCACCGACACACACACAGACCGACACGCACACACACACACCGACACGCACACACCGACACGCGCACACACCGACACGCGCACACACCGACACGCGCACACACCGACACGCGCACACACCGACACGCGCACACACAGACACCGACACCGACACACGCACACCCACGCACACACACACACACCGCCACGCGCACACACAGACACCGACACCGACACACGCACACCCACGCACACACACACACACACACACCGACACACACACACAGACACGCGCACACCGACACACACACACACCGACACACACACACACACGCACACCGACACACACACACACACCAACACACACACCGACACACACACCAACACACACACACACACACCGGCACACACACACCGACACGCACACGATCACATACCGACACGCACACACACCGACACGCACACGCTCACACACACCGACACGCACACAGACAGACCGACACACACCGACACGCACACACACACCGACACACACACAGACCGACACGCACACACACCGACACGCACACGCTCACACACACCGACACGCACACAGACAGACCGACACACACCGACACGCACACACACACCGATACGCACACGCACCGACACACACACAGACCGACACGCACACACACACACCGACACGCACATACCGACATACACACACACACACACACACACACACACCGACACACACATACCGACATACACACACACACACACACACTCACGCAGAGCGCTTCCTCCCTGAGAGGCTCATGCGTCCGCCCTTGGCAGCGGATCGTAGGGCGAGTGCGGCTGCCGTTATTGCCCCTCGTCAACCGGGTGAGGCAAGACCTGCTGGGGGTCCCGTGTCAGCCACAACGCCGGCTGCCGCCGTTTTGAGCTTCACAAACTCCCGCCTGTGGGCTTTAATTTCTGCCTTTACGGCCTCCATCTTTCGGATCAGGCGGTAGTTTGCAGCCCTCAGACGGCGGGTCTGATCAGTCTCAGTACGCCTAACGAGCTGATTTCCTTCCAGAACGGAAACAGCGCTTTGACCCGCCAAGGCCTTAGCTAAGAAGGACTTGGACCATCGGTTGGTTAAAGGCGGCTTGTTTTCCTATCTATGCTAGAGAAAGGCCTATCTATGACTAGTACTCGAATGTTACAGGCTTAGTTTAAAGATTGCTATCCGAATTATTTGCACATTGAAATGATTTAAGAAATCTCTTACATATATTATTATTTAGACTGTACCATAATCAGTGTTAACTAACTATTATTGACAGATTAACCTTATGCAATGTTAACCCTTATCGATTAAACATTTTTTTATTTTTAAAAGCCTCATTTAGATAAAGTGTATGAACAGGTAAAGTGTATGGAAAGCTGCCATTGTTCTTTATGTTAAATTAAATTGATATATAAATAATATATAAAATATGAATTGAAATGTTACTTTATCTTTTTCATATAAACTTTGATCTTTTCATATAAGCTTTTATAAAAGAATAAAAATTCATTTCATTTTGTTCCTAAAGCCACTCTATTGGCTCAAACGTGCGCTAAGGAATTCTGTCTTATCTGTGCATTGGGTACGTAATAATAACACAACACAAAATAACTCTTTATTCCATCAGAACAAATTAATACGTTACATATAATCTTAAATACAATATATATATATTTTTTTACAATTCCTTCAAATATCAAAGAGAAAATTATTTACAATATATTTAAAAAATCTATTTTAAAAGTAATATATTTTTTATAAGAGACATTGTATTCTTAACTAATTACAAAATTTCGTACATCAAATAATTTAACAAATAACTATTACAAAACTTTACAGTTTAATTTACATACAACTATTGACAAGACAAGAAGATTTTATTTCTATATAAACAGTAATTTACAAATATTTCTTAATATATCTTTAACGAACATCGGGAATTCTAATATTAGGTGAGGCACATCTTCGATCTTCTCTGGTTCAGACACATGCTAAGTCGAGAGGTCAGCATGTCCGGTAAAAAAAAGCTGTGGTAGCACTGCTTGGCTTTAACTTCGTTATGCTTTGTACGCCGTGATGTCATCCGGGAAGAGGATCTTCGTAATGGACGCCGTCTCGCTGGTTCTATATCTTCTATCCCATTCTCGCTGCTTCCCAAAAGATGTAGAGCAAAGGTCGTAGTCTGGCTTCATTATTGATCGCAGGGTAGCCGATTCTTTAGGATAGGAAAGTCGGCCGATAGTCACGAGGCCGATATGTGGTTGGACCCAATACACAGATGTTTTTACCGAGGATCTTGCATCGGTTTATGCTTTGCTCGTGTCTCCACTGCCATGGGGTTTGTGCATTGGTTGTTTCTGCGTTTATTATTGTCTGGAGAGCCGCCATCGAGTCACTGTTTACGACAAAGTCTGTATCGTGGCTTTTTAAAAAGCTCCGCTGCTGCTCTTTTTAGAGAAAAAAGTTCCGCTTGGTAGACGGTACAATACGAGTGCAGTGTAAGCTTCTAATAACCGGGGTGTCGGTTTGAGACTTCAGCATGGATAGAGAGGGACCCCTTTCGTTGCTTCAAATACGCTGCTTCCTGTATGCGAAGAAGATAGTAATTGCTATTGATACAATAACTACTAATACTCAAATCTCTATCTGATCCATCCGACGTCCTAAGTCAGTCTCAGAGAACTCTTCTTCCTGGTATATCTTTATCTATTATTTAATTCCCACAGGTTTCCTGTTCCGCTCCCTGGACTCCTCCCGCGGTTCGTCGGTCCCCGCCGGGAACTTCCTCCGCGCGTTCCGCACCGTGCCCGAAGCGGCCGCGCTCGGCCTCATGCTGCCCGAGCGGGCGCCCCCCAGGGAGGACTCCGCCGCGCTGGTGCAGGTGAGCACTCCTCCCTCTCTCGAACACTTAAGGCTCCCCCGCCCCACCTTAAACAGCAGACCTGAAGAATTAATGCATAATTTTTATAGATAACAAGACAGAAGACGTTTATTTTGTATTTTTAGCAACGGCCTTTTAACACTTTCGCTGCCACCAGATTTTCTGGAAATTGAGCCCTGTGTGCGGTTTCAATTTTTTATATAAACGTTTGCATAAAGGCATTTAAATAAGCGGAAAAATAGTAATAAAATTGTTGAGCCAATTAAATACTATAAAAAATTGACTTTTAATTGCTCCGTACATGCTACGGCCCTGGCACAGCTTTTAAGAACAATGTTATGTAGGCTAGCCTAACTAGCCTAATAATACCAGGTCCGTAGCATCTACGGAGCCAGCACACGGGGTGCAACTTGCGTCTCCGTACACGCTACGGAGCTGGCAGTGAAAGTGTTAATTAAAATAATCTAAGAACACGAACTAAAGATAATTAACACTAATTAATGTAATTACCTCAATTATTACGACAGTGGGTAGTTATAAATAATTGATAAGTGAACGCTGCGCGTGCCCGAGAGCAAGTGAGCTGAGGTGGTCGTGATGCCAATGTCCGTCGGTTTCCTCTACTCGGGTGGTGCCTTCGGTAATCTTCGTCATCGCTAGCGCCACTAGCCCCACCACTTCTTAGGAAGAAGTCAATTCTAATATGGCCTCTCCCGACTGGTGAACACGTCCACGTCTTCATTCCGATGAAAACGGACTCGCCGATGTTTACATCGGGATGTTCAACATTGTCACTATCTGTAATAGAATAAATTTTATTACAATTTAGATTTGTTATATAATATTTAAGTTAATTTATATTTAAAAATTTATTATTAGTAAAAAGTTAGTAGAGCGAGCACCTCTGTCACGTTCCGTTGTATACGGGTGGGTATAGGGTGAATCAAAACGATATGGCTCTGTTAACATAACTGGTATTTACTTATTGGCTTACAATACTTACCGAAAATTATCCAAAGAAGAAATTAATTTATTTGAGAACACGAGTACGTCACCAACGTTTACTAAGACTGTCGGAATTAATAAGCAATCGCAAGGTTTTAGATACGGTTCTTTTGTATAAAGTTGGGGGTATTTTAACTTTAGGGCATTTTTAAATCTTAAAATATCTTAAATAATTTTTTGATTATGCAACTCGGGCATAATATTGTTACCCGAGCTTACCAGATGAAATCGGTGGCCATTTCAAGCCAAAATATTCATTGCTGGGAAGCGTGAATAGTTAATAGTTAGCTAAGCTAAGTTTCCGATCTGATCCCTCTTTCTCTTTGAAGGGAACAATGGGAAACGCATAAGGTCTCGCTAAAGAAAGTTTGTAAGGCCTACAGTAAATAGGTAAGCTGCTAGTCAGCGTTACGTGCATACAGTAGCATACGTATTAACAGAGCTTAAAGTTAAATTAACGATCGTTAATAACCTTTCACGAAGAGAACCCGTTAAATTTGTAGTAATAGATTGCGATTGGTCACAGCTGAACATGTAACAACATTTACGTTAGTATTACAGAACGTTAAACGTTCTCCGTTTACGCGCACATAGACAACACTCACGGTTTAATACGTCCGGTACGATCATACAAATAGATGAAACAAGAAAATCATCTGATAATGAAATATCAAATTCAATTACTAATGTTACGTAACTAGTCGACTCAATAATTTGACTGCCTCATTTAATATGTGGGTATTTGGTTGCAATTATAAAATTGTCAGATATTAGTGACACTCGCGAACCACTGTCAATTAGAACATCAGTTGAAATACTCTGTATGACCCGCGCTAACAATGTCGTTTGATCTACCCTCAAGTTCACGACAAAAATTTACGGATGCGTTTCGAGATTCAGAACTGATTTTCGCCCAACATTCACTGACGTTATGACCAGACTTTACAGAAGGTACAGATAACTTTGAGTACGTTTCGAATATTAGATTGTAAACCGAACGAACCGGGCTTATTATTACCCAAAGTAATACATATATTTTGAACGTCTAGGGCACGATCGCTGACCATGAACACGCCACATGAAAAACATTTAAACGTCTTGGAATCGATATAAGTTTGATTAAATCGACGCTTTCGTATAAAATTATCGTTAGTATTACGATTGCTACGCACAGGATCATTTGCAGTTCGCGGAGGCTTCACAAAGTTTTAAAAAAATCAACCGAGACTTTAGAATTAACGGCGATGTCACGAATCTGTGGGTCGGCAAAGCCGTATAATCGTAAATAACTACAATGAGATCATCATCATCATCATCCTCAAACGTAATAATGACCATCGCGTATAATTTGCATACGTGGCGTAGCGATCCTAACTACAATGAGATCATCATCATCATCATCATCATCCTCAAACGTAATAATGACCATCGCGTATAATTTGCATACGTGGCGTAGCGATCCTAACTACAATGAGATCATCATCATCATCATCATCATCATCCTCAAATGTAATAATGACCATCGCGTATAATTTGCATACGTGGCGTAGCGATCCTAACTACAATGAGATCATCATCATCATCATCCTCAAACGTAATAATGACCATCGCGTATAATTTGCATACGTGGCGTAGCGATCCGAGTCCATAAAAAACGATTGATTATTCGTGCACAAAATTGGCATGAATTCAATTTTAAAATACGACTGCGATCGCTAGTGACCCATTCTTGTAACAACAAGAAAATCAACTTATAATGAAATATCAAATTCAATTACTAATGTTACGTAACTAGTCGACTAAATAATTTGACTGCCTATACCTCAATAATGAATATGTGGGTATTTGGTTGCAATTAAAATGCTTTACAATATTGTCAGACATTAGTGACACTCGCGAACCACTGAATTATATAAGAACATCAGTTGGATATACTCTGTATGACCGCGCTAACAATTTCGTTTGATCTACCCTCAAGTTCACAACAAAAATTTACGTATTGGTTTCGGAGATTCGGAACGGATTTTCGCCCAACATTCACTCAAAATTTGAAATATAAAAATGAATCGGACTTACTTGGATATTGCACTTAATGCTCCGATGATGCTGTATTAGTGCTGCTAGCGTGGGACTCGGGCAGCGGCGGCGGCGAAGTAATTCTTCTCCACGGCTCCGACGCCACCACCGGCCGCAGGCAATGGGCGAACGTCTTCCACGCGTGTCCCTAACGAGTCCGAGTCACGGGCATCGTTCACATTTGAGCTCTCTAAAGCAGTTAGATGCGCCAGTATCATTTCTAATTGATCTCGAACGTCTGGCACATCTGAACTTCTTCCTACCCTACTTCTAGTTACATCTCTATCGGCCATTTCGTTGTTAATAAGTTAATTTATAAAATAAACTATTGCCAGGACAACCAAAAGCGAATAGAGCACAAGCCCTATCCCACTTCTGATTTTAGCAACGGCCTTTAAATAAAAGAATGACACGAACTAAAGAAAATTACTTGACAAAAAAATAATTATTACGGCAGAGGGTAGTTATAAATAATTGACAGAATAATATCCAAGCTAAGACAAGTGAACGCTGCGCGTGCCCGAAACAAAGTGAGCTGAGGTGGTCGTGATACCAATGTCCGTCGGTTGCCTCTACTCGGGTGCCTTCGGTAATCTTCGCCATCGCTGGCCACGCCCCTCGACCCCTTCTTAGAAAGAAGTCAATTCAATGACTGTATATAAGATTTTTATAGAAGGCATATTTTTATAGACACATATCTCATATATTATATATTTTATATATTTATATATATATATACTATATATTTTATATATTTAAAAATTTCGTCTGTATTTAACTAGAAGATATGGTGGTTTCCGGTTGTTTTTGTTATAAACCAAAGTTATGTTTTGTTTTTGTTTCGTGAAAATGAATTTTTGAATATTACAACCAAGCGAAAAAAATTACACAATTCTCTGTAAAAATCCATAACATATATCATTTTACCTTTCAGAGCTGGAATCGTTTCATCCTTCATCAGATGCACGCTGAAATATTAGAAACGAAGAGAAAAGAAAAGGAGCTAGCCTACATAGCACAGAGACTGGGACTAGTGAGACCCGGTAATGAGACTGTGCAGAAGTTACTAAATGGAGAAATAGACGAATTCGAGTTGGACATGCAGTTTTTAGACCCCTCCTTGGCAGAGAAGAAGGACTGCGGTGAAAACTGGCACAATGATACGAGTGAGTTGTAATTCATTATTAAAAACGAGAAGAAGAGAGAAGGAGAGATAGCGAGAGAGAGAGAGAGAATTTAAAATACGCAATTGCTTCTAAATTGAGTTTACTAAAGAAATAAAATAATTAATAAATATTGTAAACTAATATTTGATGAGTAGCAAAATTTTCAGCTTAGTAATTATCTGATATGTTTTTCAACTTAATTTCCAGCATACCTGAACCGTCCACCCCAAGCGGAGTGTGAGGACCTCATTGAAGCTCCTGAATCTCCCGAACCTGAGGAAGCTCCTCCTCCCATCGAGGAGTCGGAGATACCACAGCTGTTGGCAATCGGGAGACAACAGATCAATAGATGCATGAAGTGTAACAAGGAGGTTGGTTTTGTTATTTTAATTAAGATAATACCAAGCCATGAGTATTAATATAGCCAATATTTAACAATGAAAGGTATATTATAATATTAATCAGTGGTTTGTTAGTTCATTAGGGATTTACTTTTTATATTTTTTATTATCATAAGGAACTTGGAAGTGGAGAAAAACTAAGAGTTTTTAGAACTAACATGACGTTATCTCGACAGTTACCTTTAGTTTTCGCTCAGCCAGGAACAGCTGGTGTTATGTGGAGTTCCAGGTTTCCAGTGATCACTTGTGTATGTCAAATGGGAGTGTCAGGAGGGATTGTTTTAATACCATATTTATCAACATAAATCCTTCTGTAAAGACAATCATGCATGTTCCAGGAGGAATTAAGTGATAACGCAATGTTCCAGGAGGAGCGCGACACGGTGGTGTTGGCGTGCGCGCTGCAGTACGGCGCGGGGGCGTGCTTCCCGGAGCTGGTGAGCGCAGAGCCACGCCCGCCTGGTGCGGCGCCTGCGCCAGGTTTACGCACACCGCACAGACCGGCCGGATACTGCGGTGAGAACACACACACACACACACGTACGCACACACACACACACACACACACACACACGCCGACGTGCCTCGTGTGCCTGGTGCAAGTCCTTGGCGCACTGTATATGAAGCAAAAAAATATATATTTCTTTCTTACTTTACAGACTGTCGCCAATACTGACGATAAATTGCGGAGGACTGACCGCTCAGGAAAAGGCGTTCTGGTCGAAGGGAGGCCAGGAACCCACGGTACGATCAGTTTACTTATGCTTTGCGAATGTAAAGATATTACTTTTTAAGCTATCTAACATTTTTGCTTACACATTGTCTCATACTATTAAATGATGACCAATTTATAATCTATGCAAAACAAAAATATATGTTATATCTTAATATTCCAGCAGGAAGTGATCAAAAGGAGCGGGAGCGGTAAGCCGTGCAGGTACGGGCTGCACTGCGCCAGGCCGGGCCGCCGGTTTAAACACCTAGAGAGGTACACAAACTGACTAATATATATATATATATATATATTATAATTGTCACGGTGAGAATGAAGAAGAACGTGCTCAGGTGGTTTGGGCACGTTGAACGAATGAGTGATGAAAGAATGGTAAAAAAGATTTATATGGGAAAAGTGAGCGGTAAGAGAGACAGGGGGAGGCCTCGAGTGACCTTCGAAAATACAGTAGCTACGATACTGGAGGAAGGTCACGTAAAAAGCATGAGGACCCCCCGGAGGGCATGTATGAAGCAGTTGATGTCTGTGGCCGAGGCGAAAGAGGTATGCAGAGACCGTAGCGTTTGGCGCTCCGTCGTCTCTGGCTACCCCGCAAGGGATATGGCGTGAAGGTGAAAAAAAAAAAAAAAAAAAAAAAATATATATATATTATAATAATAAATAGTTATTCGTTGTCTCTTTAATAATTGATTTTAAACTATTTGATATCAAATTATATTATTTGTAGACCGGCACCGGCCCAGAGTACTCGGGAGCAAGGCTGCGTCCTCCCCCACTACTTACACATCAGGCTGCAGCGGTTAGCGACAAGGTAATTATTAATTAATTAATTAATATTGATTATAAATATCTTTATAACACTGCCTTAGGATTGAATTTTACTGTCATATGTATCTTATCCACGTTGAATCATTACAAGTGATTGTTTGTCATCAAATGAGTGTTAGGAAGGTCTATTGATAACATACTTATGAAAAGAGCACTTCTGTAAAGACTTGGGCAACTAATAATAGATAGCAATTAAAACTAGTAAAATTATGACTGCGAGAGCCTTGTGTCAGCGCTGGGAAACATGTGTGACAGATCACCAGGCCCCTCCCCCCTCCCCTATCCCCCAAGTATACAAGGCATAAAGAGAATTGCTAGCGATGATGATTCGCTGCTAAGAAAAATAGCAGTATTAAT
Source organism: Melinaea menophilus ssp. n. AW-2005 (assembly GCA_918358695.1). Lineage (NCBI taxonomy): Eukaryota > Metazoa > Arthropoda > Insecta > Lepidoptera > Nymphalidae > Melinaea > Melinaea menophilus. Next base: position 11,631,793 of record OU911047.1, on the reverse strand, counting down.
ATAGTGTTGTGACTAATATGTGCGTGTGTGCGTGTGTGTGTGTGTGTCTGTGTATACTAATTATATATGTATGTGTAAATATATATTTATTTTATTGTTTTGTCCCGCACTATTTGGTATTTAAGACAATGGTAATAGTAAGTCTTCTGTTGTTTTATAATCTAGGCCTAGTAGCCATTCAGAAATTGTAAGTTTGCACGAATGTTTAGTAAAAGGATAAATGATCATTGACTTACTTGTTTGTTGTAAAGCGGGGGACCGAGGTAGCAAAAAAATTTATGAGAGAAGGTGGATTTGAACATTTTACTGGGACATTTGTATTGTTTGTGTCGTTTATTTTTGTGGGATATGTTTTAAATGGGAGTGTTGTTTTAGAATATATTATAAAATAAAAAGTTGTCTAACCGTAAGTACTTTAAATAGATTGTATAATTCCTCTGTTGGGAATCTGAAGGGCAGGCAGAAGCTTACGCGACTTAACTTTTTAAATACATAAATAAGTTTGCGCAATCTAGAAGTTAAACATTCAATGTGTGGAAGAAAGATTGAAGATATTGATTGATAAACAACAAACACAGTTATTGATTCACAATTCAATATTTAGTGAGAAATTTATGAATTATAACAATTCAATAACTATTAGTTAATAATATCTTTATTAGAGAGAGAGAGAGAAAGCACAAAAGAGTATAATAGTTTTATTAGTTGCAAATAATCAAATCTATCAATTATAAGAGTATCCGTTAAAATGGAAAACATATTTTCAGATAAGTCTATCGCCGGAGGTGAAATCGAATTTCAAGAGGAAGTATCAATCGGAGCACTACACGCTGCTGGCGGGGCTGGTGTGCGTCGAGGATAACCCAAAGGACCTGGTGGTGGTGGTGGTGGTGAGAGTGCCGGACGAGAGAGACGAGACGAGGTGATTCCTCTTCAATGATCTCAAGTAATGACTAATCGTGAAAAGTACACTACAGAAATAAATAACTCCATCATGCAGTATGTGGACTTTTATACATATCTAGGACAGATAATATCAACAAGTGATCAAACACAAAAAGAAATTGACACCAGAATCAGCAATTCCTGGAAAAGATATTGGTCACTAAAAGAAGTGTTTAAAAATCCACAGATACCACTAAAAGATAAAAAGAAAGTTTTTGACACTTGTGTCATTCCATGCATGACCTATGGCTGTCAAACCTGGGCTCTAACGCAAAGATACAAAGAAGCACTAAAAGTTTGCCAGAATAGTATGGAAAGAAGCATGTTAAACATTAAATTAAAGGATAAGGTAAAATTAAAAGATATCAGGCATCAAACAAAAGTTACTGATGTTATCTACACGGTACGGAAATTGAAATGGGGATGGACTGAACATCTTATTAGAAATAATAAGGAGAAATGGGGAAAAAAGGTAACAGTTTGGTATCCTCGAGACGGGGTAAGAAGAAGGGGCGGGAAGAAGAAGAGTTACCTGGAGGCGCACAGCATTAGATAGAGCTAGATGGAAGAAGCTGGGGGAGGCCTATGCCGCAAGGCAATCTGATAATGACGAAGAAATGTAAAAAAAAAAAAACATTAAACTTTTTTGTTGTTATTGTTATCAGAAATAAAGGCTATTATTATTATTATTATTATGTTTAAAAACTGACTATTTCACATACAATAATTATTGTAATTTTTAGGTGATTGTCTTTACTTGATACATAAAAGAACTGTCGCGATTTACTCTGAATCAGGCAAAGAGGTGTGTCACTTGGACGATGGAGATTTCTTTGGAGAGATCGCACTCATTATGAAACACAGATCACGAACAGCATCCGCTGTAGCTGTCACCAATTGCGAATTATTCCAGCTGGATAGAGAGGATTTTGAAAGCTCTGTTGCAAGCTATCCCACTGTTTATGAAGATATCAATTGCCACAAACAGATTGGAAAGAACGACCATGTTGGACGAACGTCACAGGAGCGAAATTAAAATGAAAGCGAGAAAACGAGCTGACAGTGTCAACTATCACATAATTAGGTTTAAGACGCTCAATGTATTGGAAATAAAACAATAATATATTTGAATCGTTTATTTAACCAGCCACCTTGGAAATATAGAAAATAATTTACACATAACAAAAATGCAAAGCGGTTTGTGTCAATTTATCTACAAACATAAATATATATATAAATAAGTAATTAATAGTCAAAAGTCACTGAAACTGAAAGTTATCAGTTATTGAAAACAGTCGGTCGTACAAAAAAAAAAACTAACGTCCAGTTAACACTTTCACTGCCAGCTCCGTAGCGTGTACGGAGACGCAAGTTTCATCCCGTGTGCTGGCTCCGTAGATGCTACGGACCTGGTATTATTGGAGACTATTGTGTCTAGCCTGCATAACATTGTTCTTAATAGCTATGTGCCAGGGCCGTAGCATGTACGGAGCAATTAAAAGTCAATTTTTTATAGTATTTAATTGGTTCAACATTTTTTTTACTATGTTTCCGTTTATTTAAATGCCTTTATGCAAACGTTTATATGAAAAATTGAAACAGCACACAGGGCTCAATTTCTGAAAATCTGGTGACAGCGAAAGTTTTAATGAAGACTGATTCGTAAAAAAATGTCAAATGTCAAATTCCGCGCCAATCATGATGACGTGATTAACAACCAATCACAATTCGTTAAAATGTCGTCATTTTTATTAATTGCGATTGGTTGGTCGACACAACTGAAAAATAAATACTGAAGTACTCCATTTCAACGAGTTGACGTATCCAAAAAAAATACTCCGTACAAATCTAGCTTCACTAGTTCTTTAAAAATATCTCAATTTTGCGCCTTATAGTAAGTAGATGGAACTTTTATTTAAAATTCAAAAAAAGCATAGATCCGAAATTTGTCGGTCGGGAAAAAAAAATCCTAAATAAAATATGTATCATAAGACATAATTTCTCGCAATGGACTATCAGATGTAACTGTTTTTGGACACGCGATGCAAATGCGTTATAATAAACTAACTGTAGGGCTCGCTTCGCTCGCCGTTTTTTTATTTTTTAATTTGGTGACCTTATTGACCTTACAGCGTCGCCAAAACATAACCCTGGCATCGTTAGACTATAAGCTTTCATTTGATACCCTGTTTATAAAAATCGGATAAGCGGTTTAAGGGGAGTAGTGCAAGAAAGATAAAAAGTAATCGATTTTATATGGTCAGATAAAATATCTTGTAAAATATATCTCCATTCACGTTTCACGTTCGTAAAAAGTTCTCCATCATATAAAAAGGTTTGTCCGTTTATAAAAATATATTTGATTTGATTTGAAATAAAACGTTCAACGCCGTTGTTAGTAGGAGACATCATAATATATAGACGGGCAGAGTTTGAGTGATATTGTGTTAAAATTAATTTAAAACACACTCCCCCATCTATATATTAGTATATCTATGATAACTAGCAAAGTGGAGGAAACTTGGTGCGCGTTAAACTAGTGCGTGGCGTGTGGATTTTGTTGGGAAAAAATAATTAAAAAATACATTAGCATCTCTTAACCGATTCAATGCGGCGGTCTTTTGGACAAACTTTTGCTCCTGGCGGCGAACAAATATTTCGCGGCTCCACTATGGTGCCTAACGCCAGGGACTTTGATGGCACCATTCAGGCGTTCTCCGCCATGAATTGTAACTTATCGTTTTTTTAACTGTTTCCATGTGTTTTAAGTTTAGTAGCCCCCCAAAACCGAAAGTGTATGGTTTATATTTTCGATTAGTGTTTATAGAAGTGATTATCTACGTGATATAACGGAAATGGAAGGTAAGTTTCTTATTTCTATCAGGTGTTGTAAACATTTTGTAAGTTTTTTGATAGATCTATTGTTTCTATGGTAACAGAATTAAATATAAACATTCGAGACATGTAGAGCTTTCTTTTCTGGTGTGTTGTTTGAAATCAAAATTTAAATTAATGATAAGTTTCTAACAGAATATCAAAATTAATTACGCGATTTATTCAGATAAAGATAAAAACCAAAGTACGAATATCTTAATCCAGTTTCTACTAACTTACTCTTTACGAAAGGGACTGTTATAGTAAAACAACTATAGTAATTAGATATTTGGAGATGTAAAGTATCGCGACTCTTTTTGAACGCTAGTTTTATGACCGATTATATTTATGATAGATATTTGATATTATATTATATATTATTTTAGAATTACCAAAAAAAAGAAAATATATTCCTGAATCACAACTTGAAACGCAATGCGACGACGATGACGAGTTTAGCGAAGAGACTTATATCGAACAAAAATCTTATGATGTCTGGGAACCTAGTCCAGAAAATGAGGACGAAATGAAAGATGGTACAGAAAAAACAACAAAGGATTGTGCGACGTACACCGGTATAACAACCAGAGATATTTCAACGTCTACTGAAAAGACTAGTAGAATAGTGGAAAGTGAACAGCATACAGTCGTAGATATTCACGGCTGTAAATATTTTGGACAATTCATATCCAACGAATTACTACGGTTTAATATTAATGAAAGATATATTATTATGCAAAAAATTATAGAAACACTAAAATAATAACTAATAAATTATGGGTAAAGTGCGAAATAAAACAGTTTTTTTTAATTAAGAATATGTACATTTATTAACATTGAACAACCAAAAAAGTAAGTAGGTAAATATAATGTAGTAATATAAGGTAGATTTATAATCATTGGAAAGACTGATTTTGTAATCATTTACGAGACAAGCATAAGACAAATTATATATGTTACAACATTTTTTGTGTGTATTCATTGAACACATATAGAACAAAAAATTACAAACTAGGAATATCATAAATATTAAAAATGTTGCAATCATTCATTACATTTTTAATATTTATGATATTTTCTGAAGCATGGGGTGAGGCATAGCCCTGGAAAATCTGGGCAATTAGGACAACCATATGTCACCATGGTTCTTTTTTTTAATTTACAGCATACCCTACACCGTTTTCGCATTGTCCTTCCGCCACTCTTGGGCAATTTATTTGGTAAATGTATTTTCCCTTCACTGAGGGATCGAGATAGTTCTGTCACACTTGGAGGCCGTAATAAACTTTTTAATATAAATTTTCTATAATCGTATAACTCTATCTTTGATTTATTTATTTTTCTATATAAAAGGAAGCCATTCACTAGACACATTTGCATTAAATGAATTATTACCTTTTTATACCAACGTAGGGTTTTGTGCTCACAAGAATAGTAACTTAATAGCTGGTCGTGCCTGTCGATTGATCGCATATTTTTATTATATTGTATTTGTACATCAGGCTTATATTTTATGGTGCGTATGCGGCGACTGGTAATCCCTTTATAGTTGCTGTTATGCTCCGAGCTCAAAAGCAGCACTTCTCGTTTATCTTGCCATTTGGTAACTACTATTTTTCTTTTATTATGAACAATACATGATTCACCTGCTTTTAATTTGGTATTAATTATAGTGGGATTACCAGCGCGCTTTGCCCTTAGAGTACCAGTTACATATGTATTTTTATTTAAAAGCTCCTCTGCTAAGCCCACGCTGGTATAATAATTGTCAATGTAAAGTGAATGACCCTTATTTATATATTTTTCGATTAGTAACAAAACAACTTTTTTGACGTGATTACGGCCACCCACTAATTGATCACCTGAACCAGCATATAAATGAATTTTAATTACAATTCCGTACATATCTGCTAATATATATAACTTAATACCATAACGATGGGCTTTTCCTTTTAAATATTGGCGGAAGGAAAGGCGTCCTTTCCACAAAATCAACGATTCATCGACAGCAAAAATTTTTGTAGGATAATAAATTGAACACATTGATTCGTTGAATAAATTTATCAACGACTTTATTTTAAATATGCTCTCTGGCCTTGCGTCATCTTGGACATTCAGTGCTCTTAATATCAAATAAAATCTGTCTCGAACCATAAACTTATGAGGACTTAGTTGCATTAAATAATCTCGAGACCAATAATCGGCCATTCTATTTAATTTTACTGTACCCATAAGTAAAATTATGCCAATAAATACTTTTAATTCGTCAATAGTAACGTCTTTCCATTGAGTAAACCGAGCTCGTGCGGTACGTGCTGCGATCTTTAATTTATTGCCGTAGTTATTTGTGCAGTCGAGAATTAAATTTAATAAACGCATATTAAAAAATAAAAAGAAAAAATCAATTGGAGCTTTGCCGTTCATATCATGAGGCGGTAATAAGCCTGGAGTTCCCGAAAAAGGTATTTCAGCCATATGCGGGGGGTTTCCAGGATACCAATCGTTATCGGGTGCTTCTTCAGTCGTATTTTCGAAGACTTCTTGATCCGATAATAGATCTTCTTCACTACGATTGGCTACTTCATCTTCTGGATTTTCATTCACCCATTCGTCAATTACAGTATCCATATCCTCTGCTAAAATCCCGTACAAATCTGCATCACTTATACAATCATCTAAGTCTGGCATGTCTGTCGTATCCATATGACAGGGAGACATCATACCAGATAACACCGTAAATAAGGGATCCCAATTTGATGGACCAGGTTGAGGAGATGGAGAATTAGACATTTCGGAACCACGTATATATTATAGTATACGCACAATCACAATCCTATTGTCAGGCTGAAGTAGTTACTGAAGCAAAATCACGGAGTCCAGATACACAGTCCACAGTCGTCACAAAGGCAAATCACGAGAGTCCTGGAGCGAGCGTTACACGTTATTATGAAAAACAGGAGAGCCACAAGAGAGTACGTCTGGTCACTATAGATAGCAAACAAGAAGTAACAAACAGAAAACAAATCACTTGTTTGACTTTGGGTTGTAAAATCATCCCCACGGTACAAGTCATGAAAAATAAGCATACCTATCTCTTTTTACCCAACTAAGGGAGGGTAATTAACCATTATGCATTTAATCTTTATTCGTGTCCCGCGCCAAAAATATTAACAATAGTTGGTTCATACAAAAGAATGCCGTCCGTCTCATAGATTAGTGGGTGTCGGCTTCTATTAAGGCCTTTGTTTTGGTTTCTAGGGCGGCACGTCAATCACTGCGAGATGTTTATTTATGGTATAATTTCTTTAAACTAATTAGTTAAAAATATTACTTAGGCTGACTTTGTGATGACCACAACAAACAACAACAGATTAGATAACAATTGAAAGCGCTTTTTAAAAAAATCGTTTTTGTTGTACAAAGTTACAGTTCATCAAAAAATGAACTATATTGACCTGGCCTTAATTTTATGGCAATCCAGGTAAATTTGATATTACTGGTGATGGTTATGTAATGTATGTAGTGGATGTGTAAGTAAATACGTACAACACAGATTTGAACTATTATAATAAATTTGCAAAACAGTATAATATTTTTTTATAGAAAAGGTTTACAATCCCTGAAGTATGTAAAATCACGTGATCTGCTAAAACTGACACTCTAGGTAGGATCTGCGTGACAAATAAAGACACTTTTGTTTACAAAACATCTTTCTTAAACGTCAAAATTTCGAGTTTTAGGGGTTCAAATTTTGGCTCCCCTCGGGTGCCACCCGCCATACGCAAAAGATATCCATGGCGCCACTATGGTGTCTTCCGCACTGAATCGGTTAAAATATTCGGACATTTACTTTAAATGTCTTATAGAAAACTATTAATTAATATTTACAGGTAAAAAATCGACCCTACCCCCCAACCCCCCCTTGAGGAATCTCAACCTTTCACAATTATAAAACTTTCGATTCCAACACATTTCTATATATCTTGCTTGTAGCTCCACTTCTCTAGTATTAATCCGCTGGTTCTGCTCGCACTCGTTACTACTATCGTATATTGAAGAGACCCTCGGCCAGTACTTCGATTATGGGCGGTTACTTCTGGAAGTAAATATAAATATATATTATTATCTAATAATAATAATAAAAGAGCAACTGTTAGACTCTGACCGGCTCTTCTCAGTAGAGCATTCTCGTAGGTTAATATTTCAATTTTATAATTATTATAATCTATTATTAAGCGAAGTGAACGAAGTGAGCGGAGCGTTTTACTCGAAACTTTTTACATTCATTGTCACTAATAGGCTCGAAAACTACTTAACGGAAAATTATGAAACTTTGCAATCAAAAAGACACACATTAGGTGATGGTTTAAAAAAAAATATTTGAAAAATGTCCCCAAAAAAAAAAAAATATATATATTAATATCATGTCAAAAAACTGATATCCCATTGAAGTCAATGGGAAACGATGAGCCAATACACTGGGCTCGCGTCGCTCAATATGCTAACGGCAATCGAGATTTCGCGAGCACAAGCGAGTCGAAATTGAGGGTCTGTTGGCGCCCCTAGTTAAAATAATTGCTAAATTGTCAAACTCACAACATTATATAATAGTACACTATAGCAGTTTGGTATTAGGTCTGTTCTCGACTGAGGCCGACCTGATCTACTTATTTTTTAAAAGCTGGTAGATAATGTCTTTGTGGCATCAAGTCCGCACTTAGCGCATTATTTGTTGTATTGTGCATAGGATAAGTCAATAAATAAATGCCGAGTTACATTGGTCATACAGTCAGTGGGCGGTCAGTCAGTCTGTGATCAGTCAGTGGTCAGTCTGTCACGGGTCAGTCATGGCCTACACAATATGACGTATCGATTGAGATGTTCTTGTGATTTGACAGTCTTCATCTCATTCTCTCTTCATACTTTTAATCATTAAGTAAGGTTGCAGATTGTTTCCTAATTGAAGTATGGAAGATTCTCGTTTCAGCTGGACAAATCGATAAAACCCAAACTTAGACTATTCAGAGATGAAGATGATGAGAGATAGAGATGATGCCATAGTATGTCTGGTATCTGTGGCAGAATTACATCACAAACGAGATCCAAGTCACGGTCAAGACTCCAAGAGTTCAGTTCACACAGAACTTTGAATTGTCTATGACGGACATGTTTGGTCTGGTCTGATCTGGTCTGGTCTGGTCCGGTCCGGTCTGGTCCGGTCTGGTAAATGTAAGTTTCACTCACCCGGACCGCCCATACATACACTGGCGCTATGACCACCTCGTCCGCGCTCACGGGGACTATGCTGTGGGGGAGGGAATCAATAACCCATCTACAATCCGAGATCGACCATAAAAGACGAAAATCCCTATTTTTTTCTACAAGTGAGATTGAAATCAACCTCAAAAGCCACCTCGTCCCCACTTACCGGCACTAAACTATAGGAGGAGATTAATATAATCGATCTACAATCCGAGATTGTTATCAACCTCAAAGGACAAACTTACTGCCTCCATCCCTAAAGTTCATCCGCAAGTCTCCGACTCAAGAAACTTATTGTAATAACGATCTTTGGTAGCAAATTATAGCTTCTTATATACATTGATATGAACAATTACAGTTTAATATCAAATAAATGCTTAATTGAGCGAAAGTCTCCTTGTCTCATCCTTTTTATTACCATTAGAAAGAGATGTAAAACAAATCTTTACATTTAATGAAATGATTATTCATATTAAAAACAGAGAGACCGAATCCTTACTTGAGATCATTGAAGAGGAACCACCTCGTCTCGTCCCTCTCGTCCGGCACTCTCACCACCACCACCAGGTCCTTGGGGTTATCCTCGACGCACACCAGCCCCGCCAGCAGCGTGTGGTGCTCCGATTGATACTTCCTCTTGAAATCCGATTTCACCTCCGGTAATAGACTTATCTGAAAATGTTTTCCATTTTAACGGATACTCTTATAATTGATAGATTTGATTATTTGCAATTAATAAAACTATTATACTCTTTTGTTCTTTCTCTCTCTCTCTCACTCTCTCTCTCTCTCTCTCTTTATTATTAACTAATAATTATTGAATTGTTATAATTCATAAATTTCTCACTAAATATTGAATTGTGAATCAATAACTGTCTTTCTTTCACACATTGAATGTTTAACTTCTAGTTTGCGCAAACTTATTTATGTATTTAAAAAGTTAAGTCGCGTAATCTTCTGCCTGCCCTTCAGATTCTCAACAGAGGAATTATACCATCTATGTTAAGTACTTACGGTTAGACAACTTTTTATTTTATAATATATTATAAAACAACACTCCCATTTAAAACATGTCCCTCAAAAATAAACGACACAAACAATACAAATGTCCCTCTCCAAATCATCCTTCTCTCATAAACCATAAATTCCACCATAAATTCTTTTGCTACCTCGGTCCCCTGCTTTACAACAAACAAGTAAGTCAATGATCATTTATCCTTTAACTAAACATTCGTGCAAACTTACAATTTCTGAATGGCTACTAGGCCTAGATTATAAAACAACAGAAGACTTACTATTACCATTGTCTTAAATACCAAATAGTGCGGGACAAAACAATAAAATAAATATATATTTACACATACATATATAATTAGTATACACAGACACACACACACACACGCACATATTAGTCACAACACTATATTAATACTGCTATTTTTCTTAGCAGCGAATCATCATCGCTAGCAATTCTCTTTATGCCTTGTATACTTGGGGAGGGGGGAGGGGGGAGGGGCCTGGTGATCTGTCACACATGTTTCCCAGCGCTGACACCAGGCTCTCGCAGTCATAATTTTACTAGTTTTAATTGCTATCTATTATTAGTTGCCCAAGTCTTTACAGAAGTGCTCTTTTCATAAGTATGTTATCAATAGACCTTCCTAACACTCATTTGATGACAAACAATCACTTGTAATGATTCAACGTGGATAAGATACATATGACAGTAAAATTCAATCCTAAGGCAGTGTTATAAAGATATTTATAATCAATATTAATTAATTAATTAATAATTACCTTGTCGCTAACCGCTGCAGCCTGATGTGTAAGTAGAGGGGGTGGACGCAGCCTTGCTCCCGAGTACTCTGGGCCGGTGCCGGTCTACAAATAATATAATTTGATATCAAATAGTTTAAAATCAATTATTAAAGAGACAACGAATAACTATTTATTATAATATATATATATGTTAGTCAGTTTGTGTACCTCTCTGGGTGTTTAAACCGGCGGCCCGGCCTGGCGCAGTGCAGCCCGTACCTGCACGGCTTACCGCTCCCGCTCCTTTTGATCACTTCCTGCTGGAATATTAAGATATAACATATATTTTTGTTTTGCATAGATTATAAATTGGTTACCATTTAATAGTATGAGACAATGTGTAAGCAAAAATGTTAGATAGCTTAAAAAGTAATATCTTTACATTCGCAAAGCATAAGTAAACTGATCGTACCGTGGGTTTCTGGCCTCCCTTCGACCGGAACGCCTCTTCCTGAACGGTCAGTCCTCCGCAATTTATCGTCAGTATTGGTGGCAGTCTGTAAAGTAAGAGAGAAATATATATTTTTTTGCTTTATATACAGTGCGCCAAGGACTTGCACCAGGCACACGAGGCACGTCGGCGTGTGTGCGCGTACGTGTGTGTGTGTGTGTGTGTGTGTGCGTGTGTGTGTGTGTGTGTGTGCGTGTGTGTGCGTGTGTGTGTGTGTGTGTGTGCGTGTGTGTGCATGTGTGTGTGTTCTCACCGCAGTATCCGGCCGGTCTGCGTGTTGTGCGTGAACCAGTCGGGCGTGGCTCTGCGCTCACCAGCTCCGGGAAGCACGCCCCCGCGCCGTATTGCAGCGCGCACGCCAACACCACCGTGTCGCGCTCCTGGAAATATGGTTGATAAATATGGTATTAAAACAGTCCCTCCTGACACTCCCATTTGACATACACAAGTGATCACTGTGATCACTTATACTTATGATAAAAAATAAATAATATAAAAAAATAACTATTCAATCCTAATTAAAAACACATGTATTTCGGATAATAACAGATTAATTATCTAGTTTTCAATGGATGCATTTCAAAATGATGGTATGTTTTGAACCTGGAACTCCACATAACATCAACTGTTCCTGGCTGAGGGAAAACTAAAGGTAACTGTCGAGATAACGCCATGTTAGTTCTAAAAACTCTTAGTTTTTCTCCACTTCCAAGTTCCTTATGATAATAAAAAATATAAAAAGTAAATCCCTAATTAACTAACAAACCACTGATTAATATTATAATATACCTTTCATTGTTAAATATTGGCTATATTAATACTCATGGCTTGGTATTATCTTAATTAAAATAACAAAACCAACCTCCTTGTTACACTTCATGCATCTATTGATCTGTTGTGTCCCGATTGCGAACAGCTGTGGTATCTCCGACTCCTCGATTGGAGGAGGAGCTTCCTCAGGTTCGGGGGATTCAGGAGCTTCAATGTGGTCCTCACACTCCGCTTGGGGTGGACGGTTCAGGTATGCTGGAAATTAGTTGAAAAAATAGTTTCATATCAGGTAATTAATGAGCTGAAAATTGTGCTACTCATCAAATATTGGTTTACAATAATTATTAATTATTTTATTTTTTTAGTAAACTCAATTTAGAAGTAATTGCGTATTTTAAATTCTCTCTCTCTCTCTCTCTCTCTCTCGCTATCTCTCCTTCTCTCTTCTTCTCGTTTTTAATAATGAATTACAACTCACTCGTATCATTGTGCCAGTTTTCACCGTAGTCCTTCTTCTCTGCCAAGGAGGGGTCTAAAAACTGCATGTCTAACTCGAATTCGTCTATTTCTCCATTTAGTAACTTCTGCACAGCCTTATTACCGGGTCTCACTAGTCTCAGTCCCTGTGCTATGTAGGCTAGCTCCTTTTCTTTTCTCTTTGTTTCTAATATTTCAGCGTGCAACTGATGAAGGATGAAGCGATTCCAGCTCTGAAAGGTAAAATGATATATGTTATGGATTTTTACAGAGAATTGTGTAATTTTATTCGCTTGGTTGTTATATTCAAAGCTTATGATTGAATTACAATTTAAGTGTTAACGAACTCTTGTTCGGAAAGATGAGGAACACAAAATCAACACAAGAGTTAAAACTTGTATATTATATTGAATAAAAAAAAGTAATGGTAGGAGCACATAATTTTCTCATTTTCAAGAAACAAAAACAAAACATAACTTTGGTTTATAACAAAAACAACCGGAAACCACCATATCTTCTAGTTAAATACAGACGAAATTTTTAAATATATAAAATATATAGTATATATATATATATATATATATATATATATATATATATATATATATAAATATATAAAATATGAGATATGTGTCTATAAAAATATGCCTTCTATAAAAATCTTATATACAGTCATTGAATTGACTTCTTCCTAAGAAGGGGTCGAGGGGCGTGGCTAGCGATGACGAAGATTACCGAAGGCACCCGAGTAGAGGCAACCGACGGACATTGGCATCACGACCACCTCAGCTCACTTTGTTTCGGGCACGCGCAGCGTTCACTAGTCTTAGCTTGCATATTATTCTGTCAATTATTTATAACTACCCTCTGCCGTAATAATTATTTTTTTGTCAAGTAATTACATTTTCTTTAGTTCGTGTTATTCTTTTATTTAAAGGCCGTTGCTAAAATCAGAAGTGGGATAGAGCTTGTGCCCTATTCGCTTTTGGTTGTCCTGGCGATACAGTTTATTTTATAAATTAACTTATTAACAACGAAATGGCCGATAGACGTGTAACTAAAAGTAGGGTAGGAAGAAGTTCAGATGTGCCAGACGTTGTAGATCAATTAGAAATGATACTGGCGCATCTAACTGTTTTAGAGAGCTCAAATGTGAACGATGCCCGTGACTCGGACCTGTTAGGGACACGCGTGGAAGACGTTCGCCCATTGACTGCGGCCGGTGGTGGCGTCGGAGCCGTGGAGAAGAATTACTTCGCCGCCGCCGCTGCCCCAATCCCACGCTAGCAGCACTGAAACAGCATCATCGGAGCATTAAGTGCAATATCCAAGTAAGTCCTATTCATTTTTATATTCCAAATTTTCATACAAGTATTATCGACATTGAATCTTGGTGCGAGGAAGTAGACAAAGCGGCATGCAGTTTGTCTAGGATAGCCCATTGTCTGAAAGGTGACGCTAGGACCTGGTTACAAAAATAGGTCACTAGCGATCGCAGTTAGTCGTATTTTAAAATTGAATTTATACCATTGTGTGCATAAAAATCGATGTCGCTAACATTTTTTTTTTGATGTGATGTATGTGACTCGGATCGCTACGCCACGTATGCAAATTATACGCGATGGTCATTATTACGTTTGAGGATGATGATGATGATGATGATGATCTCATTGTAGTTAGGATCGCTACGCCACGTATGCAAATTATACGCGATGGTCATTATTACGTTTGGGGATGATGATGATGATGATGATGATGATCTCATTGTAGTTAGGATTGCTACGCCACGTATGCAAATTATACGCGATGGTCATTATTACGTTTGAGGATGATGATGATGATGATGATGATCTCATTGTAGTTAGGATCGCTACGCCACGTATGCAAATTATACGCGATGGTCATTATTACGTTTGGGGATGATGATGATGATGATGATGATGATCTCATTGTAGTTAGGATCGCTACGCCACGTATGCAAATTATACGCGATGGTCATTATTACGTTTGAGGATGATGATGATGATGATCTCATTGTAGTTAGGATCGCTACGCCACGTATGCAAATTATACGCGATGGTCATTATTACGTTTGAGGATGATGATGATGATGATGATCTCATTGTAGTTAGGATCGCTATGCCACGTGTGCAAATTATACGCGATGGTCATTATTACGTTTGAGGAAGATGATGATGATGATGATGATGATGATGATCTCATTGTAGTTAGGATCGCTACGCCACGTATGCAAATTATACGCGATGGTCATTATTACGTTTGATGATGATGATGATGATGATCTCATTGTAGTTAGGATCGCTACGCCACGTATGCAAATTATACGCGATGGTCATTATTACGTTTGAGGATGATGATGATGATGATGATCTCATTGTAGTTAGGATCGCTACGCCACGTGTGCAAATTATACGCGATGGTCATTATTACGTTTGAGGATGATGATGATGATGATGATGATCTCATTGTAGTTAGGATCACTACGCCACGTATGCAAATTATACGCGATGGTCATTATTACGTTAGAGGATGATGATGATGATGATCTCATTGTAGTTAGGATCGCTACGCCACGTATGCAAATTATACGCGATGGTCATTATTACGTTTGAGGATGATGATGATGATGATGATCTCATTGTAGTTAGGATCGCTACGCCATGTATGCATATTATACGCGATGGTCATTATTACGTTTGAGGATGATGATGATGATGATGATGATCTCATAGTAGTTATTTACGATTACACGTGGCTTTGCCGACCCACAGATTCGTGACATCGCCGTTAATTCTAAAGTCTCGCTTGATTTTTTTAAAACATTTTGAAGCCTTCGCGAACTGCAAATGATCCTGTGCGTAGCAATCGTAATACTAACGATAATTTTATACGAAAGCGTCGATTTAATCAAACTTATATCGGTTCCAAGACGTTTAAATGTTTTTCATGTGGCGTGTTCATGGTCAGCGATCGTGCCCTAGACGTTCAAAATATATTACTTGGGTAATAATAACCCCGGTTCGTTCGGTTTACAATCTAATATTCGAAACGTACTCAAAGTATCTGTTCCTTCTGTAAAGTCTGGTCATAACGTGAGTGACTGTTGGGCGAAAATCGGTTCTGAATCTCGAAACGAATCCGTAAATTTTTGTCGTGAACTTGAGGGTAGATCAAACGACATTGTTAGCGCGGGTCATACAGAGTATTCCAACTGATGTCCTTATATAAGTTAGTGGTTCGCGAGCGTAACTAATCTGACAATATTGTAAAGCATTTCATAATTGCAACCAAATACCCACATATTAAATGAGGCAGTCAAATTATTGAGTCGACTAGTTACGTAACATTAGTAATTGAATTTGATATTTCATTATAAGATGATTTTCTTGTTTCATCTATTTGTATGATCGTACCGGACGTATTAAACCGTGAGTGTTGGCTATGTGCGCGTAAACTGACAACGTTTAACGTTCTGTTATACTAACGTAAATGTGTTACATGTTCAGCTGTGACCAATCGCAATCTATTACTACAAATTTAACTGGTTCTCTTCGCAAAAGGTAGTTAACGATCTTTAGTTAATTTAATGATTATTTAATAATTGGCACAGCTCTTAGCTCTGTTAATACGTATGCTACTGTATGCACGTAACGCTGACAGCAGCATACCTATTTACTGTAGGCCTTACAAACTCTCTTTAGCGAGACCTTATCCGTCTCCCATTGTTCTGTTCAAAGAGAAAGAGGGATCGGATCGGAAACTTAGCTTAGCTAACTATTAACTATTCACGCTTCCCAGCATGAATATTTTAGCTGAAATGGCCACCGATTTCATTTGGTAAGCTCGGGTAACAATACTATGCCCGAGTTGCATAATCAAGATTTAAAATGCCCTAAAGTTAAAATACCCCCAACTTTATACTAAAGAACCGTATCTAAAACCTTGCGATTGCTTATTAATTCCGACAGTCTTAGTAAAATAAAATAATTTCTCCTTTGGATAATTTTCGGGAAGTATTGTAAGCCAATAAGTAAATACCAGTTATGTTAACAGAGCCGTATCGTTTTGATTCACCCTATACCCACCCGTATACACCGGAACGTGACAGAAGTGCTCGCTCTACTAACTTTTTACTAATAATACATTTTTAAGTACAAATCTAAATTGTGATAAAATTGATTCTATTACAGATAGTCGGGAGAGGCCATATTAGAATTGACTTCTTCCTAAGTGGTCGAGGGGCGTGGCTAGCGATGACGAAGATTACCGAAGGCACCACCCGAGTAGAGGAAACCGACGGACATTGGCATCACGACCACCTCAGCTCACTTGCTCTCGGGCACGCGCAGCGTTCACTTATCAATTATTTATAACTACCCACTGTCGTAATAATTGAGGTAATTACATTAATTAGTGTTAATTATCTTTAGTTCGTGTTCTTAGATTATTTTAATTAACACTTTCGCTGCCACCAGATTTTTAGAAATTGAGCCCCGTGTGCTGTTTCAATTTTTCATGTAAACGTTTGCAAAAAGGCATTTAAATAAACGGAAAAATAGTAAAAAAAATGGTGAGCCAATTAAATACTATACAAAATTGACTTTTAATTGCTCCGTACATGCTACGGCCCTGGCACATAGCTAGCTATTAAGAACAATGTTATGCAGGCTAGCCTAACTAGCCTAATAATACCAGGTCCGTAGCATCTACGGAGCCAGCACACGGGATGAAACTTGCGTCCTCCGTACACGCTACGGAGCTGTCAGTGAAAGTGTGAAAAGGCCGTTGCTAAACATACAAAATAGACGTCTTCTGTCTTGTTATCTATAAAAATTATGCATTAATTCTTCAGGTCTGCTGTTTAAGGTGGGGCGGGGGAGCCTTAAGTGTTCGAGAGAGGGAGGAGTGCTCACCTGCACCACCAGCGCGGCGCAGTCCTCCCTGGGGGGCGCCCGCTCAGGCAGCATGAGGCCGAGCGCGGCCGCCTCGGGCACGGTGCGGAACGCGCGGAGGAAGTTCCCAGCGCGAACCGACGAACCGCGGGAGGAGTCCAGGGAGCGAAACAGGAAACCTGTGGTAATTAATAATAGATAAAGATATACCAGGAACAAGAGTTCTCTGAGACTGACTTAGCACGTCGGATGGATCAGATAGAGATTTGAGTATTAGTAGTTATTGTATCAATAGCAATTACTATCTTCTTCGCATACAGGAAGCAGCGAAATTATTTGAAGCAACCAAAGGGGTCCGTCAATCCATGCTGAAAAGTCTCAGAGATCGAAAACCGACACCCCGCAGAACAGCTAGACATTAGCTCTAGCAGCGCTCTCCGTATGGAACGCTTCTGCCGAAACCAAGGTTATTAGAAGCTTACGCTGCACTCGTATTGTACCGTCTACCAAGCGTAACTTTTTTCTCTAAAAAGAGCAGCAGAAAAGTTTTTAAAAAGCCACGATACAGACTTTGGCGTCGACAGCGACTCGATGGCGGCTCTCCAGACAATAATAAACGCAGAAACAACCAATGCACAAACCCCATGGCAGTGGAGACACGCGCAACCATAAACCGATGCAAGATCCTCAGTAAAAACGTCTCTCTGTATTGGGTCCAACCACATATCGACCGACTTAGTGTCAAAAGAATCGGCTTCCCTGCGATTAATAATGAAGCCAGACTACGACCTTTGCCCTATATCTTTTGGGAAGCACGAAATAAAATTTGAGACGCAGCGAGAACGGGATAGAAGATATAGAACCAGCGAGACGGCGTCCATTACGAAGATCTTCTTCCCGGATGACATCACGGCGTACAAAATCATAAGGAAGTTGGAACCAAGCAGTGTCACATGGTGACATACATGGTGACCTCTCGGCTTATTATATATATCAAATTATAGATAACACAGCATGTGTGTGTGAACCAGAGAAGAGCGAAGATGTGCCTCACCTAATATTAGAATTCCCGATGTTCGTTAAAGATATATTAAGAAATATTTGTAAATTACTGTTTATATAGAAATAAAATCTTCTTGTCTTGTCAATAGTTTTGTAATAGTTATTTGTTAAATTATTTGATGTACGAAATTTTGTAATTAGTAGAATACAATGTCTCTTAATTATAAAAAATATATTACTTTTAAAATAGATTTTTTAAATATATTGTAAATAATTTTCTCTTTAATATTTGAAGGAATTGTAAAAAAATATTGTTATATTGTATTTAAGATTATAT
Source organism: Melinaea menophilus ssp. n. AW-2005 (assembly GCA_918358695.1). NCBI lineage: Eukaryota > Metazoa > Arthropoda > Insecta > Lepidoptera > Nymphalidae > Melinaea > Melinaea menophilus. Next base: position 11,612,943 of record OU911047.1, on the reverse strand, counting down.
GTAACGCATTAATTTGTTTTGATGGAATAAAGAGTTATTTTGTGTTGTGTTATTATTACGTACCCAATATTATATTTTATATATTATTTATATATTAATTTAATTTAACATAAAGAACAATGGCAGCTTTCCATACACTTTACCTGTTCATACACTTTATCTAAATGAGGTTTTTAAAAATAAAAAAATGTTTAATCGATAAGGGTTAACATTGCATAAGCTTAATCAGAAATATGTTGCTTATATATAAGCCACAAAAAAAAGGCTAATTAATTAATTGTTTCATTTGAGATTACCTGTCAATAATAGATAGCTATCACTGATTATGGTACAGTCTAAGTAATAATATATGTAAGAGATTTCTTAAATCATTTCAATGTGCAAATGTGTCGGAGAGCAATCTTAAGCTGTAACATAGATAGATGCATAGATAGGAAAACAAG